>JAQFVV010012529.1:3000000-3433932 GCA_028023455.1 Epiperipatus broadwayi
AATCTTCAAACCTCCAACTGCAATGGCAAGAATGATTCAAGATGCAATCCTCCAATCAACTGAAGCCATCACCACTTCACTCTCTAGAGTATATCTTTCATTATATGGAAAGGTTAGCCTCCTCAACATGATCATAATGCCAAAAATCTCATATTATCTTCCATTCATTAAAATCACTAAACAGTTTCAAAATAAAATTAACCGATTATGCACCAAACTTCTCTGGAGAGGAAGGACTGTTGCCATTAGCTTGCGAGGTATCCAACGACCACGCAGGTTCAATGGACTGTCGTTCCACTCAATACAGGCAATCATTTTACAAAAAACTCACAATATTCTACATAATCTGATCCTCTCCTATGGATACTCCAACATTATGAAAAAAATTACACCAACTGATCGTCCCCCGCCCTTTTCCAGTTCATGGATATCATTGCTAATAGATCATCTACAACTTTATAACCCGACGATGTCCTCTAACCTTAACCAAAAAATCACTTTATGGGAAGCATACAATCTAATCAACTATAATCAACAACCCATTAAAACCAGCCTAAAAATAACCAACCAAAGACTCATTACACACTTCAAAAGATGGAGCCTTGAACCCAAATTCCTGGACTTCATCATTAAAATTAATCTTGATGCGCTTCCCACAAATTGGTTTCTTTATCACCGAAGAGGTTTTACTAGCATTGACCCTATATGTGGTTTAGGTGCTCGTGAAGATGAAACCACAGACCATATTATACACCGCTGTCCAAGACTTAAAATACTGAAAGATATAATCATAATCAATTCTTACATAAGATCTGAAATGATTTTCTCACTTGAAAATGCCATTAATAGTGGAACTTTTTCAATAATAAGGCTCTCTATCTTTGTCCTTTATTCCATATGGATAGTGAGATGCAAAACTCTCATGGAATTACCCCCGCCACAAATCATACCATTGTTTTACCAGACTCTCAAAAAAATCAAGAAACGTGATCAGCTTGCCTCCAGTAAAGTCTTTGACGACACCTGGTCTCTAACCGCTCTATCCTTTTCCTGATTGTCAACTCCCACCTACCCAGAATTCTAGAATAGACAATATTAAAAAGAAAATAGTCGTGTTATTAAAAAAAAAAAAAAAAGCTAATAACATTCATCAAGTTCTCAGTTTCTCATATTATACACAAACCCTTCATTATACCTAACCACATAAGTGTATAACAACTACTAACTAACATATTCTAGCCATATGTTAATCAGAACTTTTTATAATATTATTGTACAATTTATTCATTAACTTATCCATTATCAAAATGTAATCACTATTTATTACTAATAAAATTTTTTGTTGAAATGAAAACCTAAAGCTAAACTAGTCCTGTAGCAGTGAAACCATTGGTTTGTGTTTTAGAGTTTATATTTTTTGGCTAAGTCTGTTTGAGTTGTGAATTTGGGGTTATTTTAATTACTTATTTTATAAATATATTTCATTTTTTAATAAAGTTTTTTTTTTTTTTTTAAATGCCTGCTTCAATTAGAGATCAACTTGTTAAAATTAGAAAATTGTGATATTAAATATATATATAAAGTTATGAAAAAAGACATATATGATAATAAAGGCTAATGCAATATATTAGTGTTTGTCTGAAGATGGCATTTTATTTAGTTAAATGTTGGATTAGTTTCATTATCTAATTGAATTGTCAAATGTCTTTTTTATTTTTACTTTTCCAAATATATGCAACCTTAATAACATACTAACAGTTGATTGAATTTGGGAAAGTACAAATAAAGTTAGATTTTTTTCTGTAAACATTTAATAATTCAGTTAAATTGAAATAGACCAGCATATAATTACAATAGTGTGCATGTGTGTGTGGAAAGATTTAGTTTAAGAATTTATTTGTCAAGAGTTATTTGTATACAGTACTTTAGAAACTACATTTTCCATCTGCTTTTTGAAAGTTCGTTCAGTCAAAAGTGTTGAAAGCCTGCAGTTATATGATACTGCAGTGGAAAGACCAATTGATGAGTCACCACATACTGGTCACCTGAAGCTATATTTTTCACAATCTTTAATGAAAGATTTAAGAAAATTCTCACTTAACACCTGAAGGAATTTTTATACTTGCTTTTTATTTTGGAAGCAAATTTTTTCATTTATTTTTTTTGAAAGAAAACTTTCTAAAATTTTTATCATTATTTTTTAAATAATTTTGAAAACTATTTTTTTTTTAAAATAAATTTTAATGAAAGATATATAAAATATACAGCACAACATTTATATATTCATTATATCCCGTCACACACCTATTGTATATTAATAGGCGTAAGTTTATGTAGCCTTTGATGTACATAATTAAAATTTTTAATAGCAAAATGGAACTTCTTAGTCTAAACACCCCCCCTCCCCCGTTTTTTGTTTTTAATTCTTTATTGAAAAGTAAATTTTTACATGAAATAAAGCGTGCTTTAAATTTGAATTTATTTTATAAAAACAGAATAGTATTATAAATTGGCGTTTGGTAGCACTATTAATAATATGACTAAGAAGTTCATTTGGCTTTTTTTTTTCACATTTTTGTTAACACTTTATAACTATCTATAGGCTAGGAAAGTTTTGGTCATTCTTTGAAAAGTAAATCAAAGTTGTTTAAGATCATTCTAAATTTTCTCTCATCTTAGTTCCATGTCTCTCATATTCTATCTGTTTGTGTATCTTCTATTTTCATATCACTTATTTTTTAGTGGCAATGTGATTTCACATGACTTTTATAGATGATTTGAATCGTCAAAAAGTGTTTAACAGAATCTAAGCATCAAATTTGTAAAATAATCTTTGTAATCTCAATTCTGTAGTATAGTGATGTTACTTTACTTTTAAAGGCATTGCCTAGCTTATTTTTTTCATATGTGACCAAAAATTATAAGTTACTAAGATTTAATGGTAAAGATTTTATTCAAATTATATATCAATAGTACAGAATATCTAGCATTCATAATCTGAAATTACATCTAGCAATTTTCACTATACAATAATAATATACACTCAAACTTTGCTTTTCTTGTTAGAAGCAAAAAAATATGCATGATTCTAGTTTACATAATACTTTTCAAAGCAAACTATTTGTTCTACAATAGTTCTGCAACCTAAAAATAATTTGATTAAGCAAGTTAAGTGGTTGATTCTCAATAGAATAAATAGACTTCATTTTCTATTATTTTTAAACTGATTTTAAACACACAGAGTTAATGAATTGATGAACTTTTATTGTTTCTTCCTCACTGTTTATCATTAAAATATTTCTAAACAAAAATAAGTCTTTCTAAATTGATTGCTTTATTTTTGAATTGAATATAAGTCCAGAAATAGAAAAACAAATATGTAATATTTTTTAAAAAAATGTAAACTATAAAATTTTACATTAATAAAATCAATATTATATACTAATGAAAATCTGTTGATGTGTGTTGAACAAAAAGAATGATTGATAGATATATTTAAAAAGTTTTGATATGTATATTTGTGTTTGTTTGTTTTGTTCTCCAATTATAATTATTCTCAAAGTTTTGCTCATCTTATTTTTTAACTATATATCTTGCTTGTATTGAGTATTTATAAAGTTTTTTTTATTTATTTTTTCAAATATAATAATGATTCGTGTTTTTAGCAAGATAGTAAAAGAAAATTGATTTTTATGAAGTTCTAATTAAAATTATTTTTCTTAGGCTAACCAGGAAGGGTGGGAATAAATTTATTTGTTAATTTTTTAAAAAAAAAATATATCTAGAGTTTTCGTTTTTGTTATTGTTGTTGTTTTTAAAGTAATCAATTAGAGCGATATTAGTTTATAATAAATCATTTATTGTATATTTTTATAATTAGTTTTAATATTATATATGGTTATGTTTAGGCTGCTTAAATCTGTAAGCAATCGATAGATTATATAATAATATATAAATATTGTAGTATGCCAAAGAAGAGAAGTTAATATAGATTAGAATTGAGAAGTGAATGGTTAATCAATTTTTGAAATAAATAAGATTTAATCATAGATATTATTAACTAATGAAAACAGATTTTATCTAGATTATATATACCAATTTAGAATAAGTTTGGAATGGCATTAAGAATCCATATGCACATCTTTGAACTGATATAGATTCATACTACCATTTATTAGTGAAAGAATTATAACTAAATTTTTAAAAGGTAAGAATGCACATCTTTGAACTAATATAGATTCAAAGCACAATTTAGTAGTAGAAGAATTGTAATTAAATTTTTAAAACTATAAGAAATTCTAAGCAAGAAAGAAATGAGTCATTAATAAATTAAAAAGACATGGTGGAAGAATTATTTTATTCAGATAAGAAAATATGTTTAATAATAGCAAGATAAAATATCATTTAAATTAAATGTGAGAATAATTCAAATAAAGTTAAAGAAAGCTGCAGCATTGCCAATAGGTTAAGAGAAAAATAGAGCAAAAAAAATGTTGGTTTGATAATTATAATAGAGAGAAGAAAATTAAAAAATATAAATACTAAAATATAGAAATATAAAAGTTAAAAAATATGGTTATAAATTAAACACAAGAGAGTATTAATATTGCATAAAATTAAATTTATAGTAGAATGCTTTGAATGGGAAAGTTAAGAATCAAACAAGTGAAACAAGAATTTGAATTAAGAATAGTTACTTATTAATAGAAAAAATAAATGCATTGAAAGGTTAGGAATATTATATAAAAATTAGCCATTATTTGTGATTAAATTTATGTCTCAAGAAAGTACAAATAAATTTTTTTTCTACAGCTATAGTTTCTTACGAGAAAAGAGTGATGCAGAAAAGTGTAAGGAATTTGATTTAAAATATAAAGTATTGTTGAATCTTGAATAGTTTTATAAGTTTGGAAGAGCTTTTAGACAAGTATTTAGAGTGATGAGAACTATTGTTGAGAGAATAGAAGGGTAAGTTAATATTTATTTTATGATTTTGAAAAAGCATTTAATATATTTTGAATAAGAAGAGATAATTATAAAACACTTTGTTTATAAATCAAAAGATAAATACTACTACTAATAAACAGCACTCAAAAATAAGTCTGCCATTCCACCTTCAAAAAGAGAGAGAGAGAGAACAAATATTACTCTAAAAATGAATTTTGTGGTGATTTACAAACCATATGTCCACATATAGAACATGGTTCAATATGTCTTTGAGATAATCTTATAATATAGATGTATCTGTCTCTGCTAAGAAACCATGTTCAAGTTCACCTTAAAATATCCTTTTAGGAAGTCTTGTGTTATTCATTGATTTTACATGTTCAATTCAATAAAAATATGATTTTACAATGGTGAACTCAATAGTATCACATCCTACAAGCTGAAAACATATTGATTGTTTTTACAATCTTGCCATTGTATTTTTAAAATTTTACAGAGCATCCTTAAATGAAACTTTGCCAATGTCTTTATATTGTGCCTATAGGATGTGCAAATTTCATATTTATACAATAAATTAGGTCAAATAATAGCTTCATATGACTCCTAAGCATAAATCATTTGATTTTTTTCCATGTGTCAAAGCATCGGCCAGGAAGCGAACCCGCAAACCCGGGGCAACCGCTTGTAAGCAAGCTGTGCTGACCACTCGACCACCAACGCTTGACAATATCATTTGATTTATTATTTAATAATACAAATAACTTTTGATTTTTTAAAAAACTCAAGTTCTTTATTAGTCAGTGATGAAAGAAAAATTGTCAGCTACTTTCAGCTTGAATAATTATCAACTTGAGAATTATCTTGATAGTTTTATAAATAAAAAAATGGAGTTAGATGTTGAGATCCAACACAGATTCCAATGTGCTGCTGTTTTTAACTAATTAAAAGATAGAGTATTTCATTATAGGGAAATAACTACTATAACTATTGAAAAATGTAAATGGAAAGATTTTTTAATTAAGGAAATGATGAAGTGAAAAAAGTATAGATATATATATACTCTATTTAGGGATAAAGAAATTAGGAAGAATACATGTTAGGATAAGAGGAAGAAAAAAGAAGCTGAGCAATGATATAAAACAGAGAATTAGCTATAACTCTTTAAAAACTAGTTCAATAAGGCAGAAATGCTTTTAAAAAGGTTGTTAAATTTAATTGCAAAACTTGTCTTTTGAAAAATAATCAATGATGGTAATAATAGATAATATGGTCCTTACTTGAGTAAAAGAAAACAAATGGTCTGAGAATAACCACTTCTTTTAATTAATCAAATCTTCTTTTCTTTTTTTTAATCTTAGTTGGAATTGCTCCTGAAATTTTTGACTTTGCTTGTATCATCTCTAAGCTGAACTGATTATGGTCCCATGATGTGGTTTTATTTGATTCTGATATCATACTTTATGTAATCTTTAATATTTAGATAAAAGTAATAAAATTGTTATAGATTACAGTGTGGCACAATCACAATCTTTATAATAAGACCATGCATGTATAATTTCATTTTTATGGAAAGTTTTTTTTTTTAATCAAATAATGTTAGATTTTTTCTGATTTATAAAGAAAAGAGGATATCTGTTTTCTTCCTAGTGATGACATTTGTTTGAGCATAAAACATTTTGTCCAGATGTATTTTATAAATATATTTTTGGAAAAAAATTTTTAGTTTTTCAAATTGAAGACATTTATTTACTGAAAGGTAATATTTATCAATTATTTGGCATGCCCAGCACCAAAGCTAATTTGACCAAATAATTTTTTTTTTTTATAACAATTTACTCATGAATTTTTAACTTTTGGTATCTCTGCTGGAGTAAACTGAGAATGTTTTTCTTTGTACATTAGTTGTAACATATAAATCTTTCAATTTTTCTGTATGTAATGTAAGATAAAAAAAATAACATTCACATTTTGAAATATATATATATATCAAGAATGTTTATTATCTATGTGTACAGTGATCATTGAAGAAAAAAAAAACAAAAAAAAATTCTACATCTATTTTGTAAAACAATATGATTTTAAATCAGGTTAAAATCTAAATCTTATTGAGTTGCCTCATGTTTTAAAAGTCCCGTGTTGATGTCTTTGGTTGTTTTGTTGCATGCTTTTAATATCTGCATCAATATTCTTCCATATTGATTCTATATATGTCTATGTCCTGATAATATTTTCAGTGCTGGTACATGTTCATTGCTGTTTTTACTTTGTCCTCTTTGCTCTGTTGCATTGCTCCTTGTGCTTGCTGGTCCTTTTATTTATTGTTCTGTATCACTAGTTGTTTCAGTGTTAGGGTTTGTAAGCCCCAAATTTATTGACGTTTGCAGTTTATTAGATCCCATGTGTTCTCATGAGAAAACCAGGGGGGGGGGGCTATCTGCTGGTCTCTATTTTTTGTAGCTATTATTTTTCTTAGTAGGATTTGTTGTGGATTTCTATTGCATTGGTTAAATACCATTTTGCATCTTGTGAACCAGAGGCAATACAGCAGAAAAGTTGCACTTCTCATTATTTGGAGAAATAAAAAAAATGAAGATAAAAGAATATTGATATTAGATATATTTGTGTGGGCGTGTGTGCGTTTTATTATTATTATTTCTTTTAACTTTTGTAATGTATTTTGTCTTCCTTAGGATTTGATTATATTCATCTTATATATAGATAAAGTTAAGGAAGTCAGTGGATTTTATTGTAAGTGTAATATTAATGTTTTAATTAAAAAGATATCATTGCCCTTAAAATGTCATATGTTTTTATTGATTTATCATAGTTCTTTTATTAATTAGTTAAAAGTATTCATTGTAAATTTTTTTATTTGATTAAAACCAGATGATATGTAAAATCATAATTTAAGATTGTTTAATATGATTTGTGTGATGTAATTATTTATGTTTTTTTTATTACATATATATATATATATTTCTTCTGGAATAATTAAAATTGTTGTTTTTCCATTGAAATATTAATTAGTCTGTACTGCCTGATTATTTTTTATTAGAAATGTTTAAATCTTCTAAAAGTTAGTGTCAAACTTAGTTAGAAATTTGTAATTAGTATTTTACTTTTAATTTAATTGATCATTGCATACTTAATTATTGTCTTTTCACTACAGAAGAAAAGTTGTTAAGCCTGGTAATAAAGTTGATTCAGCTATTCTATAACATCCTTCTGTCTAGACTGATCCATTTTAAATTTAAAAATCAAGGAGGAAAAGTTTTGCAGATCTGCATTTATCAGTGTAAAAAATTGTGAATATTGAACATTTCATTAATACACATCTTCCTATGGAAATTTTTTATTAATGATTTGAAGAATTTAAAAAACTGAACAACATTCAGACTAAGTCAATGATGTAATAATAATTGTACTTGCAGTAATGTTGAGTTTGTTGGGGTTCATCTTTATCTTGGTGGGTCAATAGGTTCATGTTTGTCATGGAAAAGTCCTATTTATGTCTTCTGTCATCATCTTTGTAGATTCAGATATCTATTATATATCTGAATTTCTTCCTACTAAAGGTCTGCAATTGGCTTACAAATCTTATTAAGATATTTTATCCTCTATACTTACAATATAGGAATGATCAAGTAAAGGTATGCTTACTTCATTACAAGTTTTGTAGAATCATACTTTAAATATTATATCAAGTAGAAGAAGATTAGAAACAGTAAAATTTTTGTCTTTCAAATATGGTATATATCCACTAAATCAACTTTATCTATCTAAAATAATTCTAAAAACATACACTGAATGTATGTCAGGCTATATTGCATTTGTCACTTTTAATATAATCACATGTCTTTCTCACTGTTTACAATTGAATGTACCAGATTTGTATAAATCACATAATCAATGCCAGGGAATGTTTCTTAGCCATGATTTAGTTATTCAATGTAGCAGTGTGTTGTTTGGCATTGACCATACTAATGTTACCCATCTCTAGTTTTAAAAAATGTTTGAAGAAACTGATATTTTATTGTTAGTTTAATGTTATTAACTTATCATTATTATTAATTATTTAACCATGTTGCTTTCCACATACAAATCTTATTGTCAAGAAAGCTGTAACATTTTTTTTTGTTTAACTTTAATTAATTAATATTTTTGTAATTAAATAAAATGAATAAATAATAATTTGATATATGAAATCAAAGTTTAAGAATTTTATTATCTCCTTAAATATGTTTTTTTAAGTAGCAACAGAAATTTATAAGAAAAAAGTATTTGAAAATATTTATAAGAATTAGATTTATGAGGTAATAACTTAAAATTAGTTATATGACAGAGCAAAATATTTAGAGTCATTCCTCTATATTTAGCAAAAGAAAAACCTCATTTTAAATATTCTTTGCTGTAATCCATGAAATAATCTTATGACAAATCCATTAAGAATTATCCATCTTGCCAAAGAAATCTTTTTTATTATTATTAAAAAAAGACTTTAAATATAACATTTTTTAGTTATTTTTGTTTTGAAGTTAATATTAGTTTGTTTTTTTGTTTTTTTACTTTATTTTATGAATCCTATATTTCCTGATATATTAACCGGCAATGTACAGTAGAAAGTAAATGTTCTTTTTATTTGTCGGGGGGGGGGGTTAATAAATTTCACTTACACTTGTTTTTTTAAACATACATTCTGTAAATTAAATTTGTTTTAATAATTTATTTATATTATCTATAATATGAATCTTCATTAATTAAATAATGATTATCTATATCATTTTATTTAACTTTAATCAGTGTTAATTACTTTTTATTTATTGCACAAAAATTTTGTCTTATTTTAAAATCTAAATTGTATTTAAATATTGTATATTTTTCCTTTAATTAATATTTTATTTTAAAAAGATGATTCATCAAATTAATCACCACATTAAAATTGGAATAATTTTATATTTTAATTCACTTTTTAATTATTTTATATTAATTTTAAGATAATAATTCAACTTATTTTTATTTAAGTAAATGTTTTATATTTTTGTTGAGTTTTGGCTTGTTTATTTCTCTTTCTCTAAAATATTGTGTTTAAAACAGTTTTAAAATTAGTTGATATATATTGTGCTTAGATTAAAAATATATAATCATATGCATTAAAATGAAAGGCAAAAAAATAATTAAAAATTGTATAAGCAGAGAGTAAATGTAATGGCATTATTACTGCATTTCATCTGAATTACAGTTGAGTAGAAATGTGTACATATGCAATAAATTTATATACATATCACCATATATATATGATCATCTTTTATTACATAATAAAATCTTTTGAATAAATAGTTGGTTTATAAAGTATTATACAATATATTAAAAAGTTGGCATAATCTATAGCAATTATAGAAATCTATCTATCTATAATAGATTCTGTGGATATTATTCCTTTGTTAAAACTTTAGCCAGATTTCAAAATCTTTTTAGGCTAAAATTATCTTTCAACAAGTCTTATTGTCCTTATTTTTTCTGTTTAAATTTAATTGATTCCTATGTATGCAAAATGTGTTCAGAACATATGATCTACTTATTTTATATCTGTATATATTTTACATAACTTGGGCTATCAATCTTTCACAAATAGTCATTCACTTTAATATTCTGGTAAGTAATTGTGTAAAAAAAACTATTTGTATAGTGAGTGCTTCTTTTGTTCTTCATGCACTTAGAACAATGTGGGTCAAATATTCTGCTTTTTTATTTGCTAAAAAGTAAATGTATTAAAACAAAATCATCAGATTGATTTACTAGTTATTTATATGCTGCGAAGCATCTGTTTGAAATTCGTTAATGAAAACATGGCATTTATATTGCACTCTTTATTTAAATATATCTGTTTTTAATTAACTTTATTTAATGGTTATATTATACCTGCGTTAGGTGCTGTGTGCAGGCTACTGATGTGTTTACAAATGGTGGATATTAGAATGATCTTTAGATAATGAAAGTCAACTATGAATAACAAATAGTCAGTGTCAACCAAGAATATCTTCTGTCTTGTAAAATAGGATGTTATTCATCAAAAGTTTCTCTTTTTCTTTTCTTCCTTTGGTCACTCAAGTTATTGTAGGAACCAATCATCATGATTCTCTCATACTATCAGACATCTTATATTAAGTGTGTTAATGGGATTTCAATCCCCCCCCCTTTTTTTTAGGTCAAATGCCTCAAGAATTAAAAAAGCAATGATGGGGACAGGTTTAGTAGATTGACAATTCTTAGTTGTGATCTTTGTTCAAGGCAATACATTCACACTAAGGATTCAGTTTGGAATTGGATTTCAGTGAGACAGGAATTTGGCTGGCAAATACTGTATGTTTTGCAACCTTATTTAGGGATCTACCTCATTACCATCAAATTTAAAATTTAGAAAATGTAGTCTGAAAATAGTGTGCTTCACACAGCAGTAGAAATAATAATACTAATAATAATTTTAATGATAAGCAAGAGACAATGATAGTATTAAAGATAGGTAGTATAAATTAATTTTTTTCTAAATATAAGTGCATGGAATGTGCAAACTTTATGTGATATAAAAACTCTTTAAGATCAGGAAATGAAAATTGCAATGGTGGCTAAGAAGCTGTCAAAATTGAAGGGCAATATAGTTGCTCTTTGTGAAACTCATCTCCCAGAGAAGAGAAGTTTAATAGAACAGATGGGAGGATACAAGGTTTTTTTTTTTTTGGAAAGCCAAGTTAATTAATGAAAGGAAAATGCATGGTGTAGGATTTTACTGCCTAATTTAGTATTTTTTTATTTTTAGATTTGGCTAATGATGTTAAAATTTATGATGCACTATGGTACTATTGCTCATTTTATTAATACTTAAGCTCCAATCTTAGATTCAGAGAAAGAAGGCTTTTATTATAAAGTTATTACAGCAGTATCATTAAAAAATCAACTTTTTCTTTTAGGAGAATTAATGCACAAGTTGGTATAAGCTTTGGCCAAAAATTATTGGAAATAATGGTGTGGTTGCTGTAAATTCAAATGAATTGATATTATTGAAGTTTTGCATAACATATCATTTGATTATCACAAACACTTTGTTTAGGTAGAAAAACTGCTATTAAGGAACATGGGTGAATCCAAACTCAAAACAATGGCATTTATTATATTATATTATAATCAGAACTCAGAATACAGAAGTACAAATTATGCAAGCACTTACAAGTGCAGATTATTGGACAGATTGTAGATTTGTACACTCAAAGATCAAAATGATAGTTGCATTAAAAATAGATATTATTTCAATCATATTCACACAAAAATTGATGTTGTTCTTTAGAAGAATCTTTTGTTCAAATTAAATTTCAACAGTTATTAAACATTAAAATTGCTTATTTGAATTTCCAAGACTGTTATATTACTAAAGTATAGAATTATCGCAAAGAATTTCAAACAAATCTATTCTTGGATTCACTAAAAGGAAAAGTTGTGACTGCTTTTCTGGCAATGATCTTATTATTAATGATTTGATTAAAAAGAAAGGTGATGATTTTTGCTTGGAAGAATAATAGATTAAGTGTGAAACTATTAAATATAGAGTTTTGAATGAATGATTAATGGATTAAAACTACAAAAAAGACAGATATTGACTGATCATAATCATTTAAAATATTTTTTGATGTATTGATAAAAACATGTGGACCTTAGAAACAGCATCATAGTCTATTAAATCAGCAATGGCACTCTTTTATATGGTGTCAATGATATTTTGAACAGGTGGAAAAAGTACTTTGATTATCTTTTGAATAATGATACTGATATGACAACTTTAGTGATATATCCATTTTATTTATTCATTTAGATTTGACTAAAAGTATCCAGCTTAGTGAGGTCAAAACAGCTTTTTATACTTAGAAATGGAAAGGCTATAAATTGTGACGAAACTTGAAGTTTTAAAATACATTATATTGGCTTCAAATATATTGAAATTTTTTAGAACATGAAATTGTTTTTCTTGTTCCAATTTTTTAAACAAAGGGAATACACTATTGCAATAGTTATCATAGAATATAATTATTATCCACTATAGTAAGAGTACTTTCAAGAATTTTCTTGAATATGTTGCTTCCAGTCATAGGTAAATGGTTGCCAGAGATTCAATATGGTTTTAAAGAATCAAGAAACACTACAAATGTAGTTTTTGTTGCCAGGAAAATGCAAGAAAAATATCAGGAATAAAGGAATGATTTATGTATTGCTTTTATTGATTTGGTCAAGGCATGAGATTCGATTAATATGACAGGTCTATGGAATTATTTGAATTAATTGATTGTCCACCAAAATTTATTCATATTATACAACTTCTGCATGATGGAATGAGAAGTGTTATTATTACAGGTGGAAAATTGGAGATACTTGAGATGTGTACTTGCTTCAACATTGCTTCAAATTTTATGAATTTTTTTTTTTTCAATTATTTATAAAATACTGAGTTAAACAGTGGATCATGATACAGTATAGGTTTGATGATAGAATTTTTAATTTGAATTGATTAAAAGTGAAACAAGAACTTCTTGGATTCTTAAATGCTGATAATTGTGCTATTTTTACCAGTTTAAAAGACAATTTATAAAATCTACTTATTGTTTTGAAATGACTTTGATTTATTATGTAATTTTTAAAAGAACTCAAGTTTTTTTATCAGCCAGTGACAGCAGAAAAATCTTTAACAACTTTTAGCTAGTGCATTATGAATTTGAGAATGTAAACTAAGTTTAAATGTCTTGTAGTTTTATAAACGGAAAAGTGAGCTTAGATATTGAGATGCAACAGATTCCAGTGTGCTACTTCTGCTTTTAACAAGTTAAAAAATAATTTCATCAGAGAGAAATATAGTAACATATTCACCACACAATTTTAAAACACTAGAATTTCTGGATCATGAATTATAACATGAACTGTGACAGAATGTTTCATACCTTTGCATAAAATAGTGATTGAAAATGGAAATGGTAAATTATTAATGAAGAATTAGGTATATTATAAAGATGGGGATAGGGTATATATCATTTTATGATAGAAATAGTAAATTGTCATCTATATTATTTGAAAAAGAGAGTCATGTTGATAACAGTGAAATAGGCTGTGCAGTAATGAAGATCAAAGTTGTGAAAGCATTAATTAAGATTAAAACTAGCAAGGCACATAGTATCAGTGAAATTTCAGATGAATTATTGAAATGGGTTTTAAGAGAATTGTTTAATATTTGTAAGGTAATTCGTCACTTGGGAAGTTACTGAAAATTTTTTAATAGACTTGACTCCATTAGAAAAAAGTCTTAATGTGATAAAATATGAATATTTTAGAACAAGTACTTTAATCTGTCATGCAAATAAATTGCTATTATTGATCTTGAATAGTTATTTTCTGAAAGTTAGTAGTCATTTTCTTGTCTCAACATTATCTTGAAGTTTTCTTTTGGGTTTTTTTTTTTTTTAAAAAAAAAAGGGGGGGATACTGAAATAATGAGAAAAGAACAATTAACCCTGTAGAATTTTTTGAAGGAAGTAAAATACTGAAAGTTTTATTATGTTTGTAGTATTATTTTATTAAGAACATTTATGCATACCAGCTCATATATATGTAAATACATAATATATTTTCAATCTATTATTTTATGCCTTTTGCAAAACTGCATTATTTATTTATTTTTTTAATAATTTTTTATTTGTTAATCTTGTATTATAGATATATTAAAAATCATGTGTTTTATATATATATGTGTGTGTTGAAAAATATTGTACATATTCAGAAATATAGGAACAATATATTGTAACAGTCCAAAATGTTAACCCATACGAAAATCACCTAAGGGCAATCTGCATTTGCATTCCACATTCTGACGTCATCAATTCTCTTCTTTTACAGCTCACTAAAATCAGCTAGACATATGGGATTCTCATCATATTCTAATTAAATTATTGATTGCAAAATAATGACAAATAATGAGACATTACAATTTATTTATATATACGTATACTAAAAGTCAACGCATACAGTAGCATAACTAGCTTGTCAACTTACAAACAAGTGCAAGCAATTATTTATTTATTATTAATTTTATTCATTAGTTTTATGAATTTTATGCACAGATAATATGTATACACTGGTATAATATATTCTTATATGATTCTGAAAAGATGTCAACTTGCTGCATAGACTTATGATCACAAGTAATTGTTATCACAGTTTTAAGATTTAAAGGCCTAGCCAACTGAGGTTGTTAATACAGAGGCAATGATAGATCATTCTAAAAATGCTATAATTAACTTCAGACATTAATATGGGTAAGTAACTAAAATAATATAGAAGATGTAAAATACAGGAAATAACATTTGTATTATATTAATCTATGGAACACTAACAACTACATGTACGAAGTATATGCAAATGATTGGAATAAGCTTCTACTGTATACTACTGCTCAGAATAAATAAACAACACATAAGACTGATGGAAGATGCATACATATCACATCAAGATATGTACAAAGACAAAACAGATAATATACGATAGGAATTACTCTCTACCACATACTATTGCACTAAATAAAATAATAAATGTAAGAGGCCAGCAATCGCAAATGGTATTACAATCATCTCAGATAAATAAAGTAAACAAATGTTTCACATTCTGAGACAAAGACAAGCCTAAATTAAAGCAGCTAACTTCAGAGAATACTCTACATGATTCTTTCTCAAGTCTGGAGTGATAGTTTGCTTAAAACTGAGAACTATTCATATATAAACAATGACAATATTAATCTAACCTGTCTATACAGCCAGATTGAACTCCATTCAGGATTTGTTAAATTACAGGTTTAAAATGTTTTTTATACTTTGAATGAAGTGGGTTTTATCAAAATTAATAAATCATAAGCATGGCCAGAGATTACTATAATATAATTTGATTGCTTTATATGAAATTATTGCTGATTAAATTGTGGCATGATAAAGGGAATAACGCAACAATCTCTTGCTATATCCACTTATAAACAGATAAAGCAAATAATTATTGACTAAAATATTTTCATTAGAGAGGGATAAATAATATTTATAATATTCTTTTAAAGTTCACACGTATTCTTTTCAGCAATAAAAGTAATAAATGAAAAAAAAAAGTTTAGTAAATATTAAAATTAGTTTTTCAATTAACAAATAATATTTTAAAACAAATTTATAGTTTTAGCTCAAGTTAGTAAAATGAGCAATATTTATTTTATGTTGGTTTTTGAACAGTAAATAGATTTTTTTTATTACCTGAAAGTGGATATGGTCTTAGAAAGAAAAAAAAATGTCCAGGTTCACATTAGTCCCATAATATCAGAGGTGATTAAAAACAGTTTTGTCCAATCTTGTGATCTTAAAGTGATTAAAAAAAAAAATAATAAAATAAAGCAGGAGAAAAATAATACAATCATGACTTGAAAATCAAAGGTATAAAAAAACAATCAATTTATCTATCTGCCTATTTATTAAAGTAGTTTTGGTTTTAATATTTTCTAATTGTAATAATACATATGAATTCTTTTATTTATTTAAATTTTCGATAAGATTTGAGTTTTTATTTGGATTTGACAAAATATCTGGAACAATTTATGGGTACTTTTGATGAAATCTTTAAAATTGTTTTATTTTTAATATTTGCTAATTGTAGTAATACAAACTTTGGGGGGGTTTGAATTTTTGATGAAATTTGAAAGTTTTTTTTTTTTTTGATTGGCAAAAATATCAGGAACAGTTGTATAGGTACTATGAATGAAATGTTCAAGATTGCTTATTGCTGATTAGTTCAGCAATAGTTTGGTAGTTCTTCTAGATCAAAATTGTTCTAGAGCATCTAATAAAATGGTATCATTATGCAAAATTTATCAATAGATTTATTCATTTTGAAGTTACAGTGAATCTAATATATATATATATATATATTGTAAGAATATATACAGTATGAAGTAAAGAGCAGATGGAAATATTGCTCTTACTTTACTGATATATAACCTTAATAAAAATATTTTTTATAATGCTTGAATGATAATAGCAAATTTATTGCACACAATTGAGTAAATTATTTAAGGCATGGGGTGGATGCTTTAATTATTACAGACATTTTTAACTCTTGCATTCTGCCATTTTCTATTGTCCCAACTAATGAGAGTTTTTGGAAATGCTTAATCTTTCTGTTTATATGAAATTTGTATTTTACACTAAAACTCAATAAATTGGACTTGATTTCCTTTTCATCTAATTTTATAAGCAAATATTTTTAAAAATCACATTTGATGATTTTAAACATTTAAAACTGATTTGTAAATAAAATAATATATATAAACATCATCACAAATATTTACATAAACAACTAAAACTAAAAATGAACAAATTTGTTTTTATTTCAAGTTTTTTTTTTTAAAGATGAGTGGATGAAGTTAAGTTTGTGATAATTATTAAATTCTGCTTTAAAATGTGATATTTTCTTACAAAAATTACAATATTTTAAAAGATTTTAACAGTAAATCAATTTTGATGTAATAAACATTGTCATTTTTTTTCTTTATATTACAGAATGAAGTTTATTAACTTTTCTTTTTAAAAATAAAACATAAATGAATAAATTGAAAGTTTACTTGTGTATTTCTTTATAATAATCAACTAATTGTGCATCAAAATAATCAAAAATATTCTATAAACATGCAAAAACTATTTTAAATTATACTTCAAAATCTTCATATGAAAACTAGACCAGAGGAAAGTGAACACCCTCTAGGCATTTCTTTTGTCAAAAAAAAACAAAGGATAAATCTTTTGATATTAATCACAGTCTGTAAGATGCTGACGTCTTCAGATTTTTTTCAACTTTTAACATCAATAAATGCATTATATTAAAATTACTTTTAAAAAAAAAACATGGGTTTATTATCATTTAACATAATGTTAATACTACAATCTAAAGTTACAGACCTTCAGCACTTTTTTTAAAGAAATTTTCATTGAAGTGAGGGTTTACAAGTTAAACTTTACATTATATTGTTTTGTTAAGCCATTAAGCATAACCATCTCTTATACTAGCACTACTGTATGGAGAGTTTTGCATTGTTTATATTATTTTATGTTTGTAAATTGATAATTGCTTCCATGAGAGAAAAAAAATGCTAATATCTTTGAAATATTGCCAGACCATAATGGCAAATATTCACATAATACATAGATTTGGTTCAATCAGCTATTTCCATGAGACAAAGACTTGACCGTATGAGAAAATGTTATCTGTGCAAAGCATTCTGGAACCAATAATAATTTTGATAACTAGCTAGAATGCATAAATGATTGATTGCCTCACTTTTATGAAAAAAAGTTTATATATGAATGTGTTGAGAAAACTTATAAAATATTATAAATATGAAAAATTGTAATTATTAAATGATAGTAATGCTTATCTTGCATAAATGGTCTCTGCTCCAAAGGCAGCAATTCTGTATATATATACACATACATGCAAGATATTTTGTATCTAAGTGTTGATTATTTAAATGGAATTACTTTATATATTATATTATTGATTTGTTTGAACAGGATATACTCGCACAGAGTGGCATTACAATATAAAGTTGCTTTTGTACACATAAGCACAATTTATATATTTTAGTATTTTTCCTTTATTCTATTACTGGTAAATTTGTCTAGACTTAAGCAGTATTTGTCAGCTAGTCTGATTGACATTGTGCAGTTAAGATCATTACATTCTTTTTATTCTCCAGAAGATTGTGAATTTTGGAAGAATTTGATAAGAATTTTATAACTTCTTAAAGAGATAATAGAAGTTGGGGGAAAGAATGCTTTAAAATTTTGTTGTGGGTAATTTAATTAACACTTATGGCGAAAGTTTCTGCTTGATTTATATTTTGATTAACAGCTGTTCTAAAGTTTTCAGTTTATTTTTCTTTTTATTGGTTAAAACTGTATATAGAAAATCATTCATCACCAAAGTATTCGAAGAAAAAAAAACTAAAAAATAAATGTTTGTGTTATTTTATAATTGAGTGATGTAATTAAGAAACAATCAGGAAATAACTAGATTTGCAAATACAGTAATTAAGATGGGTTTGGAGAGTCTAACTAAATAGTAGTCTGTTTATTTGCTTGTTTTTTTTTTTAAAAAAAAAATAAGTCTGAGTGATTTGAATTATTGATTAGAAAATATATAAATAAAGTACTATAATATAAAAAGAATCATTAAATAAAATAAAATTGGATTAATCAATAATAGAGACTGAATAGATATATTAATTTAGATATTTATTATTCATTATTTTTATTGTTTATAAATTTGCGAGTCATTTATAAGCCGAAAGTCTTTTTGAAATCAATTAAATCTAAATAAGTCACTATGGATTCTTGATTTTAAAAATATGTCAGCTCTCACAAAATGATGAAGATTGCATTATATTGCAATTGTACCATTTGTATTTACAATCAATATTGATAGGATTTTAGTTGCATATATGTAGTATCTGTTAATGGAATCATCATTCATATACAAAAGTAGAGAAGAAAATAATAAGTTTGAATTAAACACAAAAAAATTTAATGGGGAAAGGCAACACAAAAATAAAAAGCACTAAACATCACATGATCACCATCTCTTATGCTAGCACATAACTGTGGTTTGCCTGTTTAATAACAGTTATGTGCTAGCATAAGAGATGGTGATCATGTGATGTTTAAGGTTTTAACACCAATCCTGCCTAATAGGATAGTGGTGGCTATGGTTATTAAAGAGCTGAAGACACCAAAATGTATGGGTGCTGAACTGAGTTCAGACCCATATGACTATATAAGCTATTGAGCTTAGATTGAAAATATTGTGTTTTCAATTTTATTCTCATAGTTTTGTAGTTAAGTAGAGATAAAAGGTGGCTGCTGGAGGGTTGCATTATATCTTAAGATCTAGATGCAGTGCTCGCAGATCCAAGGCTCCTCACTGATGAAGACCACAAGTCAGAAACTAGTCTGGGGGTATTACATGAGTAGTCACTAGATGGGAATTTTATGCACAAGCCTTCTGGCACCCATTGATTACTCTGGTTGTCACAGTATGGATAGTTTTGCCTGTTTAAAAATAAAAAGCACGAAAGTCATATATATTTGAAACATATTAGAATTATTTTTGCTTTTGTCCAGAAAAATTAAACTTAGAATTAACTTATTTTTGATTCCTTTGGATTTTGAATGGTGGCTCTATCAATGGGAAAGACAAGCATGTATATAGTGCTGATTAAGAATTTATATTTATTATTTTTGCAATCAGTCCATTGATAAAGGGCTCATTAATCTCAAATCATTATTTTTTAATCCTAGTTTATTGACCACATTACGTGGCTAGATTAATTAAGTATGGAACTGTTATCAGAAAGAAAAATTCTAAAATTGTTTGACCTGGAAAAATTTTGAGATTCTCCCGACCCAATCTCAAATCATTAGATCATAGGCATGATAAGTAGATGTGACACAAAATCGTAAATGTTTGCCCAATATTTTAATTTCATATATAATTATATTTTTTCACATTCTAAAACTGTAAAGTTAATTTGATCCTTTTCTTATCTTCTTTTAAGTAATTTGGGCATTGTTTTTGATAACTAAATTGCCTAGTGTACTTAATAAATGTGAGAAAGTTTAACTCCTGTTTTTTTTTTTAATTAGTATATTGCTTTGTACAGTTTCATCTTAAGAAATCATGTTTAGAGAACAAATAATAATAGATCAAAATTTACAAAATAATTTTATATACATTTTTACTTAAGTAATTTGAATTTTTATTTTGAATGGATATATTATTACATATTTGTTTCATTTTAATCAGTATAACAATTATGAACTTTCACATTTGAACCTTAATGTAGGGTTATTCATATCATGTTTAAGAATAGAATGCATTATGCTTCCCTTCATTAGATTTAAATTTAATTCTAGTATTGTTTTGCTTTTTGTGCAGATATTTGTATGCATTAATATGTGGTGAATGTGTCAAATATGACACTTTGCAGGATTAAATATGGTACATTAGACCTCTGCTGATAAAAAGTAGACTTAGTTCTTGTAAAGTAATACTGTAATCAAAAACTTATTTTTTAAATTTATAATGAAAATATATAGAAAAGAATGCTGCTCTACATTTATTCTGAAGCACCAATTTGACACCTGTTTCATCTTGAGATGCCTAATCCTGAGGGAATCCATACTACTTTTTTGATAATCATTTTGTAATTGGCATTTTATATTTATTAGTTAGGCTTTGTTTATTCTTCATGAGCTTTGTAGTTTTGTTTTTTTTATTTTCAGTTATCCTTCATATGACTAAAAAAAAAACATGAATAAAAGAAAAATGAATAGTAATCCCAAATAGAAATTTAATAATCAGTGTGAAAATGAGTTTTTAGTTATATCTCGATTTTTAAGAAAACCATTGAGTATTGTCTGTAAGAACACCTTAGATTCAAATAGAAGAAAAATAAAATATATTACATGGGTTTAAATTTTTGATTAAAAAACAAGAAATCAAAAGAAAATAAATTATGCTCTTTAAAAGAAGTCATGCAAATTTAGCAATCTCAAAGAAATTGTTAAACTTTTCCTCCAAGAATTTGTAAGCTATCTTAGTGAAAATATTGAAAGAAAAATAAATGAAAAATAAATCAAGTAATTATGAGACACATTGAACACAATTCTAACACAGTGTGTTTGAGCAATGTAAGACTTCATCTATATTGGCATATTCTTTTATTTAGCTCTGAACAAATCTTATGACATATATGATATTGCATAATTAAGCACTTTTATAAGAGAAATTGTTGACAGTTTAAAAATCTTTAAAGAGCCTATCAGTCTTGAGTCATTTCATGGAAAACAAGAGGTGACAAAGTAAAACCATAGTAGAAAATCTATAAATAGATTAAACATTTTGAATAAAACTTATCAGTATTTGTACTAAAAGAACTTCATCAGTGATAGTAAAATTACTGGGACTACAATTTCATTTAAAATCTTGTGGACCACCTTCTAGTTAAATATCATTACATTATCCACCAAAAGTCTGATGGTATGGAAAAATTTTAAATTTAGAGCAAGTTGTGTCAATGTTTGTAAAATGTATGCATTAAATTAGAGCAAGAGTATTAAAAGATCACAATCAGAGAATTGGGGAAATATTAAATATGGAATATGGTGGTGATCTCATCCACAATTGTGTGAGATGCATATTCTCTAGAAAACAGATTTAAAGTAGATTTGAAAATTGGAAAATTCTGTTCATGATTTTTCAGAAGAAAAAATTAGCATCTTGAAAAAAGAGCTCTTTTATCTAATAATAATTGTCCTATTTGATTTAGTGTAGTGCCAGACTTTAGAGCTCAAATTCCATGGATTGTGGCCTAGTTCTGACAATTCTTTTACTTGAGCTTATGAATCTTTCAATTATTTATTTTTATAGCTATTTAATTTAGCATTATTATTGATGTAATCAGTCATTTCAATGATCTTAACCTAAACTGCAAAGGAACAGATTGCTTCTCAGTTCCGTAAAAGATATCAATGCATTCAAAATGAAAGTAAAGCTATTCATTTTTCAGTTAAAAAAAAACAGTGATTTGATCCAGTTTCTGCATTTAAAAGAACAAAAATTAAATATATTTAAAATATTAGATTATTGCAAGTGTCATTTGAATGTTGTTTTTGTGAATTTGTTCAAAAAGATTGTATATTTACATTTATAAATGCCTTTTCTCTCAGTGAACAAAAAAATTTTGAGGATGCTTAGTAACATACAAAAATGGAACTTGTTGAAAATTAAACTTTGGATAATTATTAAAAATATAAACAGTTTCAGAAGTAAGAAAACTGGTGTAGAATTATACAAGTTGGTTTGCAGAAACATATATATATGTGAAGAAGCATTTTCATCCATGAAATTGATAATAAAGATAAAAAAAACAGTGTTATGATTGTTTGACTCATATTTGAAAAATGTTTTGCTGATTTTTTAAATAAACTTAACCTCAAGCATTTAAAGTCTGATTAAAGCAAAACAGATTCAAAAGACTTTAAATTAATTCCATAGTGTATCATTGAACATATATTGACATCTTTATATAAAAAATCGAATAGTAGCACAAGAAATCACATCTAAATTCATGCATGAAAAAAGCATACGAACTATAAAATATTAGCTATCCCTAAAATACAATATAGGAACTTGATATAAATAGTCTCAATATTAGAGCAAACTATAGTTTATATGGCCCATTGTCATATGATGACTGCTTGTTTGCTTTCTGATGACATAATTTTGATATATGACTTCAGTTAAATAATTATATCTGGGAATTATCCAATGATCTTCTAGCTTTACTTGCTTTCATGATAGAACCTTTTTTAGAATTTCTGACTATATTATTTTGTGCTACAATCATTTGCCATAGAATTATGCATATATCATTGTTGTTTGATCAGATGATAGCAAATATGTGGATTGTTTCTATCACTTAGGATACAAACATTTATTAAATTTACACATTGTCATTAATTTTCTATCATCTTATATTGTTAATTTGAAATATTGCATTATGTCTCATATTCTTTCAATTTCTCTTTTTTTTAAAAATTACAATATTGGTTTTTCAATAAAAATAATTTTATTGACATATTTAATAATTACAACAATTTTATAAAAATATTTATAAATAAAATATATACTTTTTTAACAATTTTCAAAATCAAATGAAAGAGAAAAGCATGGTTGTTTTATTTTGCAAATAATAAATGCTTTTATCATGAGAAATATTTTTTGTTTTATATGAAGGATTAATTAAAATTATAAATATTTAATTTCTTTGATAAATAATATATTTATATATTATTGTAATATGTAACATATTTCTGATTTTATTAGATATTGAAGTTTTTCTTTGTTTAATTAATTGACAACACACATACATCCTTTATTATCATATATTTGTATGTAATTAATGTTTTTATATTGGACTTTTAGGTGCTTATTCAACTCAGTTGCTTGTCTGTCGTTTGGAACTAGCATCTTATGATGAAATTCCAGAAAACTTCAACCAGTATGCTGATGTTGAATTTACTATGCCAATGACAACAGCATCCCATTCAACTGTACGTAGCATTTCTGTTGCCAACTCTTCTCCACCTGAAAAGTTTGTTCGGTATCTTGGCAAATATGAGTACAAAATTGAAATTGAACTTACAGTGGGATCAGAATCAAACATAGGCGACACTTCTTCATCATGAGGTTAGCTGCAGAAGTAGCAAACTCTATAGTCATTCACAATTTTTGATCCATCTCCATAGCAACAATCACTATAAAGGTGTTCTTTGTATCAAAATTATATTTGTAACAATCAAGCACAGATTAGGAGGAAAAATTAGTTACTAACATGATTTTTTAGTATTCTATTTAATCTGTTCTATTGTTGGTATTATAGGGCAGATATCTGGATCATCTGCTTATTGATAAAATAATCAGTTTTGTAAGGAGATCCATTAATGAAATTTATAAATTTGATTGTATTTCTGAACATCCTTTTCTATGTATATATTCAGCATTTTTTTTTTTTTTTTGTATATGGAAGGATGTTGGAATTATCTGTATTTATACAAGTAAGATAAGTAATATCAAGAAAGATTAATTAAGTTTTGAATTTAAAAATACGTTTTATATTTTGATGTTTAATGGAATTTCAATCATTAAAGGTCATTAATGCTGACAATGCAAGTAAAGAGATATGTAAATCAAATTAAAATTGCAGGTATCACTTAGGTATTTAAAACAATAATTATTATTTATTTGGCATAGCATTTTAATTTGATGCTGCCAGTTGATGTGCTGTTTCTATTGTTGCTAACACTAATACAGTCCAGATATCCTATCCTATTTTTTTTATATATATATAAAATGCTGTTTACCAAAGAATCAATCTTGTTGCTATGGCAATAAAAAAATAGTTTTATTTTCCTAGAGCAATAAGTCTCCATAAAGAGAGCCACTGTCT
The DNA here is from genome assembly GCA_028023455.1 of Epiperipatus broadwayi. Taxonomy (NCBI): domain Eukaryota; kingdom Metazoa; phylum Onychophora; class Udeonychophora; order Euonychophora; family Peripatidae; genus Epiperipatus; species Epiperipatus broadwayi. The sequence continues at coordinate 3,025,070 of JAQFVV010012529.1, forward strand.
TGTCTTGTTCTAGCTGTTCAGTGTACATGTATACATATCCATAATAGACTTTCCTGTATATACTTAAAATTATAAATATATATATATATGTTTGTTCCATATACATGTAAGAAAAAGGTTATGTACTGATACAGCTGCCTGAGTATTTTGAGCCTCAATTTTTAGATTGCCGTTTACGGCCATTGTGCCTTTGTTGGCCTCTTATATATAACTTTATGGGAGCTTTTGTTTCCATTCCGTAGCAATTCAAGGTGTGGCTCTAAAAAAAAAAGGAGTTTATATATATTAAAAAACTAATATTACAAGTTTGAGTGGAAAAAGAAAAATTCTGTTGATATAAAACTCTATTGTGCGTTGTATAGTTGTTGTTTTTTTTTTTTTATGTAAATCTGAGATTTTTATGTTGAAATTTTATTTATTTTAGCTTATTAGTTTTATTTTGTCAGTATTATTTTTTAATTGCCCAAGTGAAAAAAAAATGGCAAAAAGAAAAAATTTTATTTTGTGTGATCAGTATAAATCGACCATGTGACTTCCACCACTCAAAAAAAAAAAAAAAAAAATGTAATTTATATAACGTATTGGTTTATTTATTTTCTTTGTTGTCAAAATTTGTTTTTTTATTTAATCATTATTTGTACTTATTTTTACTTTAATGTGCAGGCACATTTAAATTGGTTTTCACAATTTTTTAAATATTTTTTAATTACTTTTATTATTATAATTTTAAATTAATTGTGATTAAGAAAACAATCTTTTGATATTGCTGTAATAATAATGGCAAAGAATGTGGTGGATTAATTATTCGATTGGCAAAAGGATATCCTGTACCTTCTTTTCCTAATCCTAAAATCTTAGATCTATTAACATACAGATAATAAATTTAATGCAAAAGTATTTGAAATGTCAAAGCATATATATGCATTATAGGTACATGGTTCCCCATAAATTCAGCATCATAGGAAAAAAAAATTTAAAAATAAATATTTATTTACAGAATTTGCTCACTTTGTTCACCATTATTGCCAATTCACAGGTTTTACACACAGTTAATAATGTACTTTACTAATGTACTTTTATTAATCTTTGACATTTTCCATTTTTTCTGCATGCATGTGTGCTTTCTAGTAGCCTAGAGAACAATATAATGGCAATAGATAAGCTCATTGACCATTGTGCTATTAGTTAACATCTATTATATATATTCAGACCGGGGAATATGAGCTTTGCTGGTCATCAATATCTTATCAAATGATCAGAAGGTTGTTGATTTTGGATATTTTTATTTATTTGCAAATTGTAATGAGCAAGAGTACTATCTTATTGGAACCATGTTGAAAATTATTTTTTATTCAAGACATTAAAAATGCTTTTTATTTATCTGGTTTATCATATACAGCTCCTGTTTATTAAATTTTGCAACAAGTCCACAAACACAGAATCTAGACACGGTGTCTTAACTTTGATTTCAATTTTCTATTGGAATAGTTGTTTGGATATGTTCTTCCTTGTTTAGATTTATCATGATTTGTAATAATATATATTAACCATATGATAGTTGGATTTATGGGACACTGTATATATATGATAAAATAAGGTTATATAATAAAATAAATTTAAATTAACTGACCAATCATGTTTGTAATTATAAAAATCAGTTTCTATTTTGTATATAATTCTTTTTTTTTTTTTTTTTAAGAATTTTTTTTTTTTTTTTGTATATATTTATTGACAGTTCTGATTTAAAAATCACATTGTCAAAAGTTTATATAGGAAAGCAAATGTTATTAATTTTTAACAAAGCTGTTGATTGTGTAACATATAATTTTTTTTTTAATTGGGAGGAAGGAAACTTATAATAAGTGTGTTTTTTTTCCCCTTATTATATATGTGTATGTGTGTATATATAGTTACATGCAATTTATATCGCATATATTTTTATACATATATATATATATGTAATTGCGCGTTTATATACTTACACATATATGCATATACAAAATATTTTAAAAAATGACTAACTTTTATGTACTTAAATTAAAATGTTATAACAGTTCCAGTTGAAAAATTCATAGTTATGTTTTGGATACAAAACATTCTTACCACCACTAATTGTCTAATAATTTTACTTTTTTTTTTTTATACTATTTTATGAATTATTTTTATTATTTGAATTATTTTTATTATTTTGTTTAAGGTTGTCACCTTTACATCACTCTAATTGGTGTTATTGTAAGGGAAACACTTATTTAAATTTTTTTTAAATAAGATTAGCTTCCTATTTTAATATACACACATATCAATAATTAGAGTGTTGTTATTGTTTTTTTGTTTTTTTTTTAAATAGGTCAGTAATATTTGTTATAAATAAATCTATAAAATTAGGTAATGCAAAAAATGTATATATTACTTTATTGTTTTCATTTAAGATAAAAAGCATATGATTTTTTAAAAAAGCTTAATGTTAAAGTTTATTTACAGAATTATTTATTTGGGGAGGGTATTTATTATCATTGTTTGTTTAAATTTTAATGTTAATTTAATATAAATAGAGATTTATTCATGTGATAAAAGTGAAGATTGTGATATATTCTTTATGTATTTATCACATAACAATACATTTTAAAATGAAAAAAATTGTCTGATAAGTTGATGATGATGTTTCATAAGAAACTGTCCATTTTTAGGGGAAATAATAGTAACATAAACTATTTAGGAAGATTAAAAGATAGTACATATTGTAGTGAAATCAACTTAAATCTAATGGATGAATTTATTAAACTTAGTGCCATGATTGTAAAGAGTGACAACTTTTATTCACTTTATCTTCCCTACTTACCTTCCTCTTTTTTTTTTAATGTTGTTGAGTTAAAAGAAGTCATATTATGAAATAAGTATTGTTTACTGTAGAACAGTGGAAAAATAAATAAATTTAAAGTATAAAAATAAAGTCGTTATTTACAAACAATTTTGTTGTATATTATTTTATTCCTATTATTCAGTCAAACTTTGATTATCTGACAATTAATTATTAGCTTTCATTAATCATTACATTTAACATTAAGTCAATGAAAACATTTAAGTAAAAAAAGCAGCCTTGTTTTTTTTTTTTAAATAAAAATCAAAGCTTAATTAAATTCAATATAACTTATATATATATATGTAAAGGTAAACTTAAATCTGTAAAGATAAACTTAATGTAGATATTAAATAATAACTTCCAGCTACAAAATATTATGTAATTAATAGATTTTTCCTTAAGACCATTACGATTTATTCTGTAATGGTTAATTTTAAAATGCTAATAGCAAATAGATATAAATACAAAACATTTATTTATTTATAAATGAATAAATATATTTTATGTATTTTTTTTTATTTTAAGGAGATATACTTTTGTTGCATAAATAATTTTGACTTAGTTTCCACCAGCTTTGTCTATTTCTCAGACATCAAGCTATGAGATAATTACTGAATTTTTACTTTTAAACATAAATGAATAAACATATCCCTACATAAACTTATAGACAAAATTAAACTTCTCTAACAAGTGTGTTAGCACAAAATTATTAGTATTTATTTATTTGTAAATGAAGTTTTTATGAATAAAAGCAGAGAAAAAAAAAATCAGCCTCCGTGAAGAATTTTTTTCCCCATATGTTATTATTATTACTTTTGTGGATGTAAGAATTTTTTTATTAAAATAATTTATTTATTTATTGTAAATTAATCAGGGGAAAAATAGTTAGTTTTTATATAGTTTGGTTTTTATGAAAAACTAGTTTGCCAAAGAAACTATTCTGACAAATCTTTCTGTTAGCAACATATATTTTAGTATTTAAATTCATAGTAAATAAAAAACATTGTTTATTGTTTTAAAAGTAAAAAAAAAAAAAGAAATTCCTTATGAGTTTTCTTATGTTCTAACTCAGGGGTGCCCAACCCATAGCTCGCGAGTCACATGTGGCTCACACAACCATTTAATGTGGCTCGCATTGCACTCTTCAAATTGATAAAATATTTTATATATTTTGACGCCACATGCACACACTAAAAAATAAACATTTTTACAATACAAATGATAATGGGAATGAAACAAATCAGATGATTCATAACAGTGTCCAATGAAAGAAGTGTATTTGAAATACACGAATTTCATTGGTTTCATTTTCCATTCTCGAATTGTGCAGTCAACACGCTACTTTACAGCGCTACCGTCAATTGTTTGCTATAGTTTGCATGAAACACAAGAGACACGACAGTGAACTCAGAACAAATTTCGAAGTTGTTAGCGAAGTAAGTATTTCGTGTCTCACACTGGCATAAAAAATAGTCGCTTCTTCTAAATTTTGTAATTCTATCTTTTTTAGCTCCATAATCATGTCAATATATGAGCCGGAAAAAAAAGAAAAAACATACCTACAATTACATTTTCAATGACGAGTGGGAAGAAAAATATTTTTTCATAAACTTTAAGAATAAATGTATTTGTTTAATATGCGGATCAACGGTTTCTGTTGGGAAAAAAGCAACGTTGAACGACATTTTAAAACTCTTCATAATAAATATGATACTGATTATCCTTCAGACAGCAATCTAAGAAAATGTAAAGTGAAAGAACTGAAAAACACATTAGTTGCCCAACAATCAATGTTTACCAAGTCTGCAAATAAAACGAAGGTTGCAACAGTAGCATCATTTAAGATTGCACATATACTTGCAATTCATAAAAAGCCCTTTGATGATGGCAACATAATAAAAGAAGCAATGCTTGCTGCATCGGAGATTTTATTTCAAGAAGCCAAAAATAAAAATGAAATTTTGTCAGCTTTTCAGGACATCCAATTATCCAGAAATTCTATCACTCGTAGAGTAGAAGCTATGTCTCAAAATGTCAAAGAACAAGTAAAAACTGATTTACAAAAATGTGTTTTCTTAAGTTTACAATGCGATGAATCAACAGATATCTGCAATGTAGCTCAAGTAAATATTTTTATAAGGATGGTCTTTGATAATTGCTCAGTGAAAGAAGATCTATTATCAGTTTTGCCATTAAAAGGTAATACACGCGGAGTGGACATATATCAAGTTATAAAAAATCATTTAACTGAAATTAAATTTCCACTTCAAAAACTTGTGTCCATAACAACAGACGGAGCACCTGCCATGATTGTTTCTGGTGTTGGTTTCATCACATTTTGTAAGAATGATGCTGAATTTCCAAACTTTTTTACTTACCATTGCATCATACATCAACAGGCATTATGTACAAAAGTTTTACGTTATGAACATACAATGAAAATTGTTTTGAAAATTGTAAATTCCATTTGTGCCAGACCACTTCAGAGTAGATTGTTCAAAATACTGACTGATGAACTTGATGCTGAGTATGGAACTTTGTTGTTACACTCGGAAGTTAGATGGCTTAGTAAGGGAAAAGTTCTACAACGCTTTTTAGATCTTCTTCCGGAAATAAAACAGTTTTTAGAATTCAGAAACAAAACTTATGAAGAACTTGATAATCATAGCTGGTTATCTGATTTAGCGTTTCTTACAGACATAACAACAAAAGTGAACAAACTGAATCTTGAACTTCAGGGTAAAGAAAAAACTATTATTGAATTAATTGGAAGTATCAACGCTTTTAAATCAAAACTAAATTTGTGGATATCCCAAATAGAGGAATGTAACTTTTGCCACTTTACAAATTTGGAAAATTACACAAAGAAATATAAGGACATTGACACAATGAGATATTCAGAAAATCTCGTCGAGCTTAAAAATAATTTCGAAATTAGATTTTCTGATTTTCGTAAAATTCAGCCCATTGCTTCATTCATTTCAAATCCATTTGTTGATACTAATATTTCTGAAATGTCGCAACAAATTGCAAACATGTTAAATAAAAATTCTACTGATCTGGAAATGGAAATAATCGATTTTCAATCTGATTTACAATTAAAAACAAGAATATTACAAACAGACTTTTGGGTACTTGTAGGTGAGAAAAAATATCCACTTTTAAAAGAAACTTTTCAAAGGCTAAACTCCTGCTTTGGATCAACTTACCTTTGTGAAAGTGGTTTCTCAACAATGAATTTGTTAAAATCAAAGTTCCGCTCCAGGATAACAAATGAACATCTGAATGACTGCATGAATTTAGCCATAACATCATATATACCAGAATACAATAAACTCGCAGGTGATATGCAGTGTCAGGTTTCACATTAAATAAAATAATTAAAATATACTTATGTATGTTACCACATTTTTAATAAATAAATATAAATAAAATGTATTTACATTTTTTTTCTTTTTAGCATATTACACCAGTTTTTTTTTTTTTAATTTGTGAATTATGTTTATAAATGTAATATGAAAAATGCAATATATAATTGTGGCTCCCCAAATTTTTTTAAATTCTCAACTGGCTCCCGTCAAGTTAAAGGTTGGGCATCACTGTTCTAACTTATAAGGAATTTCTTTTTTTTTTTTTTACTTTTAAAACAATGTTTTTTATTTACTATGAACTATGAATTTAAATATTACAATATATGTTGCTAACAGAAAGATTTGTCAGAATAGTTTCTTTGACAAACATATTAAAAATTGGGGTCTTACTTGAAATCACATCAAACTTGAAGGAACATAAAGAAAAGCATAATAAATAATTAAATACACTTGCTTTTTATTACGAGTGTTAGTTATATGGCAAAAGATAGATTCCACAAAGCAAGTCATATCTGAACTTATTGTCTTTTGTTATATTTCTCAAATATATATACCTATATCTTTCCTAAAGATAATAAATTATTCTCCTAAATTATTTATGTACTCTACATGTTCAATATAACTCTTTTTTTTACCTCTTGAGCATAAGCCCAGCCCAATTTTCTTCCTCTATATTTTTCAATAAATCAATAATTTTTTCACTTACTCTTTTCTTCTTCTATATGTATCTTTAAAACTCCATTTTTTTCTTCTCATTTTTTTTTAACTATCTACATTCTAAACAAATATTTGACAAGCCTCTTAAATCTACATTCAGTGGGCAACAGAAACTTATCTTTATTAAAAGTTTGTTTAATTATTGTAATTCTCATTCTAATTTTTATCACTACTTCAAACATAACTTCAACACTAATCTATTTTATAAATATTTATCCAATACTTAAACTTATTGCCATGCATTTTTATTACATTTGTTTTATTTAATATCATTTTTATTTAAAACTCTATAAATTTCAAAGAATTATGCCTAACTTTCATTTAAGTTCATTGTTACTATCATTAACCAATTCTATTTCTATAAAAGTTCACAAACATTTAGCATTCTGCCTAAATGTGTATAAATTATAATAGAGGGATTGTATTTCTGTATGTTGTGTTTTGTTTTTTCATAAGAAATAAATTTATACATATTTTGTGATTCATATAGAAATCCAATACATAATATTAATTTTTCCTTAGTTTTTATATGTAATTATTTTGCATACATATGTACCTATGCATAAAAAGTGGTTTCTTTCTTATCATACACCATAAAGTTGAATGCACTTTCGATGATGAGCATCATAATCATAACTCTGATTGTGCTCATAACCTAAAGTGCACTCAACTTTGTGATATAAAGATAAGAAAGGAACCACTTCATTATGCATATGTAATAAATCCAATATATATATATATATTTCTAATCTATAATTTTCTTTTTCAAAATTAATAAAACAAATGTTCTCATCCTATCCAACATTTATTTATTTAGTATATTGCAAATATGTATTTTTTTTTCCAAAACCCTCAGCACGCATATGAAATCCACATCTTTTTCAATGAGGCCTTTTCTCTAGTGGAATAATAACTTGAAATATTCTGGCCACTTTTCTGAAATCATATATTACAAATATCAATTCTTTCTCACTCTTTTTCTTAATAACCTTGAATAATTTAATTACAATCTTAAATAAAACTTTTAAATCTTCTTCATTTTGAACATCTAATTTATTATTGTTTTTCAAATTTATTTTGTTCATTCTCCTCACTTTTCCTAACTCTCATAAAGCTACACTCTTCAATTAATATAGACAAAGGCTTATTATTTCTATTATACAAATCCTTAATATATTTTCTTATCATTTTCATCTTTTGTCCTACTTTATTCCTGGAACTGCATTTCCTTATCAAAATATATTAACTCAAACTTTCAATTTCACTATCATTCTATATTCTTTTTTTAACCATTAATATCTAGTTTATTTATTTCAGTTCACTATTATGCCTTTTTACGTAGTATATATTTCTACAAAATGCATATTTTTTCATCATTATATTCTCATCTTATTACTACTAATCTGAATCTTTTTTGCTAGCTTACATCTTTCATACATTACTTTTTTTACTGCAGCATTTTAAAATTTTTATTGGGTAATTTTCTTATTTTATATTAAATTATTTTACCAAATTAGCCTATATATTATATACACTTATTCCAGATGAAATATTTTTTTAATAATCCTATTTCTGTTAAATTATAGCCTGCATTTATATTCTCTCCAGGTGATTAATATGCATTTTTAATATGGTTTCTGAATATATTTTGAATCAAATATAATCTGACTGAAATCTGTTTATCACATGGAGTTTCTCATGTTTTCCTTCCATGATTTTTTAATCATGTATTTATTATTATTATATTATACTGTCTTTATGAAAACTAATCAATTTTTACATCTCATTCTTTATCCGCAGCTGAAAAATTTCTTTCTTATCCTATTGCACAATTCCAATCTCCCATTATAATTACACTTTTTTTTTTTCAAAATTATTTTTTTTCGTAAACATTTTCTATTTCATTATTGTAATGTTTATAGTTTGGCATGTATATCTGAATAACCTGATATTTTGGATATGTTTCTGTTTAAGTATCATCAATTTATCATTTTTTTAGATATTATTCATAAAATTTGTTCATAAACTAAATCATTATTTTAGCAATTTATCTATTTCTATCTCTCATATAAAATATCTCTATCCTCATCAATTGCTCTTTATAATCCATATACCTTACTTCAGAAAATCCAATGATATCTAACTTTTTTATTTTCATTCTTAATAAAAGGATTGTCTTTTCTACTTTATTCATAGTATTAATTTAAATACTTTTACCTTCACACATCCATTAAAATGTTGTTGTTTTTTTAATTATCTTTAACAAAATTTCATTGATATTTTGTTTCTTATGTATACTTTACTTTCTCTGATAATTATAGAATCAATGTTCTTTAAGCAATTATATTTATTAAAATAGTTATACTTTATCAATACTAGATGTTTTTTTTTAAAAAAATAATTGTAATAAACAAAATTAACTACTCAATAATATCTAATAAGAGAGAAAAAGTAATTAATTTCAGTTCGTTTTCAATATAAAGTATATATATTAAAGATTGTACTTATCTACATTTAAATAAAAAATGATGATTCATTTAGTAATAAAAAGTACAAGGTATTTAAAAGAAAAAATAATGAATGGTTTAAACTCCTATCGCAAAACACCATGGTCAAAACATACCAGTCCAAAATCTTTATTAACTGTTGGGCAATATAACATGCCTATTGTTTTCAAGTAGGATCATATTCAGGATACTGTTCTATGTACTACTCAGATATGAGCAAATACAATGTATAATGTAGCATCTTTATTGAGTTACATAGATCATGACATTGAGTTTAAAAAAATCTTAGTAAAATATCTATTTTTGAATTCACAGCTATCAGAATGCATTGAATAAAATCAAGAAAATAATATATTTTGCAATTATTTACCAAACAGTTTCAATTATTTTATAAAACTATATGTTAATGACAAAGGAAAATTCATAAGAAATGTTTGCATTTAATTTTTTTTTAAATTTTACTGTCAGCTTTTATTTTTGAATTTATGGCTTGTAAGTATTTATTTTTTTTTGTTTTTATTTAATACATTTTTTTTTTTTTTTTACAAAATACACTTGTAAACAATAAATTCAAGAATAAACGTGGGTATTTATTATAAATTTTACTTCTGCTTATATTTTATTTGTTATTTTTGTTAAATAATTGATATTATTTTGGTAAACACATTTCTATTGCAAAATATATTATTTTCTTCATTTAAGTGCCCTTTTATTTAATTGATTAGTGTTTCTTTCACTTTATGGTAAATACTATGTAGTTCCATCAAGTGGGTAGATTGTAAACTATATTAGTATCAGCATATTTCCTAAATAATATTTATTCACAACTAAAATTTATTACTTATTTTTTGTAATATATATACAAATTGATAAACATATATTTTTGTTAAAAATATATATATACTTTAAAATCATTTTAAAAATAGACTTGTAGAAACAGTAAAAATTATGGTAATAATTGGAATTTCATGCACAAACAAGACATTCAAAATAAAATAATTATTTATTTATTTTTTTAAAAAAAGCTTAAACAATTTTAATATATATATGAATTTAAAACGTTATTTAATATGCATTTGTACTTTAAAAACTTTACCATAATATGGAAAATATTTAAACTTAGACAAACTTATATATGTATATGAAGGTCTCATAGAACAGTGGTTATGTACATCTACTTGCTTAATTTATATTCTGTTTTTGAATCTAGGCCCAAGTGAAACATTGAAATTTTTTAAGTTACAAATAAGTTTAGGATTTCCTTTTCAAGTAGTATTAAATCGATATATAGCTATTCTTAGCTAGAGAATAAAATCTTCAACCAACACCAACTAGCAATTGAAAAATAGCATCTCCTTAACTTTCTGTTTGTATGGTTATTGGAGAGACTTTTGCTCTGTATTGTAAGGCTATTTTATCTAATTATGTGTGCACATAAACAGGAATGTAAGATAATAAACCAGAACTAATTAACATATGTATATTACTTAATAAACTTCTTCAAAGATATCCTCACAATATAAAAAATATTACAAGATACAATGGGGAGTGGGGAATAATAATTTAAAAAAAAAATTCTAAATAAATACTAATAGTACTATTTAAAGTCAAAAGTATATATCAATTTAAAATGTATAAAAGTAATTTTATAAAATTAACATTAATGTTGATATATTAAAACTTTAATTAAGCAAAGGAAAAATAACAAATATTTTACAAAAATTACACATTATTTATATTTAAAAAGACTTAGAAGTCAAAAATTATTAATAACAATGCAATCGTAGAATGACAGACTCAAAATCAACTTGTTCATTTTTGGTGCTCAAACATCACACGATCTCCCAAACAATCATTCAATTATTATTTTGTAAAATATAATTGTATAAATTTTTTCACTAAAAAGAACTGAAAGGAAAATACATTTAGAAAAAATATTGTAATTAATTTTCAATAAAATAGCTGAATTTATTTTTAATGAAAGGGAATTTATAACAAAAAATTTCAAATTACTTAAGGAATAAATAAGAAACGATTCAAAATTTAAACCAAACAAGGTATCATTCATTAAACTATAATGTGGAATCATTCGTTAATATCCAAGGAAGTTTTCAACTTAACTATCACACCTAATGTACTATTTGAAGAAATCTCTCAAATTTAGTGAAGAAGAAGCAGATTTCATGAGAACCAAAATATATACAATTTTAAATATATTGGATCATTCAAAAATAAAGTTTTATTTTTAAATGATAAATCTATAACAGTCTTGATAATGATAATGTATTATAATTATATTTCTGGTAATATTATACTATTAGAATAAAAGACCCTTGAGGAAATGCTATATATCGACTTGATTTAGAAATGAAAGAATTGAATTTGGCTATACTTAGATTAGGTTTGTAAATAATATATATTTATTTATTTATACGTAAATAAGAAAAATTATCAACTTGTTCAAAATTATACAAATTATGAAAGATATAGAAACCAAGAGTCTTTTATGAGTAATAGTAAATATTGGTGTGCTAATTATCAAAAGATGGTATTTGGACTTGTTTTAGAAAATGACATATTTTAGCAAATATGATCTTTGTATTCAATGATCATCTGCAATTGAAAGAATTCACTAATTTGGCCTCTATTTCACTTTATTTATTTGACATCATTATATATATATATTACACATTTCTGATGAGGCTTTTTTTAATATTATCAAAATCTCCATAATAAAAATTTCTTTATGTCTTTAACCATGATTAACATCTGTATTGCTTTTAGTAATTTAAATCATTAATATTTATATTTTAAGAATACTTTCATAGTTTGCTTCTGCAAGACATCATCTTATATCAAAAGATCCTCTATCTTTTAAATACTTTTTTTGGTCAGAAGTGAAGTGTGCACTCAAGTCAAATGAAACACCTCAAAGTCATGATGAGTACTAGCTTTTATTTTCTAAAAAGTTAAAATCAATATAGAATTCAAGTGGAGAAAATGGTATTGGTAAGTTATATTAATATCATTTCTGGAATATGAAAGAATTGCTCCCATGATTTTTAACCACAGAGGTGTATTGATTAAAATAAATACACACACTGACACATAGCACCAACTCCAATATTTTCTAAAAATAAAACATACCTACATAATTGTTCAATAAAAATCATATCCGCTGATAACCTTATATAATTGAAGATATCCCAAGATGGTTTAAAAAAACTATCACAGCAGAAAGAGTGATTTTTGTAATTCACTGATGAAGATAATCTGGCTGTAAAAGTAGAATCAGTATATTATGCATAACATTGACATTTATTTAATTATTAAAGAAACTTTTCTCTGGCTGCATTTGCAAGCTTATGGAGCCCATTATAAGAAATCTAGGATACCATTCAGGTAATCATATATGTCAATTTTAATAAAGTATAATAAAGATTGACAAATGAGATCAGTGGTTACTTACGAAAATTAATGAGATATTTAAAAGATCCTACATTAGTAATAAAAATATGGATTGACTAAGCTGCATGCTGTATGGGAAAAAAATTTGATACATGATAACTCGTTTCACGACTTTTAATTAATAGTTAATAATAAAGAACAATAATAAATTATAGCACAGCATCACAGAAATCTAAAAATATATTTGTTCTAAAAAAAAGTCTACGAATGTAATAAACTTTAGCCACTTTTTTACTGAAATAATATCAAGTTGTCAAGTCTCTCATCATTTACTTAGATCAACTATAGTTTTATTTCAAAATATAAAGCAAGTGAATGCAGACAAATATTTTTTATGATTTGAATGCAAGCAATTCTGATTGGCTGAATAATTTATGCCATTGAGTTTCTAAGCAAAAAAAAACCAAATTAAAACACCTTTTATTCATAAAAAAAAAAAGTATCTAAACATATATACGCACTAATGGCCTTATGGTGCAATAGTACTGCCTTTATCTCCCAATATCCATTACTTACGTTCAAATCTAGGTTATGCATATTTAAAAAAATTTCCAACAAACTGATTTTTTTTTCAGGCAATCAATGTACAAAATTTTTATCATCCAATATTGATTAGTAAATGTGTATCTAGCTATTCAGTCAGAGGATAAAGCAAATGAAAAAACCTGAAATTTCAAGTTTAATGAGTACTGCTTGTTTTGCTTTTCCTATAGGAGGGTCTGCTGTAAAGGCCTTTTGCCCTCAATGGGCTAGTTTTTTTTTTTTATGTCAAAGTGTTGACCGGGAAGCGAACCCAGGTCAGCTGCTTGGTGGAAGGCAGCTATGCTAACCGTTAAAGCCACGAACACTTAACTTCAATGGGCTAGTTAAAGGCTATTTTATCTAGTTTATATATATTATGGAATACTATCTGTGCTAGAGATAATCTCTAGTTTCGAAAATGATTAGTAATAATCATTGTATTTATCTGAAATGGATGGCGTCAAAGTTGTGAGTGGAGGAAGTTTGACAATGGTAAATGAAAATGTAACAAATTTATTTCCTTAATAACTTATGTATAAATAATACAAAAACTATGTCAGATAATGAAAATTATTCTTCACATATAAATCGTGATAAACAGAGCAGCCAAAATTCAAAAATTATTCTTTGTAATTAATGTTTTTGAATTTTGGCTGGTTTGTATATATATGTGTGTGAGTTCATATTTTTTATATATTAAATAAATAGTCCAGTGATTTATTACTGCTGGATTTGTAAGAAGTTTGAGTTCTGAAAATCACACAGGGCTACGTATATAATAAAAAGCTCTTGTTCACTTACAATTTTCATTTTTTAATTAAAATAGAAATTTTTTGTTTAAGGTCATCATCATATTGCAGAAATTTTGTAATAATTATAATATTCTACTATTTGAACTGTCACATGATATATATCTTCAAAAATATTTTGAATAAAACTTTGAAATGAGAACTTCATCATGAATGATACAATCTTATTTTCAGATAAAAACGTGATTTAAAATCAAATTTAAAAATTTGATGTAAAATATTATGACAAAATCAGTAACTGAATTTCTGCATTCTGATAATGCCAACAAAAAATTAGAAAGTTAAGTGGAATTTAGAGTAAAACTTTGAAATTTATAAATTTAAAAAATATATATATTAAAATACATTGCTAATTAGAGAGGGAAAAAATCATGACTTAATTAATCTGGAATTCAAATTCAGGAAGATAAAATTTGGATTTTTTTTTTAAAGTTCTAATCAGTATTTTCTTTGAAATTCTCATATAAGGGGTAGTTGACTATCCTAGCGAATAAAGTCATTTCCTTCACTATTTGTGTTGAAAATCTGTTAGATCTTTACCTAACATGGCAACTATATTTTCGTATTTTTTTAAAAAGTGAAACTTGTTTTTAAAAATTACAGGCCTCTAACTAACGCATTAATAGTTTTTGTTGATCAAAAATTTCCATAGTTTTCAAGTAGTATCTATTCGTTTTTCATTTATTTGTTTTTCAGTATATGCTCTCAGTATGAATACATTTATTGATAATATACTATTTATTTGCAAATACTACAAAATATATAGTTATTATTTTCACAACATCAAAACAATTGTATCTTCTTTTTTTAATGAATTTTCTTTTTTATCAGAATTACTTTATCTACTTGTGGTTTAAAAATAATAATACTAAAAAAAGGAAAGAATTAATCTAATATTTTTATTTTAGATCAGTTAAAGTTTATTCAAAGATTTCATTTATTTCAAATTATATCAATTTTCAACATTTTATTCCAGTCAACTTGCAATTTTCTTTCATACAATGTTTCTAGTACAAGCCTTACTTAACTTGAGGAGATACTTTTTTTTCCCACTGAATCTTTATAATCTTTTTAGATTTCAGATCATAATATTTAATTAAATTATGACATTTAATATTTTTTTTTGTACAATGAATTTTAAAATGTTAATGGATACCATTTCTTCATATTAGCTTTTGACTCCATTAATATCTTAATATTAATGTGAGGCCGTAGCATTTCAATCAAATATCAATTTGTAAATAAATATTATAATGGAAACATGATGGATGAACTGACATAGTAAATCTTAATTTAGATAATATAAATAGCAATAAAATAATGTCTATGATATGAAGCATTTATGTAAAGAAAATGTATTTCATTGATCACTATCTCCAAATATGATATGGCTAGTACTAGTAACCTTTTATAATTATTATCAACTTTGTTTTTATTTTATTGAAACAATATAATTTTGTTTAATTCCGGTTTCATAATTCTTTAAAAAGCCTGATTAGTGAATAGAGTGGATAACCAACTAGTCACATGCACATATACAATAATTTCTTCCATCTACTCAGAAGTCATATTGTCAAAATTTTAGTGATGTGGGTTTGATTAGCAACATTTCTCTTCAAATAAAGTTTTTTTAAACTCAAATTTGGCTGTATTTATATGCTAGCAATCTTTCTAGAAAGTTTGCTGCTTGAGCCGATCAGATATGCATTACTCTGCATGACATTATTTACCATTTTGTTCAAAGTTCCATTTAAAAGATGAAAACAAGACAAGTTCTGGAGAGTATTGTTCTATTCCATTTCCATATTAGAAATAGATACAAAAGATATAATTTTCATTAAATTTGAGGATTGCTAAACCAACTGATTTAGTAACAACATTTTAAATTAAATCAGGTACGTTTTTTTGTTTCTTAAATCTAGAATTATGTCAATTACCCTCCAGAACCTTCTCTGGTATTACATCAGCATTATAAATAATACATAGATTATATAATTAAATAAATAATATACAAAATTAATAATTTAATAAGGCTACTTAATATTATTATACATATTCTTTTTATTTTATGCATCTGTAATACAGTCACACATGCATGACTGTTTAAATATAACTTTAAAATTTACAAGAGGAGACAATCGCATGTATGTGCACACTTACCTGCCCTGATGACTGAATGAATACAGAGATGGGTTTGAACCTTATCTTAAGGTTTCTGTTGTCATCAGACAGTGAAGCAAAATATGTACCACAGATTTTACCACCTCACTATGGACATATGCACTTAAAGCCTTGTTTTGAAATTGATCACCATATTATTTAGAAAAGAGAAATATAATTATCTCTTGCTAACATATGTAATATTTTAGATAAATATTATTTAATAAAATAATCAAATAAATAAGACTAATATTAATAATGATAGCTAAATCATTAACTTTGAACTCAAGAATACACCCATTCATAATTTATGTCAACATGCAAAGATTCTTTCTTATCAATTAATCCTTTGTATAAATTGTCAGCAGTTTTCAATTTGAAATCTAAAGATGGCAATCTCAGTGGAACAAAGTAAGAAATGTTGCAACTAATCCAAAGAATTATTCTATCAATTTAAGATCCATGTAATACTAATAGCAGACTGATAAACCCCTAGTTTGTCAGCAACAGACAGAATTTGATAACAGCTATTTTTGCTTTAGCTTCAATTTCCATTATCTAATCTCACCCTCACCAGATTTAATGTTGACTTAAAACACTTTATTTTAGATTTATTTTATGACAAAATAAGACAAAAGTCAGGTGTCATTTTCTATTTGTATAAATATTTGCAAATAAATGTATTTTATTAAATTTCACAAACATAGAAATTTATTAATTTTAGATAATTATTAGGTTTTATAATAAGTCTGTTTAGAGAAAACAAATTTACAGATACATAATTAAATAGAGAAGGAAGGATCCAAGATTTTTAATTGTTTATAGTTAATTTTATATTCAGATGATAATTACAAATAAATTAGCATATTTTGATTACAATAAAAGAAAAATCCAGATAATTTTATAAATGTGTGTAAAGCTTTGATATAGTTCAACTTAGTAATATATATTATAATGTAATTTCATTATTCAGTTAAGCCATTTGCTGTTTATAAATGATTAAATCATTCATTTATTAATATAGTTTATTCTTCAAAATAGTTTCCACATCAATAATTACAAGATCATAAAATGTTTTTGTTAGTAATCACCAAATATCAGCTTGATTCTGGTCATGTTAGCAGAGAATAGTTATACTATTACAATAATCACAGATAATGTCTTATACCCCCCCTCCCTGCCATCATAATTTGAAGCAATAGTAGACTGGAGTTTAAGATTCATGGATCATATCCAAACTCTGCCATTTCCAATTCTCAAACTTCTTATGAACTTTTAAGGTACAAAACATTTGATTGTTTTTATTTTATTTTCAAAGTAAACTTTATTGATCAAGAATATAAAGTTACATCAGTGAATTACAAAAGCTACAGTGGAGATAACTTTCAAGTAACATATATACTTAGATATAGACTGCTTACAGATTAATGTCATTTGTATAGAATGAAGGCAATAGAATGTTACAGTTGAGTGATAGGCAGGGCCGGATCCAATAAGTGCGGGGTCCAATTGGATTTTTTTTGCAGGAGCCTCTATATATTAAATATTTAAATAAAATGCAAATTCAATATTTAGAAAAATTACTTTTTGTTAATTTTGGTGGTAATGCAGGGCCCCTTCAAGTGTGGGCCCGATTGGGCCCAATCGCCTTAAATCCAGCCCTGGTGATAGGAGATCCTGAAGTATTTTTATTAGACAGATGAACTATGTATTACTAAGGCATGATTTCAACCAAAAGTTAAGCTTCATTAGTGATGTGTAAGAGTTTAAGCCATCTGGAGTAGTTTGAGTCTTTAATCAGTTTCTCTACTGGGTTATATAATTTCTCTTTGTCATATGTATTTCTACGTATATGGGGTTATTGGGCCTGTTGTTCTTTACTTTGTTTGACTCTTTCCGGTCAATCTGTTTTGGATTCCTGCATTTTGAGAAGGCTGCATGTGCCTTTATATTTGTTTGTTGATGTTAGGGTTTCATCTCTTTTTTTAATCATGTTTTTATTTTAATCTTTGTAATTTTTTTAAAATTCAGTCTTTATGGTTGTGATTTACTTTTACTTAAATTTTAACATTATTTTCTGGATATGTGGAGCACAGGATTTAAATACTTCTCTTGCTATACTTTCATTTAATATATATGTTAAAAAAATTACATCAATTCAGAATTAAATAATTAGCCAAATTTTAAAAAATCATAATGGTTTCACTGACAAGACAGACTTTTCAAATGAAAATAACACAAAACAAATATATACTAACCTACTTTCCCATAATTCTCAATTATAATACAGTAACCTTTAATATCAAAAGAACTTTTAAATAAGTTAATAGTCTCAGAATCATAAATTTTCAATTAAGAAATTCTTTAATTTTTTTTGTTTATTTTATTTCTTAACCTATTTAAATAATCTTATGGTCTATATTTGGTTCATGGATATATAATATAAAACAAAGATATTTAATTTTTTACCCTGCACTTGTAAGAAATTATATGTCAAAGTTGGCTTAAATGAAAGAGTGAAAAGTCACAAAATTAGAGCAAAAAAAATGAATGTTTTAATTCTGCATTATATAACCATCAAAAAAGGACAACCATAGATTATGTTTGAGCAGACCAACATTGTCAGCTTTGAAATGAATGAAATGAAAAGAATTAAAAAATATTTTTCATTAAAAATGTATGATTCTGAAACTATTAATTACTTAAATGTTTTATTAATAGTAAAAGTAAGTGGAATTTGAGTTAGAATTATGAGATTGTGGATTAGTAAATATATAGATTTGATGTGTTATTTTGCATTTGAAAATTCTGCCTTGGCTGAAAACTATTTGTAGAAAATTTTAGAATTTTAATTTTGGGTAGTTATTTAATTGTAAATTGGCATAATTTGTTCATTATATTGACTAGTTAGTTTTTGGCTACCAAGGCCAAATTTATAATTAAAGCTTAGTTTAATAAATAGTATGTGCAATGTTATAGGAATATCAACATCTAAGTTTCCTTACCCTTGTTGACAGTTTTGATAATTTTCACTTTATCACTCTCAAACAAAATAGAGACTAGTTTCTATCCACTTTTAACACCTTGTAGAGGGGTGTGCAATCCATTGCATTGTAATATATATTTTTCAAATTTTTGTTTTTTATCAATGCATTTTTCATCTTAGCTCAATCCAGTCATAATCATTCATTAGCCCATAAGTCAAACCAATCTCTTTCACTATAGATGCATTTTGAAATATTCACTTCACTCTTCAAGTGAGCAAGACATACATGCACTTGTCATAATTTAATTTTATATACACATTTTCTAGATATATTTAAATTTAAGTTTATTTATATAATTTTTATATGTATTTCAAACTTCTATTCCATCACATATTTTTTGAAACATATGACCAAAGATGTTAAAAAGATAAATGACCACTTAGATGCACATTTTGTGCTGAACCAGCCATTCATTAGTTGGCCTAGGGTATGCATCTTAGGAATCATTTATCTTTTTTTTTTTATGTCTTTGGTCATTCATTTCAAAAATATGTGATGGAATAGAAGTTTGAAATACATTATGCTAATTTAAATTACTATATTAACATATTTTTTTCTTTATATAATATTTTTATTTAATAACTACTGATTGATTATATTTGTTTGTTAATCAGCATGAACAATCATGCTAATTAGCAAACAAATATAATCAATCAGTAGCTATTAAATAAAAATGTTAATGTATAATTTAAATTAGCATAATTTATTTATGCTAATAAAATATTTGAAATACAGGCATTCTTCATATATCTGGAGCTTAATTGCAAATATAGGGATTTGAACACAGACTTTCAAGCACCCTTCAACTATCCACACTATCTCATTCCACTGATACACATGACCACACACATGTAAAAAAAAAATCACCAATATTTTGTATTTTATGCTGAACCAGTACTCATCAGTTGGTTCAGATCATCCTTTCCCCCACACATAAATAATCAGTGCTCAATTTATATCAAGATAGCAAATCTTCATTCTTTAATGAACAGGCTTCATTCTACTCCAACTCTTCAGACATCCATACTATTGAAAATCTGATTGGAGCCTGTCCATTAAAGTATGAAGATTTGTTTAATATAAACTGAGCACTGATTATATATGTGTGTGGGAGATGATGATCTATACTAACTGATGAGTGCTGGTTCAGCATGAAGTATGTATAATGATGATTATTTATCTTTGCTGCATGTGAGTGGTCATGTGTATCAGTAGTATGAGATAGTGTGAATATTTGAAAGGTGCTTGAAAGTCTGTGTTCAAATCCCCTATATTTATGCTAATAAAGTAATTTAAATAAAATAAATACCTGCATGATTTGGTATAAGGTAGAGTAGTAGACTCTGAAGCTCAAGATCAGTGAGTTGTGGCACCACTTTGTCTCTTCTAGTGCACAAACTTCTTATGACTTTCAGGCAATACACCCTTTATTTATTATATTTTTAAAAAGTTAAACCATTAAGCATCACATGATCACTATCTCTTATACTAGCACATAATTGTATGGAGAGTTTTGCTTTGTTTTTAAAAAGTTCTAACTGTATTTTAATAGCTATAACTTTTTTAATTGATAGTCCACCATTTTGCTTCTTATGAGTGATTTTCTGAAGCATGATTTGTTAAATTAAAATAAAGCATGTAGAAACAAAAAAAAACGATGTACATTTTAAAATTTATTTTGATACATTTTCTATTATCGAAGTTTTTTATTTTTGTAATATCTAACCAATATAATTTTGAAAATTTTTTTTGAGTGTTGCTAATTTTTTTTAAGCATTCATTCATGAATTTATTTGAACATAAATACAGTTGTAATTAGATTTTAAAAAATGTAATGTAGACTGATTGCTATGATTTTAATACTACAAAGGATCAAATTATATTTTGTTTTGATTTTTTGTTTATGATAAAAATGACCATTATAAATATTAAAAACAAATTGTGATTATTCTTGCTATGTTCGAACTGAATTTGATTACTGCAATCTGGTCACTTATTACATAACCAAAATAACATCTATAAATTAATAAATTAAACTCTCAAAAAGCACAGTACAGTTAAATTATTAATAAGAGGTTAAAACAAGTTACAGTAAGCAATTATCTACAAGTAAATGGTTAAAATAAATAGATACATAAGAAGTTTTACCATTCGTCGAATTATACCCTAATACTTATTGACAAATAATAATATAGACTGGGTTGGCCTTTATGTTTGTTTGCCTAGATCCCTCTTTTGCACTTTTAGCAAGAATTAACTGGGTATGAAGGCCAGTCTAGATCCTTCTTCATTCTATTGAGTTTATGTGGTGGGTCTTTTTATATGCAGTTCTCCTTCCAGACTGCGAGTATTTGGATCCAGTGGACATCTCCTCATCGGTCATTTATGCCATTGGACATTTGTTATTTATTCCTAATGCTTATTGGTCTGTAGTAATATATATTCAGTTTGATTTGAATCACCTTGCGATCTGGGCAAGTCTCTAGAAATTTGTATGCATGAATATTTTCGTGCAGCACACAGCAATTCTTAATTTAAAATTGACCAAGTAAACGATATATTAAACCTTTGTTGAGTAACTTTGTTCATATAAAGCTGATTATTAATTGCAATAAGAATAAATCATTTGTTGTTTTTTCATCAAAATAAATTGCAAAAGTCTGAGTTCGAATCCCACATATATTACATATATAAATGCAGGTTTAAGCCTGCACAATGTACTAATTATGACTATTGTATATTTAGCTCCAGGCAAAATAGCATTTATAAGAATTTGAATTCAAAATTGATTGCGCGAATATATTTTATAAAAAAAACATATTTTAAAATTTATTATTCATACAATTTGTTACTGCATATGATTAAAATATGTTTTTGGTTTTTACTTGTACTGAATGAAATTAACATTTTTTTTCTTTTGTAGTCGTCAGTGATGAAAATCTTTTTTACTTTGGATATGTCATAAATGAAAACACCGATTGTTTTGTAAATATACTATATGAAAATTTGATAAATAATTATATTTTAATTCTGAAATCAAAACATAATATTGTATACTGTATAAGCATTGTATTATGCATTGTGAGTAGGAATATTACCATATTATCCTCAAATGACATAGTTTTAATGAAATCACTATTCTATAAAATTATCAATCTTATAAAAAAAGGGCCACCATTTTTTTAAAAAAGAAAATGTTTGTGAAAAAATATTCTAATTTTTTGTTAAAAATCATTGTAGTGAATAATAGATTATAAAAGAAAATAGTGGGTTCAAATTATGGTGAATTCTTATATAAAGATCTGTCATATCTGGGGTAAAGGTGTAGTTGTATTAAAAATCACTATATGGCCTTTAGTTCTACATAGAAATGATCTATTACAAGATTTAGCAATCACTAAATACCAAACAATAATGAGAATCAAATTCCCATTCTAATTATTGGCTTTCATCATTGATAGTCACTGGATTTGTTTGCACATATCCAGTAAGCACATTTATTTCTTTTATAAATTTAAACCAAGATTTCCCAAAATGGTCAATATCAACCCTCTGGGATTGATTTGAACTTTCCATGGGTCAATAGTTTTAATAAAAAAAATTGAGGGTCAACAACAGCAAAAATAGACCCCCCTTGCTATTCCTATTTGTTTGTTACTTCAAAATATCTATGATTTCAATAGTTATCTAATTAAGAAGTAAATTCAAAAAGACACTTTTTTGATAAAAACACATTACATACCAATTTTGCGAATAAATGGTAAAATGTGTCATTAAAAGATTCACATGTAAGAATGCATGGAAATACATGTAGCACAAACATGTCCGTGCATTGTCTTATTGAACATATGAAAGCAAGTATGGACATGAAAAAACATTGCATATTCGCACTTGTAGTGGAATGAGACAATATTTGATATTAACAGAATCTATCAGTCTTATACGGTTATGCTTTCATAAAACATATAAATCGGTTCATTTGATGTGACGTGTACTTATTTGTGATTTGAACTTTGAATATTATTATTTATTGAGGAGCAATACTACGAAAAAGAAAATCAGAGGACACAGTTTATTTATTCGAGTTTGAACAAAAATCTTCTAAGTAAGTACATACTTTATTGTTTTTTTTTATCACAGAGGATGTCATAGTTGTTTATTAGTAAAAAAATTTATTTCTTACAATAATAATATGATTGAAACAAAAAAGAAATTTAGATAGTACAGCTTGGACTATTTGAAGCTAGGATTTGTCTCATCATTATCAAACAAATATTTAACTAATGTGCCTCATTTACAAAAAATTCTTTAGTAACAGAGCTATGAAAACATCAAAATTAACAGATCACTTTAAAATTATTTACCTTGACAAAAAGGAAAAAGATTTGTCATACTTTGAATCACTTAAGATAAAATTCTGATGAGAACTATGATAGATAATATGTTTGTTTCATCATTGAAGCAAAATGATGATGGATTAGGGGCATTGTACAACATATTCCTACTCATCATGAAGTCTAGTAAGCTGCATACTATAGGGAAGAAACTAATTTTACCACCGTCATGGAGGTATTGAACACTGTACTTCACAAACCTGCATGAGATGTTATATAAAGGATTTCTTTGAGCAGTAACACAGTTCAAAGATGTATCAATGAACTGAGTCATGATGCGGAAAACTTTGTGTAATCATTTGCAAAAAAAAAATGTTTTTCCCTTCAATTGGATGAGTCAACATTACCCAATAATGAAGCTTTGTTTCTGGTATATGTTCGGTTTATTCATGATCAGGAAGTGCATAAAGAACTGCTTTTTCCTAGAACTTTAGTAACTGATACCTGAGGTGAATCCATTCTTAATTTAATGGAACTATTTTTCAGGGGAAAAGTGATTCCATTGACAAGTATAATATCTGTTGTGAAAGATGGAGGACCAGCTATAGTCATTTGTTATCATGATTAAGTTATCTGAAACAACACGTTCCTGAAGTGCTTGCAGTTCACTGCATAATCCATAGGCAATATTTAGTAGCCAAGAACCTTAGCAACAAATTGCATCAATTGCTTCAATTTGTAATAACAGCTGTGAATAAAATTTGAAGTAACGCTTTGAACACTAGACTGTTCACTCAATTGTGCAAGGAACGTGATGAAGATTTCTATCAATTGGTTCTCCATAATGAAGTCCACTGGCTTTCAAAAGATTTAAGCTTGGTGAGATTTTTTGCACTTTTTCAATCTGTTTTAGAGCTTTTGGAAGATGAGGATTGCAGTTTGAAAGAAAATTTACTTAAAAGTAAAACAGATATTGCTTATTTAACCAACTTTTTTGGAAAATTTAATGATGTAATTTACAACTCCCAAGAGACAATTTGAATCTCATCAAAGCAAAATTGGTCATATTAGCTTTTGTTATCAGACTAATGTTTTTTAAGAAAAATATTGCAAAATCTTAGCTTTCCTAGTTCTCCAACTTATTTAAAATAGGCACAATCCAAGAAAAAAACATTTTGCTGTATGTCAATTACTTCACTTAGATTTCAAAATCATGTAACACATGGAGTGCTATATATATGTTCCCAATGATGCTCCATATTTTGGATCCTTTGTGTTATGCCCTTTACTGTGAATAAAGTTTACTTTTGAAACGAACTAGGTTTGAAGATATTCTATTATTGGAAATACTGGACTGGATAATAAACCCATACACTACTAGTGCAGAATCAAATGTAATTTTGCAAGATGAGCTGATAACCATCAGCATGAATGAGGATCTCAAGATACAATTCAAACAGGGTTTTCAAAAGTTTTGGCTGCAACAAGATACTCCACTTCTGTACCTGGCTCTATGGACTTTTGTACAAAAGTATTTATTGGCATTTTTATCATGATATCTGGTAGAAAAAGGCTTCAGTGTGTTTTTAAATCTGCTTCAGAAAAGATATCGATTGCATATCATTGAATGTGCAGATTTGAGAATGCAACTCATTAATTTAAAGCTGGACATAGTTAAAATGTTGTCAGATCACCAGGTGCACCCATCTTATTAAATTCAGTTTTCCAAGCTAATTTATTTGGTATTCTTATTTTTATAATTCTGATTAAAATCTTTCATTGTTGTAATTTTGTTGATGTTTAATTCTGTCTGAATATGTTGGGTTTTTTTTCACTTCATTTTTATGTTTAATAAAGTGATTTCAATATTTGTACTTATTTTGAATTTATATATTTATTTCATAAATGTCAAAAATTAAAAAAAAAAAACTCAGCTTGTATTTTTTTGCTTTAATTTTCGTTAGTGCACGTTTGGATATTAAATGTTCCACAAGATAATGCCATGTTCCACAATCCTTTTATCTTTTCCAATCATTAATTAATATTTAATATTGAGTACTGTACAAATTTATTAATTTGAGTAAGTAAAGTAAATGACTAGGAGGTCGACAGTTGTAAAAGTTTTTGGTAAAGGGTCTGCGGACAAACAAAGTTTGGGAAGTCTTGATCTAAGCTAATGACCAACATTTATGCATATCTATATTACTGACATTCAAAGGACAACTATATTTTTAGTGACTTCATCATTTTATGTATCAATTTTGTCAAATAAAATCCAAAATATTTAAGCTAACATGTAACTGAGTTCACTAAAATATATAATAGTTGGTTCAAGTATAGACATATATATTTACATAAGCAAATTGATTCATAATTTTAAAAAAAGATAATGCTGACTGTATATGTATATGACCAAATTTAATTCTCATTAATGAAGTTAGTCTGGGGATTTGGTTGACAATTCTTTTACCTAATGTCCATTGATAAGTCAAGTTTGCAATTACATGGCTTTATTGTAGAATAAGAGAGAATATCTTCCTCAAGTGCAGATGTTGAAGATAACTGGAAGAACCATGTTTTTTTGTTTGGCCTTGGATTATTGCATAACTAAGGGCAGTTCATCACTAGTCATTTATTATCTTGCACATCACAATGAAATTTCCATTGAAAAATTAAAAAAAAACAAGCAAATAAAAATTCCTCGTTTTGTTATCTTCTTTTTGCCTATCAGTTTCATATCAATACGACAGATACTGTATCAGCAGTAATTTATTTTATTCATTTCTTTCTTAATATAATTTGAACATTAAAAATGTTTCAACAGACCATTATTAGTCGATCATTTGTTAAAATTAACATGAGGTTACTTAATTGAGCGATTAATTCAAATTGGGCTGTAATATTTATCTATTTCTTGATTATCTTTTTTCTTAACAGAAAATGAATTCCGTTTTTCTTTTGTATGACACTTATTTATTAACATCTAGCTTTGCCGGCTACTCATTTTTCATCAGCTCTTCTGCATCTTCATCATGACAATAAATCAATATACACCCCTACCATTAACATTTGGGTATTTAAAGGTCACCGTATTCATTTTCAGGTTAACTTTCTTTAAATTGCTAAAATGTTTCTGTAGCTGAATAATTAGTTCTAAATTATACTCTCATCAGTTCGTTTCACTAAATATTAAAAAAAATTTATATACCGTATAATAAATATTTAAAAAAAAAGAAATGTATTGAAAAATTAAATGTACAAAATGCTTCTTTTTTTAAATAAAAAAACAAAACAGCTATACTTCGTTAATTAAATTTCCCCTATTGCGTATTACAATCTCCCCCTCCCTCTCTATTTTCGGTAAAATTAAAATTACAGTTATTTAAAGGATTACAACTGATGAGTTTTTATTTGAAATTAAATTTTGAAAATATTTTAAAGTACCGTATTAAATAAATTATCAGTTTTCGAGATGTTCCTCGTTTTTAGCATGAAAAGATAATTAATAATCATTCTGTCAAACAAAAAAAAAAAAGATTCATTGGTTAATTGAATGTGAACTTACAAGTTGCAACTGTTTAATTTGACAAGAAATGTGTCTATCATTCAACTCTATATCAATTCATACTTCCCACTTCCCTCTGTATCAATTTATATTCCCCTCTCCCCTGTCTTTATTGAAGCTAACAGTTAAAAAAAAGAGTTAATAAAAAATCGCAGTTTACTAAAATGTTTTACGAGAGTGCGATCTGAAATATATATATATATAAAACAATTTTAATCTTTATGTGATCAGCAGCAATTCATATTAGCTAAAACTGGTTGACAAGTGAGAATAAGGAAAATGTAAAATAATATTTAAATAAGACACAGTTGGACAGAAATCTATATACCACGCATTCAAACAGAAACCATATAAAAAAAGCGATAGTCGCTAGGTTAATTATTTGCTGGATAGAAAAGCTTTAATATTTCAGTTCCTTACACCTTCCAGACCTTTACTCCCTCTTTTAATAGATTATACCAGAGAGCTCAATGTTTCAACTTTTAACATATTACACATTGTCAGCGTTGACACATTAAAAAAAACAACAACATATTACACATTTTAGCAGGTTTTTTCTGAAGAATAAATGTGACTGCTACTTACTTTTTAAGCAAACCACATTTTTCCATCTCATTTTTACATGTCTATTTATGGGCAGCATAGTTTTCACCAAGCAATGTAATTTTTATATTACAACAAAGTAAAATTTGCTTCTATTTTGGGCCATAAAAGAAATTTCTGCCTCTGGCTTCTGCTGCAGCACATTGCTGCATGCTATATGAAGCAAAACAAAGCCACGTGAATGGACCTTTGAGTTTTTATTTTTAAAAAATATAGAGACCTAGAAAGTTTAGTCATGTTTTTGCTCTATATTCTCAAAATACTAATTTCTAATAATTCAATTGTTACTAATTTTCTTTTATGAACAAATGTAATATCTGGTAAAATGAAAATGCACACTGAAAAGATAATTTTTTAATAATATTTAGCCTGATAACTGTCTAGTATGCTTTCATATTCATGGCATATAGTGGTGTGGTAGACTTAATCCTTACAAATAACAATGTAATTAAGAACATGACCATATTGTCTTGACAAATAATATAAGCATTGATCAAGAGTATTATATAACATACTTATTTGTATTATACAATATACCTTTCTGATTAGATAGTAATAATTTGTTACAAAGCAAACTTTACAGTTTTTACCTGATGGCTGTAGATAATTTTACTTATAGTTTATTATTATATATGATAATAGAAAATATTCATCATCTATATTGTGAGTATTCTATCAAAGCAGCAATGGTTTGGTGGTAACACATTTGTCTACCATGCTTGGGCAAATCAAAAAAAATTCAGATTCTAATTTAAGTTTAGATTTTTTTTTTCAAGCAACTGAGGCATAGCCAAATTAATAGATATGTAGCTATTTTTAGCTAGAGGGTAAAACCAGAATAGAAAAATATTTTAATCTTGCCTCTTAGCGATTATCCAGCCTGATAAGTACTGCTTTCTCTTTCATTATTCTTCTAGAGAGGAAAGGGTATTGGAAAGGTTTCTGCACTGAAATGAGTCATTAAAAGCTATTTTGCTATTAATCTGTTTTATTTGTATATTATTATTTTCTTTGTTATTAAATTGCTTTGCATTGCAATGACTATCCATCCTTACACAAAATGTTAAAATTGATCAAAAGCCAATCCCTACCTTGTATAATGAAATAGGATTGATCTGTCAATGTGAATATGGTGATTCAAGTCTTAGATATCTCTAAAAATTACTTGATGAGTAAAGGTTCCTTTCATGAAATACATGCTTAATTAAATAACATGATCTGAGTAAATATACTTGTGGAAAATTGTGATATGGTGAAGTTGCAAAGAAGGATACACTAGTAAATAATAAATAAAAAAAATGAAAATGAAATATGTTGCATTTGATTTGTTTGCAATATTCCTTGTATTGTAACGGTCACATTACATTCACACAGCAAAACTCAGAGTCCAGGTAAAATATATTAAAGCTGATCAAAATGAGATGATAATACCCCAAGTCCGACCAAGCTTTAACTCATTTACTATTGCTCTATAACTTAACACTCTATGAATGACATTTCAAAGGTTTTATACACAGGTCTTAATTTAATCTGTGAGCTGGCTCTGAACAGGGAGAGGCATGAGACTCTGAAACTAACTACATAATGACTATCTAGAACGTTAAATGAACTGACTTCACACTAATTTAAAGGTAAGCTCAACACTTAAAAAACATAATTAAACTATGATGCATATAAAAATATTAAAGGTAATAAATGGATTGGAATTGAGTGAATGATATGAAAATGAGTTAAATTTAAATAAATTTATTAATTAATAAGTCAAACAACAAAATGAAAACAATAAGTATACAACATTAAATGTGGGATGAAACGCATGTGGGCATTACATAGTGAAATGGGATTAAATTGAGTTACAGCATCTCTCATCATAATATATCTAAATATATGTGTGTGCAGTAAATAAATTGTGTCGGTCAGTTAATATGCAAAAATTCCATATTTATCATAGTATGCTAAATTACAAGTGAATATGCTAGTTGAAGATATTTTGCTAACCCCAGCACTAATATGGCTGCCATTTAACTATAGATTAAGAGGTGAGCATACAATAAAGCTTGAAGATGATGCAGGTTTAGTCTAATAATCAAATATTCAATTTCAGACTAATGCTGAATAATAATTTAATGCAGGGAAAATACTGGTTACCTTAGATCAACATATATTTGCTATGGCACAGACCAAAATATTAAGAAACATGTTTGCAGTGCAGATGGGTAGTTATTCACAGGATCTCACATCAAAATGTGTAGTACCCTAAGACTGGATGGCTTGCTACTAATAAGGTTCAACAAACATTCTGAGTACAGAAACTTGGATAGTTTTAATACAAAATGAGATCTGGATCCTTGTGTTCCAGTTCTATAAAAAGATAGCCTTATCCAAACTAAATATATGGGAATGGCCTCCACCATGAGCCCATTATAAAATGCAGCAAGATGTTATGTATGTGTCCATACTTTGTAAGAACATACTCACAATGCATAAAGTAAAATTCAAATATGTATAATTACATTAACTGTGCCTAAAACAGTTAGCTTCTATCTGTATAACTAATAGAACTCTGTTCTTAAAATAAGCATCATAATCATGTTCTAATTAAAGGACTAAAAACTAAATTATTAATCTAGTTTAATATACTCAATATACATCTCAAATCAGTTTTATTAAGGAGAAGAAGGTATATTTAGCAGGATAAATAACAATACACTATCAATTATATCCCAATTCTATTTCTCAGGCTAAATATTTAGTCATTATTTATCACTCTGATAGTGCAAACCAGAATAGATATTTGTATAATATAAAACTAAATCAAAATGACAATAATGAGCACATAGCAATCAGTTATTATCCTAACATAATATGATTTTAAAACAGCATACCAACAAGTTAAATAAGCCTTATTAAAATCTATATAATAGAAGATATACATTATTGTATCTTCACTAAAAGTTTATCAGGCCCATCGCTGTCCAACTAGACATCCAGGCAGCCTTTGACTGTTAGGGTCAACCTGCTCTTTGGTGTCCTCAGAAACCTCAATGTTCCAGAGGCCCTTCTGCCCATCCTTCACAATCTCCTGTCCAACAGAGAAATCCTAGTTCCCTGGATGGGAAAGTTGCCCCTGGCTTCACACCTGACATATCCATCCCTCAGGGCTCTCCCTGAGCACTTTGTTGTTCACCACATTTCTGAATCCCTTCTTGCTCAGGCTAGAACATGACCTCTCTGGCATCTTCATTTCTGCACTGAGCAAAAGTGTCAAATGCCTTGATTATGTAGATGATGTGGTTGTCTTCTTTCCCTCAGTTGATTTCATCCCCAGGCTTCAACAGATTCTCATCTGGTACTCCAAAACATACAAGCTGGAATTTAGCAGTGATAAATCAGTGGCCAGGCAACTTTCAACTGGCAAACAAATCTCTTTCACCTTCAATCCCAAGCCATACAACTTCCTCAGATTTCCCCTCATGCTGTCTCCTAGGGATATGAGAGCACGGGTCCAAACCACACCTCTATCAAAGCATATCATCCACCCTCAGCACTATTACAGGCATCTACCTCTCTCTTTATGGGAAAGTCACCCTCCTCAATCTCCTAGTGTTTCCTAAAAGAGCATACTACCTCCCCATTGTTATACCTATACATTCCTTTATATATAAAATCAACTCCCTTTGCACCCATTTTCTCTGAGGCAGAAAGGTGGTGGCCATCAGCCTAAAAAGAACTTAGGAATTCTAAAAACCTCAATGGGTTGGGCTTGCACTCCATTTATACTTTTCTGATCCAGAGATCTCACAACATTCTCCTCACATGCTAAGTCACTTCTCTGTCAATCTTGTGCATATCATTATTACACCCACCGACACTCCTCCCAGTGGCAGGCCTAGGCCATAGACCTCACTCCTTGCTAACATCCTACAAAAGACTGGCTTTGTTATACCATTCAGCAGCAGCAAACTAAAGTACTGGGAGGTTTTCAATTAGATTGCAGACTTCTCCATTGTGTCCCCTACATTCCTTGAACTTACCAATGCTCAATTAATCTGCAAATTCAAAAGGTGGCCCCTTGAGGCAAAATTCCTCAATTTCCTCCTCAAAATCAATCTTCACTCCCTTCCCCCAAATCAATTTTTGGTCAACTGTAGGGGTTTCACCAAGATTTCTCCCATATGTCAGCTCTGTTAAATTGACAATGAAACCCTCCAGGACTTACTATTTAAATGTCCTTCTCTGCTTAGCATGAGAAATGTCATCAACTCCTGCATTTCCTTGCACAAGAATACCATCTTCAACCTCCAAAAATCCATGGAAACAGGTGTCTTTGCAGCTATTAGATTATCAGTTTTTCTTATCTATGCTCTCTGGCTGCTCCAATGTGCCATTATCCTTAACCAGAAAGTACAGTCAGTCAATCAAAAGCTCTTGGACCTAATTCGTGCTCTCAAAACCTGAGATACCAAACTAGCTTCACCTCCATTCCTCACAGACACTTGGGCAATCCTCCAACTCCCATTCTCTCAGCCTTTGTCATAGGACTCAGTCACGAAGCTTACATGCATTTCTGACCAGCCTGGACTACACACCATTTCCCCTCTCCACTTTCCACTCCCGTTTTACATGCATCCTTCCCCTCTTACCATGTTGCTCATGAAATTTCATTTATTTTGCTGTATCTTTTTTTTTTTGATGAATAAACATTTCATCACTGAGAGAAAAAAAAGTTTATCAGGTTTAATACAGGCTCGCTGTTTTGAGGTATTTTGCATATCATAATATGTACTAAATAAAATTTAAAGAAATTAACATATAAAATCATAGGCATGAACACAGTACAAATATATATTAACATGCACATAAGATTATATTATTATCTTTTAGGATAGTAGAATTGAAGCCAACAAAAATAGTCTTAGGCAAGTTTTATGAAAGTTTTACATTATTATTTTAGACAAGAATTTAAGAGTTAGAATTTCGAATGTTCATATTAAATCATAAGTTAGCTTTCAATAGATTAAGGTTCAAAGATTAAAAGTATACTATACAGCTCTGTGGTGTTTGGATGATTATCTAGCTTTTCTCTGCTTGTTCCTTGGGCACGTCAGATGGCAGTTGTAGTAGCATTCTTGATCTCTGGACAGGCAGCATGATTTATTTGTTATCTTCCTGTAGCAGGCTATTGGCAGAAACATCTCCCACTCCTAGGATGATGGATGATGATGTTGTGCCAGTTGGCACATAGGATGGAACTAATGGTCACTATCTCCCCTGGCAGGAAAACAGCAAGGCTCACCCTTCTATTCTGCCATATCAAAACTGGGATGGAGTCTAGTGGTAAACTTTTTAAAATATATACAGAGTAAGCCTTGATCCCTAAAATGTGGCCTATTTATTTTATCCCAAAATCAGACTATAATTCTGACAACAAAATTATTTTCTGCAGATGACTTCATTAGCACTTTTTTATGATTTTAATTTACTAAAATCATTTAAACCTTTGTTTTAATTTTAAACAGGATGTTTTGACTAAATTTGATCACTTCTAATCCTTGAAGACTGAGCAATAATTCCAGTCAAATAGATCTTGTTTACAAGAAAATATATTTTGGAAAAATATTATTGCCAAAATTAAAATTTTAGATTTCTATTTCATGCTATACATACACAGGTGTGTATAGCATGATTCTTGTTTACATTAGTTTTAAGTTAAACTTAGGAATTATAAGAAATGACTAAATAATATTGCGCTAATATATATCATGATAATATGTGGACTACACACATATACATGTGGTTTTAAGTGTATAAAATGATAAATTGACTTTTAATAAAATCTGCAATTTAAAATACATTATTTTAAATTAAAATACCTGTTGTAATATAATTATATCTAAGATATTTCAGACATTTACCTGCATATATACATATGCAGTGATACTTATATAACTGTGTTAGCATCCTTATATATGTACTCATGAAGGGTTTAAAGTTGGCACAGATAAAGCTATGAGGAAAAATAAGCAAAACGTATATGAGGGTAGAAATATACCATTTCAGTATCAATAACATTCTGATATTTTTTTAATTGATAAGATCAAAAATTAAACATTTTTATATAATAGTCATTTCAAATATATTTTTAAAAAGTATTTAATATAATTTTTGAGGTTTAATTAGGTCTGAAACATTTTAATGTAATTGTTTAACAACATTTTAAATCAACATTATTGAATTAAGATTGGAAATATAGTTATTATTGGATGCCATTATGCAACATTGGTTCCAAAATGGCATCTTCTTTACTTGGTTTTTTAGGCTGATTAATGCCATATTCATTAATAAGATGATGGTGTGTCAGTACATATCTAAGAGCAAATTTAGAAAGTTATACTAAGTATGTTTACATATTTATAATCCAACCATTATTATAATGTATAATTTTTATTATGACTAAATATCTCGGTAATCATAAAAAAAATCTTCGGATTAATTTATGCCAATTTAAATGACTGAATAAAAAGATATAAAAAGAAATAAAAAGGATACAAAAACTACTGCATATACTGAAACAATACTTAATCTCTGATGAACTAATGATAATTTACAGGACATCTGGATTCTGTGTGCATTGGAATCAAAATCTAATTGTTGATGAGTTGATAATTTATTCTCTAAGGCAACAGAAAATATTTTGGGAATGGCAATATTTACTAATTATTTGTAGATATTTCTGTCATGTGCAAATCATTTCATTAGCTGTCAACTATGTATCATAATAATATTCTAAACTTCCAGTAAACATGAAAACTAAGTTTTGCCTAGAAGTGTCAAAAATGAAATATAAAAATTATTTGAAAATAGTATCTCAATCCTATTAAATCAGTCACAGGATTTTTTTTATTTGGTGATGAAAATATTCCCATTACCTGTTCAAAATATTGTTTGTAAAAAGTAATATAAGAATTCATCAGGCTATATCTTATGATATATTTATCCCGTTGACCAGATTTGATCTAAAGTATGCAGTTGATAAGATGAAGAAAGCTCTTTGTAATCAAATAGTATTAAAATAATGTTGATATAATAGAAAAAAATATTACTGGTGGTGAATAATTCTGAGGCATTTAAAATTAAGAACTGTGATATACACCCGGGTCTTATTTTATACAGATTTATTTAATGTGATTTTGAAGTTATGTGATTCATGTTTCTTTGTATGTGGTTTTCTTTTATGCGATAAAAATTATTAGATCAGAAGTCGAGCTCCGATAATGCACTATTACTTTAAATATTATAAATTTTGTGCACTCATGTCATATTTAAAGTAATAGCGTATTATCAGAGTTCGACTTCCATCTAATAATTTAAATATTTTCAGCACTTTATAATAGTACTATAATAGATTTTATGCAATAAAAAAGTTCACAATTCACTTAAAATCAGGATTTCCCCATTTTATATACACACATTAAATTTTACAAGATTATAATGTAAATCTGTTCAAACGTTATAGATGCCTACACTATGTATGTTGTTGTTTTTGCATTTTAAATCATATTCTATTTTTGCTTTTAAAAAAAGAGTATGTAATCAATTAATCATTTAGTGTCCACAAGTAATAAATTTTACAAGATTATAATGTAAATCTGCTCAAACGTTATGTATGTTGTTTTTGCATTTTAAATCATGTTATATTTTTGCTTTTTAAAAAAAAAAACGTAATCATTTAGTGTTCGCAAGTTTATTTTTAAAAGGTGAGTAACAGTGGTGGGCACAATTAAATTTGACAATTAAAATCTGATTTTTAATTGTAATTAACAATTTAAAAATTATGTAACGTGATCTGAAATTAATGTCATGTGAAACGATAGAATTTGATTTTTAAACGGAATTGAAAATTAAAAAATTAAAAACAAAAATAAGAATTTAATTTTTAATTGTTAGTTTTAATTAAATTTTGTCCAACAGTGGTCAGTTGGTGTCTTTTTATTATCGTAAGTTTAAGTTCTTATTTTTATTTTAAGCTTTTAGTTTACCCTAATGGAAAGGAAAAAACACCCAAGAAAATAAATTTTTTTGGAAACAAAAATTTCAATTTTAGATTGCTTAGTAAAATGGGAAGGATCAACAGCAATTGGAAAATGTTTTAGTTTGGATGAATCCACTATAAGACCAATTAAAAAAAAATGAAGTTGGTGCTAGTTGTATTTCCTCTTGAGACGAATCTGATGTCTCAAATAGTAATAATTATTAAAATACTGCACATGTATGAAAAAAATGTAAATTACGCATAAAAATATATTGTTTTGAATAAAATTAAATTCTGTAGTTAGTAAAAAAAGTTTGTCTTGTATCATTTTTTTTCAAATTTGAAATTTTTTATTAGTCATATTTTATTTTCCTTTTTTTTAATGCAAATTTTAAAGTAATTTTACGTTGTTGCTTTGCTTTTATGTGATTTTTGGAAAATTACAGTACATATCCCCCATTTTTCAAGGTAAGTTAAGTCTATTTTTGTGCAATTTCTTTTGTGCGCATTTTCTGAGGAACTTATCTACCACATAAAATGAGACCCAGGTGTATACTAATTTTAACTTGATTTCCATTTTTATGGCAGTCATCTTTGAAACAATTTATAGACAACTTTATGAAGAGGCATAAAGGCATAAAGTTGTGTCAAAAGTTTGATAATGGGATTTTTAAATTTTAATTAAAAACAAAATCAGAAAGTATATCTTTTTGCTGTTGCAGTTAATTATAATGTGCTAATAATGATTATGATAGATATGTCAATTCAAAGAGTAATATACATAATATTCTTAATTTTTTTAAATGCAACCTACAAAACTTTTGTTTTTAAATGCTTTTATTTAAATTACAATCTCTTTTTGTTTGCTTTTTTGTTTGTAAGCACTTGTAAATCACTTTTATCTATATTAGAATAAAATTTTAAAATCACAATTTAATAAATTTAAACTCAATATAATTTGTTGAAATTTGGAACATTTTTTTAAAATCACTACCAAATGATAGAGCACTATAATATATTAGGTTGATGATTTAGTTTTTTAGATGTGGTCTTGATACAGAGGAAATTTAGAGAACTTCAGTATATTTAAGTAATGTGTATGATTTTTTTGGTTTAAATTGAAAGCTTGATTTAAGTTAGCATAAATTAAAGTTAGTTTATAATATAGTTTTGTTAATCTTTTTTTTAAAAAAAAAACAACTTTTGAAATAAAAAAAGTCAAACATTTGTCAACAGAAAGATTGTTTTCATATTTAAATTACTTAACGCTTTATTATCACATATGTAGTTATGGAAACATACTATATATATATATATATATTAGCATCCTGGTACCCTAATCTTTTACCAATCCTTCAGGTATGATCAGATTATTGACCTTTGCTTCGATAGATATATTTTTGAGCGATGACTAATCTGTCCTCAAGTGCCAATCTTATCTAACGGTAAAAATTATATTTTCGAAAACACAAACTAAAAGTTACTAGTGATGTCTAGGATGAAATATCCAGACTAGCTCAATCTTAAGGTGTGGGAGATAAATCTATCTGAAGAACGGTTTCATGTAATAAATAAAGGTAAGTCATTTG
Organism: Epiperipatus broadwayi; assembly: GCA_028023455.1. Taxonomy (NCBI): domain Eukaryota; kingdom Metazoa; phylum Onychophora; class Udeonychophora; order Euonychophora; family Peripatidae; genus Epiperipatus; species Epiperipatus broadwayi. The sequence continues at coordinate 3,062,654 of JAQFVV010012529.1, forward strand.
TACCCTCCTATGGATACTATATGAATCATACAACTTACATTCTAAATAAATACATATTTTGTAATTTGAATTATAACATTTATTAGTACATTCATATATATTTTATTTCAAACATAATCCTTCATTAAATAAATTTGAATTTATCTTAGATACATTTATGAAAGAGAGCACATATATACACATCAGAGTTGTTTGTTAGTTGAACTTATATAACAAAAAAAAATCTTTCTTAACATTTCACTAAAGCTCATGTTTCTTACTATATATAAATGTTCATTAATTATAAAGTCATAATTACCTCCTCAGAGAATGAACGTTGATGATTTAGAGTGAATCCTCTATAAGCTTACAGTTTCTTACTGGAGATTGTCCTTTGAGTAATAATAAATCAGTATGGTGAAGAAGGCTCCCATTGTTCCCCAGTTATTACTTTCTCCTTTAGTTATTAGGTAGGTATTTCATGCGGATGGTACAGTTGTTATATTTGTTTGTAGTTATTCGAACAATCCATTTGGTAGAGTTAGATCCTTAACTTTCCATAACGAATGTTGTCGTATTCAGGCAGGTTCATACAGCTATACATGAGGCCGATCTAATGAGTCTACACAATTCACTTACCCCAACATTTCTATGGGATACATTTCTATGGAGATTTATAAATTGAACTAAAGTATTTCCTTTTCATTAATTTCTTCAACGACTCACTGATCTGCTTCCCTTCTCGGTCAATTCCGAATTACTTCCTTTTTTTCTTTTTATCTTTCACATTTTTTTTTAAAAAGTTCTCTTTCTTTTCATGTAACCTTCATCACTTCCCTCTTTTGGATCTATCCATCTGATGATGATCCCTAATCTTTGGAATGCTTTTAGTGCTAGCAAGTTTCCATTGTTTCTAATTGTTCAACAGAGTTCTTAGAATTTTAATGGCAAATGTCGTTAACAGAAATATTGCCTGTGGCACTGCTTGCCAATTTTAAACTCTCTTTAATATTATATATCTTTACATTATTTTCATTAAGAAACATGCACTACAAGTATTATTTCAAAATCATAGCGTAATGTAATAAATCAAAATACATAAAATCAATGAAATACGACTCTGCACACTACTGCTCTCTTTCATTTTCACTTAAATATTTGTTAGTATTTAATATATAAATCTATCACACAATATGTATCACGATTATCTGTAAAGGTTGCATCTTTGATGTTTACCGCATTCATTTATAATCTCTTGTAACAAGGTTTGAATGAATAATTTATATATATATATATATATTTATTTTGAGTTATTTTAATTAATAATACCAACCGCAACTAACACTCGGTCATACTTAGGGTCTTTGCTTAAGTTGCTAACCATGTTTGAACCCAGCTAATGTTACAATACTCCTGCTGGTGCACTAGCCTTCAAATACTGTACGAGTATTGAATGGCTTCTTACTTATTTATCTATCCTTTATCCACATCTCCCTTTTTCCTAGGTAGCCATGACCCTTTATTTTGACCATAATTTGGTGGATGTTGGACTTCTGATTCATAGTGCCATCTTAGTTTGTGACTATCCTCATTTACTTTTCCATGAGTTGCATTTCCATCTGTTCATCCTTTCTGCACCGCAGCTATAATGTTGTTTTTTTTCGAACTTCCTCTCCTTGTTCCCATGGTACATTATGGTCATATGCACTCATGTCCAGCGCATTTAGTAGTTTGGCCATCTCTTCAATGGATGCCTTTCCCACCCCCAACATCATTCTTTCTACATTCATAGGCATATTGTGTCTTATGATACAAATGATGTGATCTTCTGACAAGTTACACACATTTAGTATTCTCAGCCTTGCCACCTGGCAGTGAAAGAATCAAGAGAAATTTTCCTGCTTCCCTTCTTCATACTTTTCTCACATAACTTGGTATTGTATGAGCTCCTGTCTATCTTCTGACCAAAATGTCTCCCGTATCTTTTTCTGGTATTCATCGAAGATTATGGAATGCTGTAATAATGAGTCCCCCCAGTTTGTGCATTCCCATTTAGGTTACTGTATGCTATCACCAACTCACTTTTTTCTGGCATGGGGTTCTTACCAAAGTATTTCTGCAAACTTAGCAGATGTTCCACAGGAGCCTCCCCCAATTGGCCTTCAAATGGCCGTATCTTAATGAATTGATCCACATTGACATGTGTCAATATACCCATATATTTTACTACATTCCCCAGTCACTTTGCCTCCAATTGCAGCTTTATGCCCTCTTCTCATTCCTCTAGATTTCCCTCTACTTCTTTATTGTTTGACTTCTCAGCCTTTTTTATTTTCTCCCTCCTTTCCCTTCTGCTCCCTTTTCTCTAGACTGTTCTCACTTTCCATCCCAAGTCTGTATTCTATGTTCTGAAACCTCCTTTCTAACCTCTCATCCATTTCCTGAATTCAGAGTTCCTGGCCTTCAAATTTTTCCAAAATTGCCTCCATTGTGCTTAATTCTTTCTCCTCCCCTATCTTCTGCTGATCCTTCAGCTTCTTTTTTAGACTTCATTTTTTCTGTATATATATTACTATTATTATTTCGATTAGATGTGCCAGGTTCATCACCCAGGCTCCCAGTGGTATACTGATTGCCCTGCCTGCTAAACTTTCCACCCTCCTTCCTACCTTTTTGAAATCTCCTGACTATTGGAAGATTCTTAAACCATTATTTTGAACTATATGACTCTATATATCCTGCTGAATGAACATTATCAATCGCAAATGCTATTCTATATTCTGACTATTTTATATCTTTCTGGGAGTATATCTATCTTGCAAATTAAACTGTTATTTAATTATTTTTTAAATTGTTCAGATTATGAGTTTTACCAAAACATAAAGTATTATCGATCGTAATACTATTTCTTTCCCTTTTAAACAACAAATGGAAAAAAAACACCGTTCTGCAACTTTCGTTGAGAAGCTTATTTTAACTCATTCTCCAGTCATTTTAAATCTTATTGAAAGTCCTTCTAATGACCATTCTCCAGCTTTCGAGGCCCTACTCGTTGGGATGCTATGTTAACATCCTGGTACCCTGATCTTTTACCAATCCTTCAGGTATGGTCAGATTATTGACCTTTGCTTCGATAGATATATTTATGAGCGATGACTAATCTGTCCTCAAGTGCCAATCTTATCTAACAGTAAGAGTTATATCTTCAAAAACACAAACTAAAAGTTTCTAGTGGTCTCTAGGATGAAATATCCAGTCTAGCTCAATCTTAAGGTGTGGGAGATAAATCTATCTGAAGAACGGTATTCATGTAATAAATAAAGGTAAGTCATTTGTACCCTTCTATGGATACTATATGAATCATACAACTTACATTCTAAATAAATACATATTTTCTAATTTAAATTATAACATTTATTAGTACATTCATATATATTTTATTTCAAACCTAATTTCTTCATTAAATAAATATTAATTTATCTTAGATACATTTATGACAGAGAGCATATATATATATACGTCAGAGTTGTTTGTTAGCTGAACTTATATATTAAAAATTTAACAAAAAAAAAAATCTTTCTTAACTTTCACTAAAGAGCATGTTTCTTACTACACTAATGCATAAATGTTCATTAATTATAGATATAAAGTCTTAATTACCTCCTTTGAAGATAAACATTCATGATTTAGGGTGGATCCTCTGTAAGCTTACAGTTTCTTATTGGAGATTGTCCTTTGAGTATTAATAAATCAGTATGCCAAAGAAGGCTCCCATCATTGCACTGTTATTACTTTCTCATTTAGTTATTAGGTAGGTGTTTTACACAGATGGCACAGTTGTTATATTTGTTGGTAGTTACTTGAACAATCCATTTGGTAGAGTTAGATCCTTAATTTTCCATAACGAATGTCATCATATTCAGGCAGGTTCATACAGCTGTACATGGGCCAATCTAATGAATCTACACAATTTGCTTATATTTCTATAGAGATTTATAAATTGAACTAAAGTATTTCCTTTTCATTAATTTCTTTAATGACTCACTGATCTGCTTCTCTTCTCGGTCAATTCTGAATTACTTCCTTTTTTTTCTTTTTATCTTTCTCTCTCTCTCTCTCTTTTTTAAAAAAAGTTCTCTTTTTCATGTAACCTTCATCACTTCCCTCTTTTGGATCTATCCATCCACTGATGATCTCTATCTTTGGAATGCTCTTAGTACCAGCAAGTTTCCATTGTTTTTAATTGTTCAACAGAGTTTTTAGAATTTTAATGGCAAATGTAATTAACAGAAATATTGCCTGTGGCACTGTTTGCCAATTTTAAACTCTCTTTAATATTATATATCTTTACGTTATTTTTGTTAAGAAACATGTGCTACAAGTATTATTTCAAAATCATAGCGTAATGTAATAAATCAAAATACATACATCCTACAAAATCAATGAAATACGACTCTGCACACAACTGCTCTCTTTCATTTTCACCTAAATATTTGTTAGTATTTAATATATCTATTATCACACAATATATATTACAATTATTTGTATAGGTTCCACCTTTAATGTTTACCGCATTCATTTATAATCTCTTGTAACAGGGTTTGAATGAATAATTTATATATATATATTTTATTTCGAGTTATTTTAATTAATAATAACAACCACAACTAACACTTGGTCATACTTAGGGTCTTTGCTTAAGTTGCTAACCGTGTTTGAACCCAGCTACTGTTACAATATATATATATAAAGTATACATATCTTATTGCAGAAATACTTAGTGGTATATATATAAACTGTAAACGTCAAGTCAATTTAAAGTACCATATACTTTTACATTTTTATTTACTATATCAATACTAAAAAGTTAAAAAAAATTGTGCTAAACATTTTTTTTAAATATTAAATGCTTTTACTTACCATGCACTAAAAAAACAAAACAAAAATTGTTTCTTTAACCATAATTAGAATTTTTATATTTAATCTAAAATAAAAGCATGGGATTCCAGAAATTAATTAAGTCAATCCCTTGTTATAAAAAAATATGGATTGACTTAATTAATTACTCCCCCCCCCCTCCATGCTTTTATTTCAAGTTAATCTAAAAATCCCAATTTTGGTTGAAGAAACAATTTTTTTTTTTTTTGCTTTTAAGTGCATAGTAAATAAAAGCACTTAGAAATTTCTATTTATAGTAATTTTATTTTCAAAAGAACTCAGATGCCTCATTAGCCAGTAATGGAAAAAGAAAATTTCAATAACTTTTGGCTGGTTGACTAAATATCTTGGTTGATAGAATTTTGAATATGGATGTTCAGGTGCAATTCAAACTACAAGATGCTGCTGCTACATTTGTCAAGTTAAAAATTAGGATCATTTGTCATAGTAATATAATTATTTCAAATAATTTATTGCATGAAAGTAAGACATAGAGCCTCTATTGGTGGAACATAAAGGCACATAAAGAGTATCATTTAAGGTTTTATAATGTTCTAAAAACATAATGGCAAGATTATAGATCCAATCAAGATGGTTTTCAGTCTGCTGAATGTGATTATTTATAACTGTAAGAAAAATCTTCATTGATATGATCATGTGAAGTAAGTGGAAAATAGTGGACTTTTTAGAAAAAGGTATTTTATAATTGAATATTAGTAAAATTTTTATAAACATTATTTTAATACCAGATGCACATGGCATTTTGAAAGACTGTCATTTTGATATGTGAATTTGACAGCATTACTGGAATGCCCTCTGAATAAAAAAGATGTCCTGAAAGGCCACAGTTTTTGTAATTATATTATTTACTAGATGTAAATATGCAACTATAGCATCTATTTTCCCCTCACTAACTATCACATTTTAAACACAAATTTATGTACTGTAATCACATTTTCTTCACAATATAGTTTACAAACATCGCGCTATAAAAAAAAGATTTATTTACATACTACACTTCTGTAGTTCAAAGCACATGCACTGATTCCCCCCCCCAAGCATTTTGTATTAACAGTAGAATTACTTGATTCACATAAATGTAGTGGTTGTAAATTTGACATGTGGCATTGGGCAAACATTCATATTGTGCCAAGACTGAATTGGCACATGCATATAAAATAATTTTGTCTAAAAAAATTATTAAAATAAAAACATCTTTCGTAAAAGAGTTTGAAATAAAAGTTAGAAAATAATTGATTAAAAGTGGGAAGGGGTTTTCTTTAGGAAGTTAAACTAAAAGTTTTATAAAAAGTAAAGAGTTTTTCTTATTAGTATTCGTAAAAATAAATAGTTAAAGTTTCAAAATATAAATCTTTTCTCATTCGAATTAAAGAAAAAAATAATCTTAAAAACTAGTTTTGATGTGTAGAATAAAATTATATATGTGCATGCAAATGTAAAAATAAATATATCCGTATTCAAGAAATAAAAAAATAATAAATGAAAGTTAAAAATTAAAAAAAACACTCCGCGATGGCTATTAATTAAAATGTAAAAACAACACGTTTGCATGGCTGCTACTAAATTAAACAATCTTCAAAAACATGAGATTATCAAAGGAATTTCGACAACACATACTGCCGGAGGATATCAAAACAAAAACACTTCGCATATATAAATATCCCAAATTTTATCGGACAATCAGTTCAGAAAAACATTCAGTCTAGTCTAGAGATAACAGTGCAATTTATTATGTATCCAGAAACAGAAATGCAGTGCTGAACAGCTTTTGGAAACATACGTCTTTCTCCAGCCTGAAGTCCAGTAAAACAGCAAAATCTGCCCATGAAATAATGTCTGTGTAACAGCTTAGAAATCCTCTGTCAATGTTTAACTGTCTCAAGAAATAATACCAATGGATAATCATCAAATCTTCTCAAGAAACTTCAAATCTAACCAGTTATATATACTTCATTAGAAGCAGCTAATAGCAAGCAATATTCATGTTCCAAAAATCTTAGGTAAAACATTTTCTTATTCTCATTTATATATAGTAGCCATTGCATTCGTAAATATTTGTGAATCCTCCAAGAGCCAAATTATATGGACTCTATAGCACATAAAAATGAACTATTAATTTGTGTGTTCTAAATATGTGTTTTATATTATTTAATGCTTTATTATTATATATGTGAGTGTATGAATTAAATATGTGCGTGATAAAATACCAATATTATGTTAGTTAAAATTTATAAAGATATTTAAATTTAGTATAATTAGTGTTAATTAAATAAATTGTCTTTAAACTAAAACTTTATTTGTCGGTCAATTCTTTTCATCAATTCTTTTTATCAACTCTTTTATCAATTCTTTCACCACTACTTTTGTAGAAGTTGTTAATGATAAAAAAAAGGCTAGCTAGTTAAGGGAATTGTTTCGAGCGCTGGATTATGAGCCTACTATCCGAATACGTTAGTCTTAGACTAGCTGGCACCCGGAGTTTACTCCAAAACAAATAAAGTGTTTGGATAGTAGGGGTTTGAATCTAGTAGACAAGGTGGGCCACGAAATGATCATAGGTATTGTTGATAGTTAAAGCTATCAATAATATTTCCCACTTTGCTCGAACATGCGGTATGTTCATGTAACATTTATAATTACATAAGATTATAAATGTGTTATCAAGAAGTAGCCAAAACCTTTGCAGTGGAAGTAAGATCTTTTGCTGAATGACCCGGCACAATATATTAATCAATCCGACAGCAGAGAAAGTAGAGATTTTATATATAAGATAAATCCAATAATATCAGTTGTTTTTATTGGAAAAATATTGATGAGAATAAAATAGAATGGACAACTACAATAAGGAAAAGTAGTGAAGTTTTCTATAAAAAAAGTTAATCAGATTGAATGCTAAATAGTCATATTGTGTTGCATATTGTCATGTTTGTGTTTCACAGATTGGTTTATATACTCATCATAAATTTTCTTGGCATCTCTTTCCTTTTGAGCTATAATGTGTTATATTTAAATATGAATTTACTTTATTAGGTAGTGTGATTTTAATTTTTATAGATATAAAATTAACTTAGTTCTGGTTTAGTTTGTGCTCACGGCCATTTTGAAATCTAAAAACCAACGCTGACACATTCAACTGATAAATGACATAAATATTGAATAAAAGTACTTTAAATTCATATTTTAGAAATTATAAGCTAGTAAAAATAATATGCTTTATTTTATTAGGGATTTTTTTAAAATTTATCTTCATAAAATATTTGAAATATGATGGTGCAAAGCATTCGGAATTTGCAGGGCGAGGGAATGATGGTTTGGTCAATATGAAGTATCATCCAAAAGTTGCAGATGTCTGATCAAACAAAGTTTATAATTTCCAAATACTAAAAAAGTCTATGCTCATATGAAATAAAGCATATTATTTTTACTAGCTTATAATTTCTAGAATATGAATTTAAAGTACTTTTATTCAATATTTATGTCATTTGTCGATTGGATGTGTCAGTGGTGGTTTTGGCTAATCTTTAGATTTCAAAATGGTTGTGAGTGCAAACTAAAACTAAAATTTGGTTTTATTTAAAATAAAAACTCCAAGAAATAGTAGTTAAAATTTTATACCTTCTATTAAGTAGTAGATTTATTCCACATAATTGTAAAGCTAATAGCTATATTAAATTTCATTATTTTTTAAAAATCTACTTCTCTTATATACATAAAATTACTTATTACTTAAAATTTCTAGAGATTAACCTTACAGCAATATGGTTTTGTTTATTTAAATGACAAATTAAACTTTTAAATTGAACATATCTCAATGTGTTTATAAACAAAAGACATAAATCACTTTTCCTCAAGCTATGACTTAAAAACACTCTAAATGTTAAACAAAGTAATCAAGAATAGAATGAATCCACTTATTCTTAGTTGCTCTGGTGTTTATAAGCATATATTTGCTAACATTGTTTAATTACTTTCAAATGCCTTTATTTGTGCCTCAAGATGATTCAAGAGGCATAAGTTTTACAATGCAATCAACAAGAATCATTACAAAGAAATTTAGGGAGTGTCGGTGCGTGTCAAGCGCATCCGCACCCATACACTTGATTCAATGCATATGATTTTGAACATTCAAGTATAAATGTATGGACAGGTGAGTGGGATATTAATAGTTCCAGAAGTGCAGTGACACAAAATTCACCTGCCCTTCCAGACTTACACACATAAACCCAACTTCTTATGCTGAAATTATTGTTCAATAATAATCAAGGTGTTAAAAGTGAGATGCTATCTCGAGCTTTGTATTATTAATTACTAGTTTAATAACTCTTATTTTTCTATGATAAAAAAATAAACAAACTTAAATGCCATATTTCATCTGGTTGATAAATTAATTTCACTCTGAATTACAAACAATGTTGACAAAGGTATGATAATAGGTGGATTCATTCTATTCTTGATTCCTTTGTTCAACATTTAGAGTACTTTTAAGTCATAGAAAGCGATTTTCTCCCTTTGTTTAAATAGCAATGTGTATATCTTATTCAAAAGTAATTAATATTACACTTCAACATATTTCTTTACTATTTAAATACATGAATATTGTCTATACTAAAATTAATGTAATTATAAAGGACTTCAAGACTTTCAAACTTCCACAGTTATCCAATCTATCTTATATAACTGATACACATGACCACATATATGGACAAAAGATAATTGATTTCCAATGTATGTATTTTATGCTGAATCCGCGCCCATCGGTTGGTCTAAATTACTATATCCAACACATATATACAATTACTGCCCAGTTTATATTAAGATAGCAAATTTTCAAACTTTAATGGATAGGCTTCAATATTCACCACTCTCCAACTCTTCAGCCATCCATATCATTGAAAATCCAAGAATAAAATTTTAAAGACTTGATGATGCCAATATTATTGTCACACCCATGTTGACTTTAAGTCAATCTGATCCCACACATAGGATCTTAATATTCCCACTTAAATACATAGAAGAGAGATTTAAGATGCATTGGATAGCTGTGGGAGTTTGAAAGTCCGAGTCCAAATCTGTTATAATTACATATTTCTTCAGTAAAAGTATAATGCTCTGGTTAGTAAAAGTTTCTTTTCTAGTTTATTTTTAATTGAGAAGGAAGTGGTATAAAATTATTTTGATATAAACAATTATGCAAATACAGTAATAGCATATTATTATTCAGATCTCTCAAATTGGGTTGAACTCAGAGTCATATTCTACCAACCCTAAGAGAATAAATTTCTTAAACCTAATATTGTCATGAGCTGCTTATTATGTTCTGATTGATCTAAGTGCAGGGATAGATTTGGGACTTCAAGAGTTAACTTAAAGATTCATAGACTGATTATCAGCTGAAGTAAGTTTTTTTTAAAAAAAGAACCTCAATTGGCCAATTGAAAGGCACTATTGAACTCAGTCGGTAAACTAGAGCTTAAATCGAGCATTTAATTAAAGCTGTTTTTTAATGACTCCAACCAGTAAAGCAACATACAAAAGTAGAAGCTATTAAATGATTTTTGATTTTCATAAAGTATTTATTGAATAGTTCTCAGAAATATACCTTTAAGAATCATTAAAGGTAAAACAATCCTATAGGAATAATCTAATAACAACAATAAAAGCTTATAACACACATTGTTTGTTTGAAAGATTGTGATAACATTTTCCTTACAGTTATATGCAGATCTTTTCCACTATTTAGTTTAATTGTTGAATGTTTTTAGAAACATTCAAACTTCATTTATATTTTTCCAAATGCAATTAATTGTTAGTAACAGTACACAGAATAGCTTTGGAACATTTTTGAATTAATCTCTTCTTCAAATGTTGCTGATCTGACTAGTAATAGGAAACTAAACAATATTCTATACTAAACTGTGTATTATTGTTAATTGTTAAAAGTATTTGGAAAAGTACAAACAAGGCTTAAATTTTTCTAAAAACATTAAAAAAATTAATTGATGCTAATAATACAACATATAGCTATAATTATAACACACCCACAAATATATATATAGTTAATTAAAAATAGATACAGAATCAAGTTATGCCATTTAGCGTTATTTTGTTTGCATATATATATATATGTAATAATATTTAGAATAAAGATTAACTGTCTATTTAGTCAATATTTGAACATCAAAATGAAGGATATCGTTCTCTTTTTTTTCTATGGGTTTTAATTTAAAGTCAAAAGTCTTATTATAGAAACCTATCTGCTTATACCTGTCTCAATAATAAACTTATTAGAAAATAGGAATAGATGCCATAAAGTAAGGCATCTGTTTATGATAACTGTCCAAATTGTTGTCCTATAACAAAAATTTTAATGAGAAAGATTCTCTTTTTTTGTGAATGAAAAATCTTTAACATGGTTTTTATTTGATAACATTATTTGTTTAAAAAGAATGATTTTAAATTTTATCATGATAAAATGATTAAAAATTTAACAAAGATACTAAATTAAACTATTACAGCAAACAAATGATAATGATGCTCTTTTAATACAATGTAAGATAGGTTGATTATTAGATACTTCTCTTCTAATAATTGAGATATAATTTCAAGACTTTTAAGAATTACATATCCAAAAATACATACTGTATTAAATAATTTCTTTCAGTAAAGTATGATAATATATTTATTTATTCGTGCGTACTATAATATATGTGTGGGGTTCATTAAAATTTATATTGTAAATTGAGATGACATTCAGATTCAAAAATAGTCAACGTCGTTATTGCTAATGACTTAGTGTAAAAGTTTATATTCATCAACATTCTTATTTCTATCAATAACACTTTCAATTTGGAATAAAGCTTTCCTTCTCTAATACTACAACGATTTCTATAGCTCAATTAAATGTGCAATTTACTATACACAATAACCTAGCGAAATTTTATGAGATAGGCGATTTTCTAATTTCACCACTTTTTCTTGCTACTTTTACATTTCTACGATAAAAAAAAAACAACTTTCTGTTATTAGAAGTCCTAAATAGGTCTACCCAAATAAAGATTAAAATAGTTCGCTTGCATTTAAATATTTTCATAAAAAACTATTAGAGCCAAAATCTATTTCTCTCTTCTCTCTCTGTGTGTGTGTGTTTAAGTAAAAGATAAAAATGTGATTTGCGCAAAAACAATCCCATTCTGAAAGTGAGATATCCAATGGTATGAGAAACGCATAATGACCAACACCTATGCCAACATAAGTGACAAGAAATAGTAAGGTAAAAGTAATAAAAATGTGAGAAAATGAAAGAAATGGACACACATACAATAGATTAAATTGGCTGCACGGCAAACAGCATTTCCTGGGGATAATTATTAGACATTGCTTATTGATTATTCACAATTGAGCATTAGACATACTTGTTAGCAGCTTGAATTCAGCAATTAACAGATATATCTAGCAGAAAAATAATGGATTGCTTTTGTAGTAGATTTAAATATTTGTTTAATAGCTTTTTTCAGTAAAACAAAAAACAAACAAATAGGAATCTATCATTTGTCTGTTAAAAATAATTAAATGATTTATTTCTAGAGAGTTTTGAGAACCAGAAGTGATGGATATGGATCATAATCCTCGACCTTGATTTCCAGAATTTGCTATTCTATCAAAAAGCACAGGATATTTGTCTATTTGGCTGGCTATGAGCGTTTGACTGATAAACAATAATACTGGCTATCTCTATCACGATATTAATAAATGTTTATGACCATTTATTGTATGTATACACACACGCACAATATGTGCAATGTTTTTATACATTTTAGGCATTCTCGTATCCCAGAATGTCAGGTGAGTTTACAATAATATATGTAATTTTGAATATATTTGATATAAAACAATTTGAGAATTATATTGTTTATATTTGCTTTATTTGCTCTAATCTTAATTACAAGGCATTATGTGTAGTCAAGCATACAATTGTTGAGATGATCCTTTTAATGGTAATTTTTCTATTCTTAAGATCGGATTAATTTGTATATGCTGCACATACGCATATAAATTACTAACAATGATTAATGATATACAATGTCAATCTAACACCACTGGAATGATTATTATGCATAAAATGAAACTAGTTAATGTAATATAATATCAAAGTAGCAAAGAAAATATTTTGCTGGTCATAGTTCATCACTTTTTTTAATACTGATAATAAAATTATTTGTGTAATTCTAATAACTTGTTCATTAGATCTACGTTTCTTATGTTTATGAATGGCACTCAATTTATTGACAGCTGGAATGCAGAAGTGGCAATATGCCTAAAGCTAAACTTTTTATATATTTATTATTATTATGTAGTGTCTAAAAAGTATCTTAGTAGATTAATTTTGCAAAAATATAACAAAAATTTTAATAATGGTTAATTTCCTTCATTCAAAGATCTTTTTTTTTTGTTTTAATGTACACAATCATCTCCTACTTAGTGCATTCCACATTATCATAAGGACTAGATTATGATAATTGAAACCAAAGCTCAATCTATTAAGTTTTATCTAGACATATTGAAAAGTGTTTATTAAAAAAGAATTTTAATCTTGGAGATAGTTATTATATAACACTTTTCTAATCTCATTTAAAATTTAATAAAACAAACAATTCGGTGCTAGTTGCATATATACTATACATGTTGGCAGAGCCACCACATTCATACAAAAATAGATATAAACTGTCTAATTCAGGGATGAAAAATCTTTTTTCTGAGACGGGCCATTTGGATATTTATAATATCATTCATGGGCCATACAAAATTATCAATTTAAAAATTAGCCTGCTATATAGATCAAAAATTTAATTAATTTATCTCTAATCATTGGGGTTGGGCAACCTTTTCAACTTTCTCTTTTTAAATGAGGGGCACCATATTTTTGTGAATCAAAAATAAAATAACATCTTTATTTCTAATGACTGTCCCACATTTAATGGCAATTTTCCCAGTTCGCCTTATAACTATTTTCTGTGACATTTTCATATACTTGAATTTCTTTTTATGTTCTAATCAGATTAATTCTACAGCAGCTAGATAATGTAATTTGTTTTCACAGAATTTTCTAACACATTTATATTTTTTATGAAACATGTCAGCCTCTTGATGAAGTTTCTTTTCAAGTTTTTTATTTTAATATTTCTTTTTTCCCCAACAATTTTGCTGTAATCAGAATATTTTGATAAATAGTGTTCTTTATTAACTGAAAGACTTTGCAGATATATCAGGCACATTGATTTACTATTTTTTTCTATAAAAAACATACACTTCTTTTGAAATGTGTGATTTTCTGTGTCAATTTTTATCTTAGTGTAACTATACTAATAAAAAAAAATTAGATGCAAAATAATAACAATAATAAAACAAATTAAAATAGAGTTTTATTTTTACTAATTCATCTATGAAAATCATTATAAAACTAAATAAGATTCAATGCAACATAGATGAAATCTGTAATAAGATAGACCACCCAATACAGACAATTTGTTAGAATATTAAATCTCTGATAGAATGAACTAGAACTATAGAGATATAGTTAAAAAAATAAATATTTTATTTTACTTAATTCTTAATTCAATTTTTTGCACTATACACATATTTAAATAGAGGTTTTATGCAGGACAATTTTATATGCATTTTTGGAAATGTCTTCAGGCCATATTGAGAACTTTCAATGAACAGAGTTGTCCCATGAGTTGGAGGATTGCTATTTCTGGTGTAATTGAAGTTACATTTTTTTTTCATATGTCATAGCATCATCCCGGAGGCAAACCTCCAACCGTCTGCAAACAACTACTTGCTTGCAAAGCAGCTGTGATGACCTCTCGGCTAACAATGCTTGACTGAAGTTACATTTTTTAACAAAAAAAAAAGCCAATAATGTTTTATATTTGAAAACATAAAAATAATATAATCTATTTAGAAAACAAACTGGAAATTCAAAATTTTTTCTGAAGTTTTGTGATGATAGGGTGTTAGATGTGATAATGAGTTAGATTATTTCCATCATTTATCAGTAAATGTTGAATGTATAGAAAATTTTAAACTTTATTTAAACTATTCAAATACTTGTTAGTAATAACTAACCTGTATGGTCTATTTGTGTGTTATTACTAACAAGTTGTTTGTATTTGAATACTTTTAAAGTTTATAATTTTCTATATATTCAGCATTTAATGACAAACGATGAAATAGTCCAACATATTATCAGATGGAAATTCAAATATTTTGCAAATAGTCAATGATTGAAAAATAAATAATATTAGAAAAAAAAAAAAAAATTAATTAGAAAATGAACATTTTGTTGGAAATTAAATTAACAATTAGGGCAAACAGAATATTACAATAAAGGGAATTATACCAAACCATTAGAACTTAGGAATATCAAACATAATAAACATATGATATATCCAAAGATATAGTAGGGTTGTGCTAAGGCAAAGAGAACCAACTAACAACCTAGACCATTGTCATCTCATGATGGCATTAATTAGAAAATAAACTTTGAATAAGAAATTACATTAGCAATGGTTGCAGAAACAATTCCATAATAAATTGAATTACAAAACAAAGAAGCACAATAATGTAGAAGATAGATCATGTACTTCTTAAGAAAATAATTGATGGCAATAAATTCATAAACCATTGAAATCCAAAAAGACATGTCTCCATGTAGATGCCATAGAAAAGAAGGTAGGCAAAAGGTTATATCTAAGCTAAAAATGCATGATGATAAACCATAGAGGTAAATAATATTTTAGTAATGAGGACAAATCCAAAGCTATAAAAAAATTCCAATTCAATGAAGTGTGCAGAATGAATAATGTATTCTAATTCTGGTTAGGCCATAAGTTTCATTATTTTATACTATATTATTGAGTCATGTTTTAATCTTAGAGCTCATAACAATGCTGACTATGTATAACTCGCTATAATTTCAGTACTTATAAATCAGCAAGTAATACATTTGAAAATTTGTGTTACTTTTCGCAAAACATTGTTAAAATATTTCTATTGCCAAGAGAGAAGTAGTGGAAAGAAGATTGTCTGAAAAGCTAATCAATTACAAGTGGTAATGTTCATTGCATTCATGAATGATATTTATAGTATTTTCCACATGTAACGTTTTCCATGGAGACTGACATCTTTTGGATTTTGTCATCAATTACTTTCTTTTAAATAAAATCTATTGAAAGTGTTTGCTTTTTTAATGTTTAAATAAAGTATTATCAAGTTTGCTTTAAAAATATATGAGTTCCATAATTTAACTATATATTTGATCAAAATCTAACCTGTCATGTGTATATATTTTTTTATAATATCCATGTTGAGACTGACATTTTTTTTTAGATTTCTTATGGATTTATTGCCATCAATTATTTTCTTATAATGTTGTATTAGATTCACTAAATATATTAATTTTATGTTTGTTTTCAAAATATATTATTTTATTTTCACGTTTTTAAACATTTGATCATTGTTTGTTTACAAAATATATTAATTTATGATTTGTTTTCAAAATAAATTATATTATTTTCAGATTTTCAAACGTATTAGATTATTTATGTTTTGTTTTTGACTTTTTATGAAAAAAATAAAACTTATTGATTGGTTTATTCTACTATGATGACTCCACCAATGGACAGAGTATACATGTAACCGCTACAAATAATTTTACATTAAAAAAAGTTTAGATGTTAAGGTAAGCAACTTTATATTATATAGCAGTAGTATTATTTAATTTTTTATCACCATATATATTTCTTCCAGGTTAATTTAAAAAAAAATTATTATTATTTTTTTTAAATGATAATTCTTATTCTTTACATAGACATTATACACATTTGTGGAAAATATAAATGACTTTTAATGCACATTTCAAATGAACCTGACTCTTCAGTTAATCCAAATCATCATATAGTTTTCGAATACCATTACCTTAATATAAATTTATTTTATAAGCACTATATTTTAAGTAAGCATACTTTGATTAAAGCAGCCTTTAAAAAAATACATAAAATAATTGTTAATCATTATTTATTAGATTAGGTACCATCATATTTTTTTAATCTTAACCATCATATTTCTTTTAATTCTAGATATAAGTTTTAATTATTTTAATTAAAGTTAACTTTACTTGTTTACATATTTATATAATCAATAAAGAAGTCATATATCATGTGACGTTGCTTTTTAAGCTCATACTGTATATTGAATATTTAGTACTTATTTATATCCTATTTCTTTTTACTATGTGCTTTCTTAAACTTGTAAAGTTAATTTATATAATGAAAACTAAATAAATTTCTCAATAATGATAATGACAAGATGAGCTGGAATAATTGAAGAACTGATTATCAGTTAAAATGCTTACTTAGGAATCAATTTTCATATTATTTTTCAGTGTCTACAATTATATTGTTGAATTGTAAGTGATACACTAATGTTTTTAAGGTACTTTGGTTTTATTACTTCTATGATTTATTCCTCCAATGCCGTATTACTCTAAGTTTGCAATATGTTTATAATAATGCCTCCCAGGAATGTACAGACAAACTCAATAGATAAAACTTGTCTCCAGATCCCATGGAGGTGTTATTTTAAGACTATTGCAAACTTAGAATAATATGTCATCAGGAATACTGTTCACATGTAATATGAAAGTTCAAATGTAAAAAAAAGTAATGGAGATATATATTCATTATGGAAAAGGGAAAAAGATATTATGATACTAATTAAAACAGGTTCTTATGAGTTGTGCATTTTTAGTACGACACTACACATCATCAAAGCCATTCTTCTCCCTTCCAGCATACAAAAGCATTTTGTGCTATCATATTTCATGTGTAATAGTAAACTTCAAATCTAAAAAAAAACAAAAAACATGTACTTTCTAATAATGGAGAGATATATTCATTATAGAAAAAAGGAGAAATATAAATAAGAACCTGAAACATTTTTTAAATGATGAATTGTAACAAAGTTTTAGATTTCTGTTATTTTTTTTAAATCTAAAACAAAAAAGACAAAAACAAAATGGTGAATTTAAAATTGTATCTTTATCTAAAAATGATGAACTGTAAGTTTAACCTTTTTTTAAAAAAAAACCCACAAATATAACAATTTTTAATAGTAAATGTATACTAAAGCCCATAAATATAACAACATTTATCACTGTATTTTTTTTTAAAAATTATTTACAAATAATGCAATATATTTGGTGGCAAATTTAAGTTATATTTTAAATATTTAAAAAACAACAACAAAGTTTTTGCAAAAAAACAAAACAAAAAAAAAACCACAAATATATAAGGAAAATGTATTTTTAAATATAAAATCATATTACTTATAAAAGAAATGTATTATACTGGGGAGGGGGAAGTCATTATGGGAGAGTGTACCATTTAATATCTTCTAAAATGGAAAGGAGAGAGTTAGTTATTATGTCAGGATTCTTGGTTGCCATGACATCATAAATGGAAACTTTGAATAAATATTTATTACTGGACAAAAATGTCACCAGAGTAATACTCATAGCAGGAACAATACCAAAGTACTTTTTAAAATTAAAATATGAGATTTTGCATCTTAGTCAAACAAGTTTAAAAGGAAGAGTCATGCATATATAAGCAATAAAAGACTTAAAATCTAATTAAGCTTCAGGTATAAGAGTGCCTGATATTTCAAATCTTATTTAAAAACAGATATTTTATCTCATTATAAACCCAAACTGGTAAAAATAAAGATAAACATTAATTTTTCTATATAATTCTATTTATAGATATAAGATTGTGTAGTATAAATATATATATATAGAATTTTATTTATTATAAAAAAATTAAGACTCTTGAGTATCGAATTTTAAGGCAAATGCTCTACCAACTGAGCTATTCTGTCAAGAATCTAAAGGTGTGAGTTCACTTCTAAGTGAATATTGTCACTATGCAAATAGGCCAGCAACACCTGAAGAAGAGTAGAGAATAATACTACTCGAAATGCTGTGTAATTACTAACCTGTATTGACTATTTGTGTGTTATTACTAACAAGTTGTTTGTATTTGGAAAGTTTAAATAAAGTTTAAAATTTTCTATACATTCAACATACACTCATAAATGATGGAAATAGTCCAACATGTCACATCTTATCTCATTTCTAACTTTTATTTCTTTCAAATTACTACTCTGTAATTATTCTCTGGCTCTGAGTTTTGAGTTCTCATGTTTGTGCCACCATTGTGGCTCATAAGTGACCATGTTGGACAGCATTGTACCATTTTCTGGTCAATTTAGGCTTTATATGTTATAAATTTTCTAATGTATTTATTAATCAAGTTATATCTGCAATTATTCATTCTGGGTGTTAGAAAGCTTCACAGAACATAACTATATTTCCAGATTAACTTGCATAATTCAATAGCAATTTTAACATGCCTAATTCAATAGCTGTTTTTTTTTATTAATTGCTCAAGTCAGTTTTTTTTTATTTATTTAGTCACCATTGAGGTTATATATACATGTAAACCCACTGACCCAGGACAATTTATAAAATGTAACTGTTCAATTAATTTTAAAAGCTTAGTTTTTCTCTTTTTTTCTGTGGTTTTATAGCATATCTCTTCTCCATCGTATTATGGAAAAGAAAACATGGATAGCATTGCTTTATATACAGTGTGTAGAAAGATTACATGATAGGTATCTGTTGATTTTAATGTTTCAGTTAAAGTTGGTGCAAATACTAGAAGGTTAGTTATTAATGGAAAATATTGTATTGATAAAATCAATAAATGTAATATTTTATATAAAGTGGTATGTCATTGTGGATATACTTACATTGGGGAGACTAAATGTGCATTAAAAAAGAGTTAAGGAGCATGATTTATTATATAATAAGTTATATTGTTCTATGGATAGATAAAAGTCTGTTTTTGCAGTACAAGCAGTTATTTGTAATGGAGAATTCTGGTTTGACAGTGTTTTTGTTTTGCATGTGGAAAATGATTTGAAAAAAAGAAAAATTAAGGAGTCATATTTTATAAATAGTACAGAGAATTTGTTGAATAAACAGATTAATTGTGTTAGTATTCACAATTTATGGAAAGTTGGCCATTCACGTGGGAACGTTTTTGTTGTATGATTTTAATGAGATTTAACTATTAACATATTGCTCTATTCAAGATGGTGGAAAAAGCCATAAGATGGCTATAGCAAAGGAATTTTTAAAAAAAAATTTATATAGGCCCTTTAATTTTGTAGAGTTTTTCTAGTGTATTTTGTTTATTAAATTTATATCATTTGATATTATATATATATTATAATGGTCAAGTTGTTTATTAAATTTATATCATTTGATATTATATATATATTATAATGGTCAAGTTTTGTATAACCAGGCAACAAGACCAAAAGACCAAGCAGTGACTCTTAACCAGCAGACATAGGGTTACCCCCATGCTCTTAGTTTAAATCCCACCTAAGCTTCCTTGTCTCAACCACCTAATTAACGTACTTGATGTCACAGCTTCCCTTCTTCATAAAGGGCAAGGTAACTCAGGGTTTGAACATGGACTCTCTCTCTTTCAGGGTTGTCCAATAACCGCAACATTATTGCCACTAGCAACATTTAAGTCTTCTTTGCTCATATTTATCTGATTTACCATCTATAATCATATCTTAGGGCTAAGATTCAACCTATAAGTTACAAAACCATGGATGCATTTATCTTATCTACCATTCAAATGATTTATTTACTAGCATCTTATAATCAATAAATAATTCTGACTCACAATACAGATCTACATTTATTTAATTATAACCCTTTAGTTTATTATAACATTAAAATAATAAAGAGAATGACTTACAAATATTAGGTTTGAAGGATCTACTGGCTTTTACATGATATTATAGAAGGTAGTGGTGGTTTACAATAATGATGCGGCTCTATATTATATAAAAGGAAGGTATAAACCACCAGCCCATTCTATGTTTGAACATATAGTAAACAGTATATTTATTTAATAGACCACTTGTATATGGGTTTGATTTTAGGTCTCCTAGGGTATTGAAACGGAAACCTCCAATCCCTTTCCGTTTCACCATCAACCTAATGACCTACTCGTCTGAACTAGTTTCGAACCTATCTTAAATGTAGAAATGTCAAATGTAAAAATGTTATATATAAGTCGAGCAGGAAAACTTTGCTATAATGGCCGCTTGAGTTGCATCATCCATTTACATACTAAACACGCTATAATTAGACAGGTTTGATAAAATTATAGCGGAGAAATGCTCATAATTTATTATAGAATGTTTTATTAATTTTCAGTCAATTCTTAATTATATTCGCTATTATATTTGTATGTGGATGGATAAGTTAAACATTGGAATGATATATATTTAAGTTTAAATAAAGATCCTGTAAAACATTTTCTTTAAATTATATTTAACGGCTTTCTGATTTAATGTTTTACATATATAATTGAAACTAAAGTATTTTCTTTAAATTTGCTTTTTTTAAACAAATAATTTGGTAAAAACAAATATGTTAAAAGTTATTTATTTCAGTAAAATAAAAATCCGTTTATAATTAAAAATGAGAATTTTGTGTAAACAAGAAATCAATTAGTGACGCACCCGGGTAAAAAGTAAAATCTAGTTTACTGATTGATTTTTGTTTGCACAAAAGACTTTATCATTAAATCAGAATACCGTTCCTTCTGCTAAGCTTTAACATTCTATAACACCTAAAAAGGAATTTAATTAATGAAACTGAATCAAATTATATAATTTATATGTTTTAATAATTTTTTAAAGTAAATTAAATATAACACCTTGGAGACGTTATCTGTTGCAGAAATTGGATTATATTATTTTATTTAATTAAAAGTCAATTGGTCTCGAGGCAAACGAAATTCCAAAAAGGTTTTAAGGTTTAGTGGAAATGTATAAATAGGGCTTATTTTAAGCGGGAAGATAGACTCCATCTTGCTGTTGAATAGCTGTTAATATCAGAAGTCAAAATTGTTTAATTTTACCATGTCTGGCTAAAGTCAGGCAAGAATTGCTGCAATTCCCATGATGGAACGCCGAGTTCAATCCATCAAATGCCGAAGCAACAACCACACCAAATAAAAGATGTCATAAGCCGCTAAAAGAACTTGCCTTCGTTCCAACACCATTTTAAATCATCTCGCAACTGAATAAGAACATGCCATAAGCCGCCAAAGAACTCACCTTCGTTCCAGCTTGAATATCTCCAGTTCAGCTATAGGAGAACTGTTTTAATATTATTTAAAATCGCAGAGCTCTGTGTGAATTTCAACAACAATCATTATTTCTTCAAAATCAGGTTAGCTAACCATATTATTGTAATTTCTTTCTAAATTATTTTCCAAATAATATTGTAAATTCTCTAAAATGAAATACTTTTGCAAACTTCTTTATTAATTCAATATTGTAAACTCTGTCTAAATCGTATTTGAAATCTATAAATGAAATATTTTTGCTAAATTTCTTTGTTAATTAATATTTTGCTATATAATTTAATCACTGCAGTTATATTTTGCTTTTCTTTTGCTTATTTTTAATTATTGTTAATTATGCCTATGTTTCGAAACAGCGTGCATTTAATTACCAATATGTTTTTTTAAAAAAGATATCATTTAAAAGCTCCGTATTATTATTTATATAGCGTCATTTCATGCGCTGTTTCGAAACCCAAATTCATATTTTTGTCATTTCGTAAATTAATTAATATAAATATAAAATGTGGCTTTTCAACCTTTATTTTGTTACTAAAGATTAAACTAGCCTGGAGTGCAATCATAAGTATATTTTTTTAGTTAAGTATTCGTAAGTCCCCTATTAAATATACTTTTCCCCCTTTTAAAAGTTGAGTAGTTATAGATAACTAAAGAGATTGAACGGGATAAAGTAAGGTTTGTATCTATATATTCCTGTCAGTAGCAAATCGTATTTCTCATGCTACAGAAGAGTTGGCTCTTTTGATCAAGCTGATGATCTAGTGTTCATTTAATATATGATCTTTAATTTATAATATCCTTCGGCTTGGCGGATGTGGGATTTATTAATATTTTCTCGTTGTGCTGTTCTTTTTGATATATATATAAGATGGAGCCACGGTGTTGCCAGCACATCTTCTCTTATGGGTAGTGCAGTAGCGAAGTCTGAGCTACGGGCCAGATTAGCATGTAAGTCCCCCGCTTCTGAACCAAATAAAGGTTCCCCATTAGCAGCATGATGACCGGTTATTGGGTAAACCGTTGTTTGTCACAAAAACCCTAAAACTATTCTTCCATCCGCAGAGCCACTTTATTATTATATTTTACTTGTGCCTAGCGTATTAGTAAAATCATTATAGCCAACTCTCCCTCCCTAATATGCAGTCTTCGGCGTTGATCCGAAGCATTCTTGAAAACCCGTTCGATCTTAAGCTATCTGGGATGCTTTATAAGCCCATAGTTAATATATAAATTGATTATAGTCAGATGTATTAAGTTTCACTCCAGACTTGGTTTGATTTTACGTAAAAGAGCCACTCGAACTGATTATAAAAGGACATAACAAATAAGTTAATGTAGTGATTATTTGTTTAGCAGGATATTTGGCTCCATTGAATCATAGCCACAAACCTATTTGCCAACATCAATTATTGTTCAAATAGTCTAGAGAATGTTACTTTATAAATGAAATGCCTGTGTGCATTTGCCAACCACAATTGTCAATAAATATATTTTAATTCATCATATATCAGTTTCTGTCTCATTATTAAATCAATCCAATTCACTAATTTCCCATAGCTATTTCATTAGTAAAACCCCTATTAACTAATTATATTAGATTTTATCTTTGGAATGTCTTTAGTGTTTAAGTTGTTTATATAGATGTTTAAGTCCATGAGTCTTTTGTTTCTCCGATCTGCTAGTGGGCCGGATTAAGAATTAATTCTCGTGTGCCATCATTGTTGTGTTGTCCATTAGGTGTTTGATCTGGGGCTTGGAGAGTGGGTTCGAATCCAGGCTGGTCCCTGACCAAAATCTCGGGCTCAACTGGGTTTGAAGTACATTTTGTGAGTTCCAGCTCGTGTTAGATGGATAAGCACATTTTGACCGGCACAGTATCTAATGAGCATAGACAAAGGCTAGAAATAAACATTAATTGGGAATGATGGTACTACCTATGAGAGTGGGATCAGTGGCATATATAAATGATTATGATCAATTTAGCAATCAAGAGATGTGGTTCATCACAAAAGGGTGGATGTCCCCAGCTGCAGAGGTGTATCTACTTCTAACCAAGGGTGCATACCAATGGAGAGAGCAAAGATGTGCAGAATCCAGGATTTGGGATCACAAGGAGTCTCTGGCTTCTGCAAAACCTGGACCGGTGCTAATCTCTGGATTAGAAACCCAGGCACAGTGTCTGGTTGACCCTTATGCAGTTTGACCATTAGGATGCATGAACCACACAGAAATATTACATTTTCTAATAACAATAATAATATGACCATTGGTGCATGTATATATAACCAAGAACGCTAACACATAGAAAACATAAGAAGTTATGAAGCTCTCCACCCACATGAATGAACATTAAGAAATTTATTTTATGTATATATAAATCATGAACATCCCCGGTAACCACATATAATTCATTTGATAATAAGAGAAAACCGTCCACAGTAACTATTTTAAATCTTAAATTTAAATATATATAATCATCGAATAATATTTAATTTTGGGAAATAATTATTTACTCCTGGAATAAACTAATATTGCAATTCATTACTTTGTAGCTTATAGGTGAATTGTGGTTTGACTTTATATAAATGTTATATTGCAGCGATGAGCAATGCAATGTATACAGCTAAAGAACATAGGGGATTATAAATAGGACTGCATTTACAATAATTTTCTTACAGAGAATCATTTATTTTATCAAGCATTATTAATTTAGTGGTTTGTGAAATAACAATCTGAATAAAACATATTTTATTACGAGTATTTTAATAATATTATTTCTAACACTGAGGTTAAGTTACACACACATATATAGAGAGCAATATAATAAACAGCAAAATATTCTAAACTTAATTAAATAAAATACGCTCACCACCCTTCCTTGATTTTGTATATGCATCTAAGAATTAAAATAACTTTCTTGACATGATGTGGGGTAAGAAGAGAAACTTTATAAAAAAAACTTTTATGAACAGCTTATTATTACTTTTTACATTTAAAAATTTTTAATTTGGTGAGTTCTTTGCACGTTCTATCCCTTGGGATTTTGAGAGTAGGGAAGATGTAAATATATTTAATGAATAGAAATTCTTCCTCCATCACTCAAGGTAATATATATAAATACATTTGTGAAAATATATATAGATCTCTAAATTATTAAAGAATTAAACCAGCAGATTTAACATTAATAAATATGATATAGATAGATGATTTACAAGGTTAAGACTAGTGAAAGATTTATATTAAGTACAATTGAGTTACAGTTATAGCTTTGGATAAATTAAAACATTTTACTGGCAATAAAGTGTTGACTTTGTAACTTCTGCAGAAGTGTAGGTGGATTGATCTTCAGACTTGCATTATGGTGGTAGGATGTGGATTGGTTTACACCTTGATGGAATTTTCTGGAATTTCAAACTTCACCGATGACATTGAAGAAGCCAATGCCTGACTACTCACCCATGAGGGTAGGTACAATTGGCATAATTTATTATTATTTTTAGGTAGCATAACAAAAATATCTTTTAGATTTTTTAAGTGATTTTAGAATAATTTTTAAAATAATAATAGAAAAATTCCAAAATAATAATGGAAGACAAATTCTAAAATATTAATGGAAGAATTCTAAAATATTAATGGACAAATAATAAACAAATATCTTTTCGGTGGAGTTTACTTAATGGATTTCAAATCCCTTACTCTAATTGCTATCCATCAACTTTTCACTTCCTCATTCCTTCTATGTCACCTGATTAGGTTCCTGCTCTTTGTATTTTATTTTCTATTTAACACCTTAAAGCGTTTAAAGGTGTTCAACTGTAACTATTTTAGTTGATGGTATAAATAGATAGAGAACTACAGCACTTATGCTCCCTTCCTTAATAGCTACCTGCCTTCTCCCATTGTATAAAGATTGTAACATTTTTTAAAAATTGATTTGAACTTTTATAAAATAATTTTTTTAAAATATCATATGATTTAAATGATCAACTTTTAGGTTTAGAAAATGATGCAATATTGTGCATGCACACACACACACCTATTACTAATGTGTGTGGATATTAATAATAAATTATATATATACCATAGAAGATAGGTTGATTTAAATAAGCATGAAGCAAGTATATCTGCATATAGATATACACCACTCCCAATATATATATATATGCATAGATTGTTTATCTTTCTGTTATGTTAAGATGTAATGCATAAATTAATATTTTAATTGTTTTATTTTACTACAGTGAAGCTGTGATATCTGCTACACTGTGTTCCAACCTTTTTTCACATATTTGCCTATAACTGTTCACATTTTGTTGACACACTTTTATTTCAATAGAATCTGTATTGTTTATTGAACAGCAGGTATACAGTAGTTTTCATCATGCAGATTTATGTAACACTAACACTTTTTATACGTATAATATGCCTATATAAATTAAGATTATAATATAAATAAATTTAAAAATATAGTTATTAATAATAAATTGAGGAGACATATTTACATAAGTTTCACTGTATGTGTGTTTATTCATATACATTCTCTCAAAAACTAAAATAAAAACTCTCTTACTTTTGATTTTTTAAATAATATGAATAATAAAATGTCTAGCTTTCATAGTGCTTAAATATTCTTTGATTATTATTCTTTTTCTTGAATAACTTTTTTTTAATGAAAACATAATGCCAGTCTTGTTTTCAGCAGTCTTGTTTTCTTTTGATGTTTTTAAGTTCATATGGACTTTACAAATATACTTAAATTTTGTAAAATGTTTAATATTATGCTTAGAAATTGAAGTACTGTAGATCAAATTTGGAAAGAATAATAAAAGAAGTGTGAAATGCTTGAGCTTTTAATTGACATCAGCAAAAAAAACTTTATTAATAAATATGATCAAAACAGTGATCCTAGATGAAAAAATATATACTCATGATATTGCAAAGATATTTTCTGATTTAAAGTAATCAATTCAATAGACTAAGAGAAGCTAATATTTTATATAATATTGAAGAGATAACTTCATAGCATACAAATTTATAAAAATTATAATTATTTATATTAATTTAAAATAATTGTATAAAATTTCAGTCCCAATTCACAGATGAAACATAACATGCTGTAGATAACAAGAAGCATCCCTGATTGATAATTGGAATGCATGTTCAATGTAGTATGTGTTTTACATTATTAAAAATTATTATCTTACAAATGTTGATAAATTTGAATAGTTATAAATGTATTTTATTCATAAATTATACAAATAATTTTCATTATGTTTATTTTGGCAAAAGATATGGTAGTAACATTCCAAAAGATTAAAAAAATAATTTTGATAAAAAAAAAAATAATGAAAGCTTAGGATTTTGTTTACATTGCTGTTTATGCATTTATTTTGTTAATCATTAATTGTTTTTGTATTACATTTTATTTATGTATATTTTGTAATAAAGTTATATGCTGATTCTCATTCTATTTCATTCATTTTATTTTGGGTTTGATAAATATCCTTAAGAAACAATTCTGATGAATTCTATTATAATTTTCTCATGCACTCTCATCATTATTACCAACATATTAACTAAAATGCATTTCATGACTCCTATTTCCAATATGCATGCTGCAAATGCTAGTGTAACTAGGGTAGGAAGATTCAAAATGAATAAATATTAGATAAAAATTCAGATTTGCATGGCTTGTAAATTAGAAATGGTTGCAAGTTAGAATAAATAAATAATCTCTGATTTACCCATGTTTTATTATTCATATTTTTTGGTAAATAAAATAAGTAACCCAAAATATTGTGTTTATATGCCCAATAATTAAACAAACTTATTCTATTTTGTTCTGTTACATAAAAATGTCTTTCCAAAGTGAACCTTAAAAAACCTATACCCTGAGAGGTAAAAGTATGTGCTTTGAAAATTATATCAACTGAAGTAAGATGCTTAATTACTGATAACTTTTACATAGTATATTTACTATGTATAAAAAATAGTTTGCGACTAAAAATAAGTTTTACTTATTTTTTTAGAAATGACAATATATCGGTATATTGGAGGAATCTAATAAACAAGTTCAGAGAATTGTAATGACTTAAAGGATAATATAGTATTTGAAATCTATTGTCTAGTTTGTTGTTCGTGATTTTAGATGTTTTAATTAAGAAAAGGCTGAGTTTATTTTTTTAAAGATTCATTGTGGAAATGTAAAATCAGTTATTTGTAGATATATTTTAAATGCATTTAACCATGGGAAGTTATTGGATTAAAAGATATATGTTAAGTTACATATATGAGGAATTGCTCTTATACTTGTACCACAGTGTGCAAATTTTATAGATTACTAGATGATCTATACCTGGGCTTATCAGTGAAAATATGTGATACTTAATTCCTGGTTTATTATATATTTATATTTATTTAGATTTCTAAAGATGGGATAGTTAATTTTTATTCATTTTAATTGATTACTCTTAGCAAAACCAAATTATAGTCATGGAATATTGCTAAGTTGTTATGAGAAATATGCACTAGATATCAAAAGTCTTCAAAATTTTCAAAGGAAGTCTTGTCAAAAAAAACTTCAACAGCTTCACAGATAACTTTTCCAATGATAAATATAACATAAAACCTATAGGTAATGAATGAAAAATAAAGTTTGAAAATGTAAATAATATATAATAATCATAGGAAATAAAGGATGATGAAATAAAGCCACACCTTTGAGATGAGATGAAAATCTTTTCTTAAGACAACTTAAGGTTGGTGATGATGTAATAAAATATAAATAGTAAATTATAGTTTTAAAAAAGTGAACAAAAGAGGTAAACTCATTTAAACATGTCCAATTTTTAATAAAAGTGACAGTTGATGGTGAGAAATAGATTTTATCCTCTTTCTCTTGCTAAATATTAGCAAAAAATAAATAAATTAAAAGACAGTATTTCATGAAATTGAGTTACTTCAAGTGAAAAATGCAATGATAAAGATATCTGATATGAGCTAGGTAAATGGAGATGGTAATATAAATGAAACAGGGACAAGACTAAAAGAAGAATGATTTAAATAAAATAGTGAAAAAACAAGCAATATTTTAGACTGGAACAAGAACAAATGAAGTAAGATTTAAAGCAAAAGTTTAAAAATAATCCAACAAGATTTAAAATAGAGATAAAAAGAGGACAAGAAGAATAAGAAATTATTGAGAACACGTGGAATGGATAGATGCTAGGTTACAAATGGGACATGTCAAACAGGCAAGAATGCAAAATAAAAAAACAACATCAAATTAAACAGATGGAAATAAATTTTAAAAATGATAGATTAGAGTGTACACATATGCAAAGATTTAAGAACAAGCAAAAAGTATAGAATGAATTAAACAGTGAAGTAAAACAAA
Organism: Epiperipatus broadwayi; assembly: GCA_028023455.1. Classification (NCBI taxonomy): domain Eukaryota; kingdom Metazoa; phylum Onychophora; class Udeonychophora; order Euonychophora; family Peripatidae; genus Epiperipatus; species Epiperipatus broadwayi. The sequence goes on from JAQFVV010012529.1 coordinate 3,092,285, forward strand.
TAGAAGAAGACATTGATCAACATAAAATAGAATCCAATGGACAATGGAAATGATCCCATATAAAATGAAGCAACTGGATATGAACCAAAGAGATCACATGGATAAAAGTAGAGAAGAATTAAAGATAACTGATAATAAAAATAAAATTAGTGGAGGAAAGGATAAGAACAAAAATATTTTATTCTTATGATATTCAAGAGCAAGTTCATATTGAAAATGTCAAACTAGGAGTAAAAATAGGCGGATAAAATAGTTGTGATTGATCCAAATTCAAAGGGAAATAAATAATTGAGGAGGCAATGTTACAGGAAAAGCACACTTTCATGCACCAGAGGTTAGCAATAATTTACATTTTTATAGGTTTGCTGATGAGATTATTTTGGGGAATAATGTGTAATAAAGGAAGAATGGAAGTTAGATTATTAAAAGAATAATCGGGTTCTAAGTGCAGTTAAAGGAGGCATGGGGAAAACACATTAGATTATTGAGATGGCTTAAAAGAATTGGTTTTGTATTTCTCAAGTTGAGTGAGGAGAAAGTTGTTATTGATAGCAAGCATTAATTTTTTGGTGGGAAAGCATCTGTTTAGACTGTTACATATTGGTGGGTATATTTTTCATAAAATATTGAACATTTAGTGACTACTGCCAAGCTAACCTTAATAGTTTTTGGGAGTGAAGAGCGGCAACTAAAATTCATCATTATTTTTCTCAGAAAAAATATAAATTAAGTAAGAAAGATTGACACAATTCTTTTATAGACAGGTATATAAATTAAAAACACTTATTTCATTACTGTTGTCTGAAGGACAAATTGTTTATACCATATGATGGTGTTTTTCCATATAATCTTCTTGTATATTCTCCATATCTTTTCAATACCATAGATATGGAGAATATACAAGAAGATTATATGGAAAAATATCAAGTTGTCAATATCAGAAATATAAACTCAAAATACCAGTCTTGTTATATGAAAACTAATGTATATAAAGAAAGCAATAACAATAATCCCCAGCAAAAATGGAATGAAACAATGAAGAATGGGGGAAGGGATATCCAAATCTAAAAAAATATATCAAGAAATTAATCTCAAAGCCAAATGTAGGAGCAGACATTCTTAAAACATACTGTTCATATTTTGCTGTTGTTGTTTTTTATGCCAAGAATCTTAAAAAGGTAGAACATTGAATTTGACATGAAGGCAATATTAAGATAAATCTCTGATATAGTTTTTAATGATGATAATTTAAAACTTCCATTAATCCAAATAATAGTGGTGTGATTTTATATCAAAGCTTTAATATATACTAAGAATCAAATCTCTCTTATTGCAATTAATTGTTTCAAGGAATCATGACTATTAATTTTTAAATTTTTAATGTTACCACTGAAGCAAACCCCTGTAATTTTAGCTACTGGAGAAAAATAGGTACCCAATCAGCTGATTTCTGATTGATACATGAAATGTTGTTAGGATCTAATTTTTTATTCAGACAAAACTTTGTATTTTGGTTTAAGAATATATTTATTTGCAATTAAGAAAAAATTAAATTTGTAAGTATGAAGCAATACTTATTTCTACAAATCAATTATATAAAAAATATCATTGATGTAATTGAATTAAAAATTCTGACAAGCTCTAAGAAACTGTTCAAATACATTTGAACATCTATTAATAATTTACTGAATGTTTTTTTTCAAATTGTCTGCATATTATTTGAGGGATACATTCACTGCATTAGAGTAACAAAAAACTCACTATCAATACAAGTCTTATCTAGTATCTTCTCAGTATAGGGGAGAGATAGAGAAACAACCTCATCACATGTTGGGGAATAATAGAGAAAGTGTTTATTACCCACAATTATCCTTTAGTAGTGGTAAAAAATAAAAAATAAAGTTATGCCTTGATACTTGCCTTCTTAATGCTATTGTCATACTGAAAATGAATGTTCTTTTATCTCTCCATGAACTTTTGATTAAGTTTAAGGTTAAAACTGTATTTAGCACAGTTGATTTGATCCTACTTATTGGCACATCCTTTTATATCCAGAAGCCAGAAATCCATTGCTTTTAGATATGGAGAATAATGCCTCTTTAAAAAGAATATCTGTTATTCTGATAAACATCAGAGCAGGATCTTGTCATATTTAGATAGGGCATTGTCATCATGTAGGGTAAAGAATGTCGTGTTTTATGTGGTTAATGTCATATTGCCTCTAGAAACTTAGAAGAAAACTTTATTTTATCTTAAACTACCTTTGAACAAATGCCAGGAAAGGAATATCAAAATTAGTTTAATAAAAATCACCTTTGTAACAAAAGAAATAATATTTTGAGGCCATATTATAGAGAAAGAAGGGATTAAATTCTATCCAGACAACTGACACCCAAAATTTTCCATCTCCTATAATAAAAAAACCCAATTTAGATCATTCCTTAGCTTGCAAAATTTTTTCATTTTTATAAGAATTTTGTCAAAGATGCAGAATCATTAGTGAAATAATCAAAGAAAGATCAAAAATGAATCTGAATTAATTTTGCAAGAGCAGGGTTTTAAAAAAATGAATGTTAATTTTACAAAACCAGTTATCTTAGCATATCCTACTTTTTCACAACCTTTCTACATTCAAAAAGATAGTGCTGGATTTAGATTAGAGCAATACTTTTTTTTCTCTTGTGTCATAGCATCAGCCGGGAAGTGAGCCCGCTAACCCAGGACAACTGCTTATAAAGCAGCTGTCATTGACTCTCGACCACCAATGAACTATGGCAACCTCAAATGCTATCTTTCATTAGGACATCACTAAAAAAGCAGAGTTAAGTTATTCTGTCACAGAAAAGGAAAGTCTTAGTCATGATATGGGGTTTCAATACATTTAAACATTTTTGTCAGAGTTAGAAATCACTGCAGAAACTAATCACAAAAGTCTACAATTTTTAAATCACTGTTGTGTGACATGTGACTGATTAATCCACTGGAACTTATTTCACTAAAATTAAAATGTAGTAAAAATATGTTGTCCTGAAACTTATAATGTAGTTATTGATATATTCAGTATAAATGCTATCAAAATACAGCAGCAACATTCATTAGTGGAAAATATTTTTATTACTGTTATGTCAGTTATTGGAGATAATTCAGTTGAAAAAGACCTGCAAAATGCTGATTTAGAATATACTTCTATTATATTATATTTAAAGGACCTATTACCTTAAAATCATCTTGACTTTAAAAAAATATAAAAAATTCATTGTGATTAAAAGATAATAAATGATTTGATATTTTATAAATTCATTACAAGGGAAACACATGGAGCATTCTAACAAACTCATATGGGCATTGCTAGTATGAACATTATGGTTCTAGATAAGTGGAAAAAATACTAGTGAATGTTGTTCCATTAACCTGGATTATATTCTAGTCTTTAATAAACTTTTAAAAAGTTATCAGATCTGCCTCAAATTTAAACCAGATAATAAGTCCTATGTGGAAATTGTACAGATTATCTTTCCTGAATGATGTAATGGAATTCTTAAGACTTCTATGGAGCATTGTAACCTTTTAAATAGTTCAATTCTTGGTGGTTATGTACCATTAAATAAGTGAATGCTTTATTTACAATAAACATGCTTAAAATGATAAATTTCTTCTGGTTAGAAAGCCATAAATTATATTGTTAGATTTATACCATTTTTTCTCAAGAATGAAAGAATAAAATCACTAAGCAGAACATGTTTTAACATCTATGCACAACTTCAATTCCTGTCAAAGACTAATGATAGAATTAAATAGATTTTTCCATACATGTTTAGACAACAATCACTATGAATAGGCTAAGAAAATCATAAATTATATTAAGTGGCCATACAATGAATCTATTGGAATTCTATCCAATCAACATCATTTTGGAAAACATACTCTTAAATACAAAATTATCTAAAATGAAATAGAAAACCATTTAAACTTAAAATATTAGTAAAATAATAAATCTATATTAATGTTTTGTCATGCTTATGATTTTGAATATTGCATAAATAAGCTTTCTTAAATAAAAATCAATAAAACATGATATTTATTTGTAATAGACTAAACATAAATGTTGTTTTATTGATTTTTACTTTACAAGATCTATTTGTGCAATAGATAAAACCATAGTCAAGACAGAATTTTAATATAAGTGTATTATTTTACTAGTATTTTAATTAAATGCTTTTATTGAATTTGGAAAATCTGTTTATTTGTTAACTTTTTATCTTTTTCAAGTTAGAATGAAATTTTAAAATTGAGTTTAAATATATATATATAAGTTCAATAGAATTGCTTGAAAATTAATATATAACTAAGTTGTATTATCCTAATATTTATCTTTTCAGTATGCCAATTAGTTTGATAAATATGGAACAGAGGATAGGAAAAATATTCAATAATTTCATGTTTTATAGTTAATAGTTATTCTTAGAATTTTCATTTGTTTTAATTAGTCATGACAGGGCAGTTGACATATTTTTTCTTTCAATTTAAAAACATTTTAAAAACCATTTCCCTCTCTTAATGTATATATCATATTTAATACATGTACATACTTATATAAGTATAATAAATCAGTAACTAAATTTTTTATTTAAAACTGTTTCTATTTTTATTTTAATATAATTGTTATATATATAAAGTAAACTAAAAAAATTGCATTATTTAACATAATCACAAAAAGTTTTTAAAAAAATCATAATTTTTTCTTTAGCATTTTTTTTAAAAAAAACAAACAACTGTTTTAAAATAAAATTAAATCTATCAATTTAATTATAAAACTTAATTACTGATTTATTATACATATATAATTATGTTCACATATTAAATTTAATACATTAAGAATATAAAATAGAAATTCCTATAACGTTAAGAATATATATATATATATTGTAACCCTCATCTAACACCTCTCCTATCTTTCTTAACAACAAATACCCAGGGGTGCCAATTCTACTGATTATAGAATAAACTATTAGTCTGATTTTGCATTAAAATTATTAATGAGGCTCTTAAATGAAGTTCTACCTTAGCTTAGCTCAGTTGGGGGCCACAGATGTCTATAGGGTGTAAAATGTATGTTAGATGTGGGAGGAAACATTATTATTAATAGGAACAAAATATCTATTAAGTTCTAAATAAATAAAGAATTAAAATTGCTAAAGTTCTACCATTTAAATTGACAAGTTATAGTCTATACATAATCTCCTCCCATCATCCACATGCATTGAATAAACTCTACTATGCGATAAAATTAAATTAATAAAATAAATGTAAGGTTGATTAATTATACTGCATAGCAAGATGGAACCAAATATGAAATAAAGCATAACATTACTTAACTCTCAATTGTACAGTAATTTAAACTAATTGACTGAATTAATGTTTAATCTAAGTTAATAAGGAAATATCTCAGGGAATTAATTTATTGCATGGTTTAATTTTAAATCTATCCTCCTCAACAACTCCTAATCACTATTATAAAAGAATGATACAAATAAAGCAATATCCTAACAAAATAATGGTAGTTAGATAATGAAAGAAATAGGGTGCATTTTGATTTCAATTCATCATCTAAACAATAACTAATGATACTAATTTCAGAGAATCATCAAATAATTAAACATTTCATAGAGTGTCTGGATCAAGGAAAGCAACATCATCAGATCTGAACATGTTCATCATTAAATTAGATGGAATAGTGTGATCATATCATACTAGATATATAAATGTGTGTGCATGTGTGGAAATATGAAATACGAATGCATGTCAAAAAAGAATTCTGAATATAACTTTAAATAAATAAAACATTTAGTTACAAAATATTTTAACAAACATTAGGTTTTATAATTCACACATATACATGTTTTAGGTATTTCTAACATCAATGATTAAATAGTCTACATAAGAGCAAATAACATAAGGATAACTTTCTATATTTTATTTTGACAGATGCCAGCTATCAGTGCATTCTGATAGGTTTATGGAAGAGACAATATAATTCCAGTACTACAATAATAACACAAAACTAAAATTCTTGATATTTTACTTGCAAAGTTTGCTCAAGCTATCAATCAATTCTGATAAATATATGACACAAAACATTATAATACTACACTAAGATAATTAAATATAAAGTTATTCTACATTTGGTATTTTATTTTCAATACACTCAAGCTATCAATCACTTCTGATATGCTCATGAAAAATAAAACACTGTTAAACACTGACACTAAATTTTAAGATGAAACTAAAATTCCTGGCATTTTACTTCAAATGCACATCAAATAAAATGAGAGGTGTTTAAATCTAAGAGTAAAAGTAAGAATAAGAGTAAGAGTAAAATATACTTTACAAATTAAATGAATCATTCTATTAATTAGCTACACTTTGTCTTCTCTTGCTTGCTCATTCAAATGAGGATGGAACATTATGAAAGTTGATGATATGAAATCTAAATAATTAATTTAAAATGATTTGAAACAATAATTAAAGAGTTACATATTAATAATAGATTTCTCCATACCTTCTAAATCAATAATTTATACCTGTGTCTGAATTATGCTATCTGTTATAAAATAATTAATATAACTAAATCCGATCAGTTTACTTATGAAATTGGAAGAAATATCATAATACAGATGATGACAATGGCCAAACAAGCTTTAATACAAATTCTACTTCAGCTGTTCTGTGAGAAAAATCAATTCTACTTTCATTTTCTTTTTTTATCAGCAAACTATCTCACCCTTGGCTATGAATAAAAGATGAAAAACATTCCATAGAGCACATGAGGGACAAAAGACTTTCATAACTCCAAACATTTAAATAATGATATGCAATAGCTTGCAAGTCTAACTTCTAAGACTTAAACAAACTGGCATGGACATGGTCTCATCACCAAAACAAGGAAAATATACTACTTGGCTTATCATACTATAATTCATAAAATACAACTACTAAATCTGGAGGATATAATCTACTCCTAACAAATACTTCAACAAATTAAGAGAGCTTTCTCAATCCCATACAATATACTATGTAATACACCCATATCAAATACTCAAATAAATTAAAGGAAGAGCTTATCTCAATTCCATATACTAATAACATGAATAACTTCATTCTGCATAGCCACTAAATACATTTCAAACTAAGCATAATAAAGAAATAATAAACTCACACTTAAATGAATCTCTAATCCTTCCACTTCTATTGGCCCATTTTCATTGTCTGTAACCGATAGGCATTAAATCATTTTTACTTTCAATTTGAACATTATTATAGCCGTATTAAATAACAGACACACTTATATGAGCATAATAATGCACAAACAATTTCAAATCATTTTGGTAAAATATACTGTAATGATATTAATTAATAAATTGTAAAGGCAAGAATGAATAAATCTCTCATTTCTGACAAGCATAATATTCTTAACTTGGAAATATACTAATTATTATTAAATAAGCAAAACAAAATAACTTCTAGCAAGCAAAGACAAAATAATTCTTTTAGTGCATTTTGCATTAGCATAAAATTGAAATAAAACTTTGGTTTGGGATAAACAACAAATCTTTAAATTCTGAGTTAAATAATTATTATGAAATAAAATTGATAACTTCTTGAAAAATGCAATGATAAAAAATAAAATTTTATATGACGAGCTCTTTTCAAAACAAGCTGTTCACCCTTTTAACAGTGAATAGACACTTCTATCACTAACACATGCAAGTAAAATTATAAGCACACAATAAAAACTATAATAAAATAATACTAATTACCTAGTATAATATTTCTGCATATTATACTTTGCGAGACACTCTTGAAGAACATAAAAATAATAATATAATAAAAATAAAATCATAAGACAACTTTTTACACCTAACTATCTATTAACTGCTAACAAAATAATAATAATAATAGTCATTAAAGCTTTTCTTTCTTTTCTTCTTGGTGGAAACGAAAGTTTATTTACAGTCCGTAGATGATATATTTTAGACATGTACTAGACGATGACAATAATTGGTCTAAATAGAAATATTGACAAACACACAACAAATTCCTGCAAGGAGATAAATAATATTAATTTGGATCCAATTTAACAGCAATTCAAAGTTTTAGCAATAGCTAATGAACCGCTGGCAATATTACATTTGAGAATTCTTCATTAATATTTATTACAATGTAGGTATAGCAATAATTTATTACTTAAGTCATTAGATATCTATTCAAGCATTTGTTCTCAGTTTTAAAAAGACATTCATAAAATGTGTAACTAATAAGTTCATAAAATCCACTTGAATTCACATGAGTTTGTTGATAACATGTTTTAATAGGAAAATTCAACTGCAAATGAGAACAATAAATAAAAGAAATTCAAATCAGTTTTATGCTCTTCTACTCATTTATTCCAGAATATGGAGAGAGAAAGTTAATAATTAATCCATTAAAGTATACATTATGCATTTGTTCTTTTTTTTCTAAATGCAAATGGTTAGGTAAATGTTTTAACAATAACAATAATAACAAAACAGTATAAAGTAAATTATTTGCACACATCTTTCCATTTAAATTTCATTCCTTTGTAGCTAGCAAAATTTATTAATAAAGAATTCTCTGAGATATTTAATGAAATTGTTCAAAATTTTTCCAACATAATAAAAGAACCCATACATTTCAATTAATTTTTTAATGTTAGAATTAAGTTTTAAGAAAAATTATCTTGAAAGATAAACACACATTTCCATTACTTCTTTCATGTTAGAATTTAAAGTTAAATAGTTTTATAATATAGCACACATATGTATCTCAAACAATGGCTTTAGAATTTAAAATAGTTAGTTAAAAATAAGGAAGATGTACCTTATTGTCATTTACGTTTCCATGTTCTAGAGAACTAATAATGGTTTTTCACTTTCAGACTTGGGTTCTGGAAGAATCAGCTTGTAAAATGAAATTGTACTAATGAAACTTTTATAATGAAATCAGAAAGCAATGTGCAATTCAGTGAAGTTAAAAAAATCTCCCTTTTGTAAAAGATTTCCTTTTTTTATATCCCAGACTATTACCCAAGCATCTGTTCTTCCAATAATCCAAGATCATTTGAAAGTTCAAAGGTCTCTAGACACAGAATTGCTCCACCCTTGCACGGAAATTTTAATTAGCAGAAGATTATGCAAGAAGTTTTTTTGCCTTGAAAAAGAAAGAGAGGGATAAAAATCATTCTATCTTTAAAAAAAAAAAATTAAATTGAACTAAGAATAAAATATTCTGTTTTTCTAAAGTAACAAAATAAAATTAATGATAATTATTTTAGCAAATAAAATATTTAGTAGTATATTTGATGTTTAATAATTCACCAGTCCAGTGGTCCATTAATTCATTTAAAATGTAACTAACCTGGTTATTTAAACTATTGGTTATGAAAATTAAATATTTTGATATGAGACATGATATTTGGTGGTTTAATGAAGTACATGAATAAAAAATGAGACTGAAAGATGGCACAAGCACACATGAACATTCACAATTACTATGCCACAGGTACTAAACTAATTTGATTGAAATGGAAATCCCTATGATGATGATGATGAGTTAAACATCTTGTACTATTTACCCTATAGATTAGAATATTATAAGCAAATAAATCAGAGAATTATCTAAACAAATATTAATATTGTACTGCAGACAAATAAAACAAATTGGAATCAACTTAACTAAACTGACAACTTCTGTGACAAGCCACCCCCTTTCTATCATTAATTACTCACTAAAGAAGAATATCAAACATATCAAAACCTTCAAATTATATCTATAAGTGCTTTCAACATACTTTTTAGGTCAGTAATAAAAAATTTTAAAAACTTCAGGTTATTTCATTTTTTTTAGTAAAATCTTATAAGCTGTTACTGAAACAGTGCTACATAATTAAAATCAATATTTCTGGTGCCAATCCAGAAGGTTACAATGTATATTAAGTTATAGCAGAAATATCTAATGATATATATCACATATAAAGGTCCAGTCAATTTAAAGTACAATATAGTTTTGCATTTTCATTTACTGTGCCAATTAATATTAAATGCCTTTATTGACTGTGCACTAAAAAGAAATAAAATATTTCTTTCCTCAACCATAATTGGAGTTTTTAGTTTAACTTGAAATTAAAGCATGGGAATGGGGTAATTAATTAAGTCAATTCCTATTTTTTATAACAAGGGATTTATTTAATTACTTTCTTGACCCCCCCCCCATGCTTTTATTTTAAGTTAAATTTAAAAACTCTAATTGTGGTAGAAGTAACAATTACTTTATTTCTTTTTAGTGCACAGTTAATAAAACCATTTAATATAAAAAAAGTTTTAATCTTTACTATGTTATATATATATATATATATATATATATATATATATATATATATATATATAGAGAGAGAGAGAGAGAGAGAGAGAGAGAGAGAGATGCAATGTAATATATATATTATAATGGTCAGGGAAAGTTTTGGCTTTTACATTATCTGCTGTACAGGGTGCCACAGGACCATTCAAATGTAGAATATTTTTATAGTAGGCAGATACGTATTGTTAAGATCTAATTTTATTTTATTATGGACCGTTAACCCATGCCACTAGCTCAAGAGAAGCAGAGATAAATTCTTAAACCTTTTAATAAAGAAAAAGATTTAAATTCTTAAAATATATAAATATTAAAATAAAATAAGCCACTGCCAGTAATAACACACAAAAACATTTATCGATGCAAATATATAAATTTGAGTTTGAGGAATAAATTAATCTTAAATTTGTTATTAATTTTAAATTTAAATTATTATTTCAATAAGTCTGCACAGATGGACATTTATATAATATTTTTATTTTAAAATGTTGAGTATAGATAAGCTACATAGACTACCCAATTAAAAACTATTTCAAAAAACAAACATTCAACCTCAGGCTAAAAGTTCGTAGCCAAACCAATGCTCGATTCCTGATATACAGATGCAACCAATGCAATATGAAGATGCTAGCATAAAACCACATGGACAGGAATGTGTGTCTGTCACATGATATTATTTAAGAGGCATGATTCTCATCCAGTATAGAAATGTGTGTCTGTCTGGCAAAGAAAACATGTATATAAAATATTGAAGAGAAATGCTATGTATAGAGGGAGAATGGTCTAATTTGCCAACTTATAGTCTCTATCCATAGAACTAAAAGAAATCAATGTTGCAGGGAAAACTCTGCATCCATTGAAATATAATGACTACATGTTTGGGTCATGCATTCAATTGGGCTTTGCCCTATATGCTAAACATGCTTCACACTACATTGATATAAAGACCCATATATCTCTCCACCAGCATAGACCTAACTACAAAACAAATAGTCTGAAATCAGACCTCTTTAAGCTAACAGAAATGATTCTAAATATGTTGTTAATTGAAAATTGCTTAGGAGAAATTTGCAATAAAGTAAACCCATTGACACTCATCATAAAGTGCCACATTGACTACAATAACTTATAAGCTATATGGGTAAATATGTTTAGACACTCAGCATGAGGTGTCATATTTACCGATGTATATCAAGTAGCTGTGCACATACAGGCATATATATATTTTACGTATATAAAAATCTTAAGGAATAACTAACATAAATGTTAACAAATCTATGCAGCCATCTACACCCAACTTAAATTTAATACATTTTAATAATTTAGCTAATAAATACAAAAATAAACAAAAAACAAAAAATGGAAATGATTAGCAAACATATGCATAAAAAATAATTGATTTAGAATTATTTTTAAGTCAGATAAGAATTCTTATTTTCAGTTACTAATTGCAAGTTTGTAAAAGTTCATATTAAATAAACAAAAGAATTCATACTTTCTGAATTCTGGCAGATTTAGAGGTTCGTCTTAGTGATCACTTTCGTAGATTGTCTGTCCTCCTAGAAAATGAAGCCACTACTTGCCAATACTTGGGTCAGGAACTGTCATTGGGCATCCTCACTGATGCAGGAAATTAAATCTATTGCAAGACTTCTGCATCATGGAGTCTGCAATACAGCTGCAAGATTATATCTAGATTAATAGTCAGAATTAAGCAACAACCACTAATGAATTCAATTATTTGGACTTTTATACTTTTATTAGCCTCTTATCAGCATTTTTACGGATCCATGAACATGACGTCACTGATCCTAAGATCTGGATGTTTTCCATTCTAGCCCATGCATGGCTCGGTGCCTCCATTGGTCACTTTTTAATTTCATTCTTTTATCTGATCTTTATTATTTAAGTGGCCCAAGAGCTAGATTGCTTTACATTTAATTAATAAAACAATCATTTCCATTTTCTAAGATTAAACATGATTCTTAAAATAGAAATTCTTTAACATTTATTTCTATTTTCTTTTATAACTTAAAATAAAAATATTAATCTATCTTTAGATCTTAATTTTTTTTTTTTTACAAAAAAGTACTTTTAAATACTTTTTTTTTTAAAAAAAAAAAGTTTTGCATCTGTGCGATATATGTTAAATGTAACTCGTAATTTTCTTTTAGTTTTAAATAAATCATTTTTATTTAAGATCATTTCCCCTTTTATTTTAATTTTAAAATAATGTAATGGCATATGTATACCATTACAATATTACAAAGTAATAATAACAAGTCAGATGTCACATGACTTATATATAGCTTGCACTCACAAATATGTAAAATTAAGAGCGTGCTAATAGCTCTAAACAACCTTTTTTTTTTATTTATGATAAATGCTACTACAAGAGAAGACATTCAAATCATTTTTATCTTGGATTGTCTCCATCCCCAGACCGGTTTCGACCTATGGGTCTCTTCAGTGAGGAGTTGGGACATTAGATTTAAAAAAACCAACTCAAGCAAAGCATTTATCTAAAAGTTAATTGTTAGAAGAAGATCTGAAACTTTTAGACATCTACATGTCTTTAAAGTCAGCTCTCCAACTGAAAAAATCATATATAAGTCATGTGACATCTGACTTGTTATTATTACTATTATTATTTTGTTGTTGTGGCTTTGTCTAAATTAAATAGCTAAGCCTACTAACATATGAAGTATCTGAATTAAGTTCAGGCCCATATGATTTTTTCAGTTGGAGAGCTGACTTTAAAGACATGTAGATGTCTAAAAGTTTCAGATCTTCTTCTAACAATTAACTTTTAGATAAATGCTTTGCTTGAGTTGGTTTTTTTAAATCTAATGTCCCAACTCCTCACTGAAGAGACCCATAGGTCGAAACCGGTCTGGGGATGGGGACAATCCAAGATAAAAATGATTTGAATGTCTTCTCTTGTAGTAGCATTTATCATAAATAAATAAAAAAAAAGCTTGTTTAGAGCTATTAGCACGCTCTTAATTTTAAATATTATAAAGTACAAATATACTTTTAGATAAATAATATTTCTTTAGTGTAATTTTCATTACACTATTCTTATGCAAGATAGGGACAGGTTTCTATCTGCTTTTAATACCATGTAGAGGGGTGTAATTATAAAAATATGATCAAAGATATGTGAAAAATATATTGTATGTTTATGATTATATCCCTCCACAAGGTATTAAAAGTATATAGAAACCAGTCCCTACCTTGCATTAAAATGATGTGGTAAAATTTACAATACAGAAATATTATTCATTAAGTGGCGAGTCTCTAGTCTAATGAATGACTAATAAAAATTATTAATATATTTTTAGGTAATTCTTTTATTTTCCAACTTTCTACCTGTTAAATATATTGTTTAAAAAGAGTATAATAGAAAATGTTAAAAATTAAAAATAATTTTTTAGCAATATATTGTAATTGCTTAATAGTATCACTGAATAATTAATCAATAAATTGTATGTTTTGCACTTTATCATCATCAATTTTCTACACACCTAATAATGGCAAAAAGTGTGTGCATATGCATATAGCATATATATACAATTTTAATATCACAATAATTACATATGTTTAAAAATAAAAGTTGATTGTAATTGGAATAACTAGATACAAGATTACTTTTGTAGAAGCTGTACAATGGAAGATTCTCCATTTGTGTTTGTTTTAGTTATCCATTTTCAGGGCCTCAACTATTTTTTGTATTTATTATCTCAAAAATATTTTACCCATCAGGTTATACTTATTAAAAGTGAACATTATTTTAAAAATGAATTATAAATTACTGTTACCTTTTAAAAATATTATTAAATGGCTTATAAATTCCATTTCACAACATATAATTAATAATTTTTTTACATATATGATAGTGGATGCACATTGCTAATATTTTTGTCATTATTTAGCAACATTTTATTATGTTTAGTATAGTATTATTTCTGAGTTTTTACTTTACTTGTTGTTGTTTTTTTATTTTTTTATTGTGGAAATGATTAAAATTTGGATTTTCCAATGAAAGAAGAAACAAAAAGCACAGGGAATTGTGAGACAACACATCAATTTCTATTCAGCAAAATTTATATTGTGTTGACTGTATAAAAAAAGATGCAATACACTTGTGGTGATGATGCATGCTATTAAGGACTTAAGAATCCATATTTGTAACATACCTTTGCTATACTTTCTTTAACCAGATATTTTATTTATTTATATTAAATTTTCTTCAATTACAATTATTTGTGGTTTTGTATATTTTCTTTTGTTTTTTAGAATCATATTAAAAAAATAATATTAAATATGATAGTTTGTAATCAGTCATATTGTTTGTAAGAATTTTTTTGATGCCCCTATAAATGGATAATTAAATCAAACATTGGTGAACTTTTGTCATACAGCTTCTACAAAAATACCTATAATCTACAAAACACATACGCAATGCAAGTTGCAGAAGCTATACACCTGAAAAATATTAATCACTCAGTTAAGGCTGAGCACTTTGGAGGTTCCATGCCTCATAATCATAGCCATATTGAAAACTGTGATTAGGTTGTCTATTTTTTAGAAATATCAAAGCAGGTGTCACATATTTTTTTTGTCTTATTGATTGATTTGCTTTAATTTGAAGTAAACTAAACATTTTTTTAAAAAAATTCTTTTGATTGATTCTAATTTAAGACAATTAAATCTTTAAAAGAGTGATAACAGTAACTTTTGTCTTGATTATGACTAAAAATTTTATTAACAAATTTTTGACAATACGATTTGTAAAATGTTTCTAAGTAAGATTTTTGCCCCCAAAATAAATGCAATTTTCAGTATAAGCATATTGCATTTAAAATATTCCCTTAATTTAAAAAAAAAAAAAAAACACTATTTTTTTTAAGATGTTTTAAATGAGTTCTTAAATACATAAATTATTCTTATTGTTGTTTTAATACATAATTTTTAAAAATAAATATGAACATATTGGTTATACATATATATGTTGAAATTGTCTTTATATATACATATGTTTAAAATCTATGTGAGGTAGCTTTAGAACCAAATATCATGTATAAGACAGTACACTGAATTTTTTTTAAAAAATAATTGTTTCCAATATTGTTGCAATTTATTATTCAATTTTTGCCTTCATATAATTTTAAAATTATAAAAAGCAAAAAAAAAAAAAAAGAATTAATTATCTATTAAATTATGTGGTATAAAAAATACTTATAACTTGTTACTGTATTTAATGAAAAGAAACTTTCATCATTTATAATAATAATAAAAAAAGTTTAAACAAACAATGAAAAGCATTTTAAATGTAGTTTTGTGTCTGTATAAGGTTTTTGTACTGTGTTAATAAATATTTAAATTTTAAAATACTGTTTCAGTAACTTTTTTGTTTTTATATACAGTACTTCATTTCAGAAAACTCAATAACAGTAATCTATTCACTAAATACTGGATTCATAAATCTACTAAGACTGTATGTTTTTAAAATTTTTTTTAAACAGTATGTACCTAGCCCAGGGGTGGGCAATTATTTTGGCTTGGGGTTCGCAGAGGTTGGCGGAGGGCAGCACTTTTTTTCATGGCACAATAAACACACACGGCTTTATTCCCTATATTAGAAAAAAAATTATTTGTTTGTCCATTCTTCATTAAACACACGACATTCATCACTGATTTTACATTTTTCGGATGGTTCATGGGTTCACTAAAGTTGGAAATGTATGTATTTGCAAAGACAAAATTGAAATTAACCAAATCAACTGGAAAAGCACTGCACATCATATCTACATTGTGCATAGGTATTGACATGGTCATCCCAGTGGAAAATATGAGACGAATCTTCAGTCACACACAGGAAGGAAATCTCAGTTCGAGACAGATTTTTCTGATTGTAGTGGCGGGCTGCATAAAAACTCTTAGCCCACCCCTGACCTAGCCGACTTTTGATTATATTGCAGTTTTAATTATTGTGATGTTTTTACTGCAACTAAAGTATACCTGTATATAATTATATTAACTTGTCCTCAGGCAGAAACATATATACAATCCAAACTATTTTATTATTGCATTACTTCAGGGGTAGCCCCAACCCTATGCCCGCGGGCACCATGGCGCCCGCAGACCACTTTATGTGTGCCCGCCACTATCCGAACACGATAAAAAATTATTTATCTGATACAAATAAATTTAATTTTTAAAATTTCTTATAAATTATTTATATGTAAAACTTTAATATGTGTTGATATTAAACATGCACACACTATATAATTCAAAAGTAAAATATATATAAATCAAAACTTTAAAATAATATAATATATTGAACAATTATAAATTATTGTATTATATTGTAATCAAATTGTAGGACATACTATACTTTTACAGCGTAAAAATATAAATGTTAATTATATGTTAAAATTTTATTTTTGAAATAAATATTTTTTTGTACATTATGTGTATTATTAACAATATCCAACTATAAATTTACATTAAAAACATAAATGGTGCTCGTCACCTGGTTGAAAAAATAAATGGTGCCCGCCACCTGGCCAGTATTATAGAATGTGCTCTTAAGCGCAAAAAGGTTGGGGACCCCTGCATTACTTAATGTATATGAAGGGGGATCCCAAATTAATCCTATGATTTTTTCTTTGAGGCTTAAAAAAACAAAGCAGGTGAAATTTAAAATGTCCCCCTTTGTTACAGCTGTTATTATCATATATGTTGTTTATTCATATGATAAATGAATGTGGATGATATACTTTGTCCAGAATAATAGATTTACTGGATTTTACTTCTGAATTTAAGATCATTATATATTTTTTCTGAGGTGAAATAGTTCTTCATCAAGACATTGTTTGGTGTTATTTGAAATCAGGATGAATGAATGTGAAAATGCTATTTTTCTTTTATATCTACAGTCATGATAAGAAAAAATAAATTATGGCTTTTATTTTCTGGAAATAGTAAGTTTGTAAACCGGAGCAGTGATTGGTAATTGAAAGCAGTGTATTAAGAATCATTATGAACCAAATCTGCCATTAATGAGGGCTTTTTATTTACTTACATATAACTATAGATCACTTTCAAGTGAAGGAAGATTGAATGAATTGGTAAAAGAACTATCTACTATTAAATAAGATGTTACTGATCTTTATGAAGATAAAAGAAAAAAATAAATAGATAATTTTAAAAATGAATATTTTTTTGCTAATACACAAATACTGGAATCATAAATGGAATGAGATTCATTATAAATAAAAATTGCAACAACATCATGTGGAGTTTGATGATATATCAGCTATAGTGGTAAGATTAACTAAAATTTAAATACATTTCGATTAATGCTCCAAAGTTCTTACTGTAATGAAAAATAGAAGATTTTTAAATAGATATAAAGAATGATTTTGATCAAGGCAAATAACATTTTAAAATTGATATTCATTTCTAGAATTTTAAAACAATTAAAAAATGAAAGTTCTAATGACCAAATTTGAATATGAAGACAGAAATAAGATAATGTCTAGATTTATGAAAATTTCAGAAAATCTGTATATAATATTAGAAATTCCTTTTTTGGAAAACATTTTAAAAAAAATGTTATTGAAGTATCCAGTTCAACAAAATTAAATTATATTCTGATTAACAGAAATATATATTTTAAGACTATAATGTGCTCAATAGATTAAATGCAAGAAGTGATCATCAATTTGTGAGAAATAATATGTTAATGCAAAACTAGAGAGACAAAAGCTATAACAATCTAATGTATGATATCTCTAATTTTCAAACATACTATGATAAATATAAACTACAAAATTTACAATCATTTTAAAATGTTAACAGAATTGGAAGATGATTCAGTGAGATCAATGAGATATTGACTGTATCCTATTACTAATTGCTACATCTATTGCTGGTACAAAAAGTAGTGATGAAGCATTAATTTTTTAATTAAGATAAGATATTGAGTAAAGAAAAAGTAATAAGGAATCATTTTAAAATAACCCATTTATAAGATTTGAATAACCGGTATTCTGTTTGATAAAAAAAATAATAATGATAACATTAAAAAATATATTTATGAAGTAGCTATAGAAGAGAACAAACATCTTAAAATATATATTAAAAACATATTGGTGTTAGAAGGAAAGATGTTTCAGCAATAAAAGAAAATGTGGTATGTTAAAGTTTGAATAATTATATAATAGTAAAAACTAGAAATAAAATAGTTCTTACAATTATGTCCTTTTTTGAAATTTTAAATATTTTATATGAAGAGATGAATCAACCAATTACATCATAAAGAATAAAAAAATTCCTACAAAACGATAGAAATTATTATAGATAATTTAAGACAAAGATAAATTTTGGGGCAAACTAAATGTCTAAATAATAAAGATACATCAGATGATTGAAAGAATGCAGTAGTAACATTTAAAATAGTGAAAAGATATTAGAAATTACAGATCTATTAATCTTCTATCAGTTTTGTATAAAGTTTTTACTAAGATCATTTAACTCATTTATAGAAAATTGTAAAGTTTAACTAATAAATAAAAATCACTGGATTTAAAAGTAGTTATAGCATAAATATTAAAAGAAGTTATAGAGAAGACCAATGAATATGAGTTGGTCTTATGTTTTGGATTTGTAGATTATGAAAAGCATATAATTCCATGCACTACACATTTCTGTTGTCAAGTTTTGGAATATCAAGACATAATCCCAGACATTTTCAAATTCTGAACAATATTTATCAAAATGCAACAGCAATGATAAGACTACTTGATAAAATTAAGAAGACTATAATATCAATAAGGATGTATAATATATATAAATGAATACATCAAATGTCTTTTTAAAAACTTGTTTTTATTTGACTATTATACAAATAAAACAACACTCCAATGTTTTGACTATTTTATAATATAGTCTTTTTCAAGGAACACTAAAAATACAAATATAGAATAAAACATATTCCAAAACAAATCCAAAAGCATTTAAAAAATTCTCTTTACCTCAACATCTTTTCTATTACAAACAATCTTAAAACTTTATCAAATTTTTTACATTTATATACCCATCCAAAAATACCATAAAAACATTTAATTAATAAATCTATTATTTTCTTTTCTCTTTTCTTAATATTAACATTTTATTTTATTCAGGTTTAATTTAACTAATATAAATTCTTTCCTTTATTATTCATATTACTTTATATATTCTAAAGGTTTTATTTCAAAGTTTTTATGTTTAGATTTATTCATATGATTATAAATAGCAGAATTTTTATCACTTAAATGCTGTTTTAATTTAGTTTCTATTTTAATTTTTGTAGTCCCAGTATTATGATATCTCTATATTATTTTTAAAACAATTCAAACATTTTATTATGTAAACTGAATTCATAATCTTTAAATTATTATATTCCCTATTATTATTAATTAAAAATATTAAACATTTTTTTCTTTTTATAATTAGGATAAATGAAAATGTTATATTTTTTATTAACCATTTTAAATAATTTTCTAACTTTAACAAATGTAATAATAATTGTTTTAAAAATAATATAGAGATGTATATGTTGGTACTATAAAAAATAAATTAGAAACTAGATTAAAACAGCATTTAAATGATAAAAATTATGCTATTTATAATCATATGAATAAATTTAAACAAATATTTTGAAATAAAACCTTTAGAATGTATAAAGTCATATCATGAAAGAATAATAAAGAAAGAAATTTACATTAGGAAAATTAAACCTGAATTAAATAGAATGCTAATTGAAAAGAAAAAAGAAAGTAAATATTTTTAGGATATTTTTGGATGGGTATATAAATGTAAAAGAATTTGATAAAAGTTTTAAGATTGTTTGTAATAGAAAAGGTGCTGAAATAAAGATAATTTTTTAGTATTTTTTTAATGTTTTTGAATTTGTTTTGGAATATGTGATATTTTATATTTATTATTATATGTATGTATGTTTATTTTTAGTGTTCCTTGAAAAAGACTATATTATAAAATAGTCAAAATGTCGATGTGTTATTTTATTTGTATAATAGTCATATAAAAAAGTTTTTAAAAAGGAGTTTGGTGTATTCATTTATATATATGGAAAAATTATGAACTATCCATGAAAAAAAAACACTATATAGATTATATATTTTTTAAAAAGGCCATATAACATGATTTCATATCTCCAAAACTTTTTATAGTAATTTTATAAGATATATTTCGTGAATTCAAATGTAAAATCAAGGGAATTAAAATTACATAAATCATAAAATCTTTGCAGATAATTTTACAAATAATACTTTAGAGTTCCAGAAAATGTTATAAGAGTCATCAAATAAATGCAAAAAAAAAAAAAAAGTATAATTAAAAATAAATGCTAAAAAGATTAAACTAATGTTTAATGATTTCTCAGAAACTGAAAACATGAAGATTAATATAATAATAAAGAATTTTTAAAAAAATTAATAACTATAAATACTTTTGTCAAATTTTCAATTCTATGGAAACACCATGAATGAAATTAATCACAAAATTAAAATTAAATGAAATGTTTTTGGTAGAAATAACTTGCTAATGGAAAAAAAAAACATCTTTGTGATTGAAAAGCAAGTTTGTAATAAATGGATTTTATTTTACTAGTGTTTATTAGGGATTTAAAACTTGAATACTTAATAGAAGAATACACAATATAGAGAGTATAATTTGGAAGTAAAAAGAAAAGATCAAAATCAAAATACATAGGTGAAAAAATGAAAAAGTATTACTGTCATTGTGGAAAATATTTAAAACTGAAATGGAGATGAATTAGACATATTCTTAAAAAATGACAATAGATAATCAGCTGAAGTCATAATTTGGATTCCAAGAGATTGTAAGAAAAAAAAACATCCTAAAAAAAGATTCCACGGCAGATGGATGGATAAGATAAAAAAAACATTTGGTGTTGCTGAGAAACTAGGAATCAGAAAAATTCCATTAAACTTGGAGATACTTTTATTCTACTGTAAATTGCTAATAGATTAAAGATGATGAAAATGATTTTAATGAAATTCATTAATTCAATAAAACTGTTAAAGAAAAAATAAATGATTGTTATTCCTATCCTCTTTTTTAAAAATAATTCGACCGATTTTTTTCTTTTTTGATAATTTTTTAATAATTAATTTATAACAAATGAAGAAACAAAGAAAAGATGTAACATTTGTTTAATTCATAGCAATGCAGAAGAGATAAAAATCTGCTCTGCTGATTAAAAACAAATAAACAATACCGTCTGTCGTAATTATTCTAAGTTATTTGTTGTTTTTTTTTTTTTTTTTTTGATGACAAAATGTGAGATTAAACTGATATTTACATTTTTTTCTTAATTAAAAATATATATATTGCTTTTGATAGAAAACATTTTTTAAACTCAAACATTTGATTTCTCTATGTAAATTAAATTAAACTTTTAGAAAAGACTGCAGATGAATTTATTGGATAAATACATTATTTTTGTCATAATAAATAACTTAATTTTTTAATTATTATTTTTATTTAACTTTTTTTTTCTGCTATGTACAATATTAAAGAAAATGAAAAATATGTAACACTCTATTAATTACTTAATTGGTTACTATAATTCCAAATATATATAAATTATTTTCTTGCATTGAATCAGAGCAGAATCACCAAATTTCCTTGACTCTTGAGTAAAAAGAAAATACGTGAAATTATTCAATCTAGTTTAGAAAACAAATAGATAATACCAAAACATGGTTCTGAATAATTTACAATGATGGGTCAAAAGCTTGTTTATTATCTGGTGGAAATGTAATCTTCAATAAATCTGTCAGTGATGCATCTTAATTAAACTACCTTCTGAATATTACATTTACAAGAACTCAATCAGGTACAAATTCAGATGCAGTAATCTGACATTCTTGTTTTCCAAGCCTTTATGAAATAATAATTTTAATTGGATTAAAAATACTTCAACAATGTACATCTTATTACCTTTCTCATTATACAATCCTATGTTTTTAAAGCATTTATATATTAACAAAAACCTGAAAAAAATATTAAATGTAAATAATAATTAAATTTAATGGATATACAATGGATATAGATTCCATATATTTATTTTTATGGAATCAAAATATAAATATACCGATAAGCTTCTACCCCCCCCCCCCATGTACATTGTAAAATTTAATAAAACATTACAAACTTCCTATCAATGATTTAAAGATGTCCCCTACCCAATCTCTTTTTTTAAAAATAAGATTTAAGTAGCAAAAAAAAAGCTTTTTATCTTTAACAGGAAAAAATAAAATTTACCTAAAGACAAAATAGAAACTTAGCATTCATATCAATTAGACTTAACAATTTACAATTGTTTATTTAAATGTGTGGAGTTTTTAAAAATTTTAAAATATATGTATGGAAATGAAATACTTTATTTTCCAAACATTTCCTGACTAGCAATTGTGTCAAATTAAAAAATAATTTAATATTATACTTTTGATTATCATCATAATTTTAAACCTTTATGTCTTTAAAGCAGTCATAGGCTTCTGAAATATTAAATATTAATAGGAATATATAAACATATGTAAATAAATCTTGAAGCTGTAAATATGGTTCTACCTATTTGTGCTTTACCTGTTGCTAATTATATAACTACTAACATGGGTTTGAACCCAACTAATTAGCACCAATAACTAGCGATAGGTGATAGCATGTATATATACATGAATCTAAGTGGATCTCTATTAAATTTTAAATATTTATGGTAAATTAATTATAAAAATAGATATTTGTTTTTTTTAAATA
Source organism: Epiperipatus broadwayi (assembly GCA_028023455.1). Classification (NCBI taxonomy): domain Eukaryota; kingdom Metazoa; phylum Onychophora; class Udeonychophora; order Euonychophora; family Peripatidae; genus Epiperipatus; species Epiperipatus broadwayi. Next base: position 3,115,574 of record JAQFVV010012529.1, read on the forward strand.
TCAAGAACATTTTAATTTTTTTATGCCCATTTAATTCTTGTATCTGTGTATATATACATTGTACCGAGTGGTGGTTTTACCAAATCCCTTATGAATACAAAATTATTAGACTAAAATATAATACAATATTTATTATTAATTCCTTGAAATTTATGTATTGCTCCACCATGGCCCCTTAGGCAGAGAAGAGAGTACTCAAAGAACACCTGAATCCAAGCCAGCAGATATATATGTGAAATATATCTAACTGACCACATTTGATGGAAACAGATTTCTTCTCGACTGTTGAATTCAACATCACATTCAAAGCACTTACCCAGAGGATAAATAACGCAATTTAAACAATGGTAACTAATTCAACACCTAAGACAATCCCATAACTAGCTCAGTCTATTGTAATACATTGACAAATTATTGCTTTAATTAGTGGTGAAAAGAATTGACTGACAAGCTTTAAGCTTAAAGATAATTTATTTAATTAAACATTATTCTAATTTTAATAATTTTATATAGGACTTATTTAAACTATATAATGATAATGACATATAAGAACCCCCACATATTCGTAATTTATGCAATAAAATATAAAAGAACATTAAATACATACATGAAATTCATAAGATCATAAAGCATTAATATATACATTCACAAATACACACATCAATAGTTCATTTATGTATGCTTATAAAGTTTATTATTATTTGACTCTGGAAGCTTCAAACTATGCAATGGCTACTTTAGAAACAAGAATAAGAAAAATGTTATTACCTAGGATTTTAGAACGTGGATACTTGCTGTTTGCTGTGTACTTTATTTTCAATAGGACTTTGTTTTCTTCTTGGTTGCTGCTTTAGTGAGAATATTTCCAGCCGGCTGGATTTGATGTTTTCTTGAGGAGTTTTATTATTATTCAGTGGCACTATTCTTGGAGACAGTTAAATATTAATAGTGGATTTTAAGTTGTTAGGCAAGCATTGTCCTTTTCCGGGCAGGTTAGATGTTTCATCGGACTCAGGCTAGAGCAAAGTCATATGTTTCTGAGGTTTTTAACACTGCATTGTCCACTGATCAATTGACTGATTTAATCTGATGTGATCTCACTGAACTGCACTGAACTCTTTCTCAACTGTAATCTCAACTGTTTTATCAACTCAACTGATTGTACGATGAAAAAATGGACTATTTATTAATAAGACTTGTTGTCATTTTGATGTCTGCCAGCGATATCTGTTGTTGAAATTCCTTTCTTGTTTTTGATTGCATTCCTCTAGATAAGCTTTTAATTACATGTTGTTGGAGATCTTTTAATTAGCAGCCATTGCAAATGTTTTGTTTTTACATTTTTAATTAGTAGCCATCACTGAGTGTTTTTAACGATAATTTTCTATATCATTTTTTAAATATTTAATATGCATACATTTTGCTATGTTTACAATCGCACACATATATTTTATCAACAAGCATTCATTGTGCTATATTTACAATCCACTCATCATTTACACACATAAACTCATTATTTAGTTTCAAGATCACCTTTTTTTTCTTTAAATCGAATGAAAAGAGATAATATAAATCTTTTAAATTTTTATTTATTTGAAAATCAACTACTTTTAATTTTCCCCGTAAAACTATGAATTAATTGTTTTTAGCAAATTATTTTTTTAAAACAAAAAAAAAAACTCTTTAAACTTCTTTTATAAACTTTTAGTTTGATGTTTCTAAAGCAAACCTCCTCCCCCCTTCTAATTAATTAATTGTAACTTTTATTTCGACTACTACTACTAATAAAAAAAAACTCATTGACTTTTACTTTTACATTTCAAAAACAAACTGCAATAAAAAACTCTTTAAGCTCTTACATACTATTTTCTTTTAATGAACTGTATTTTATTTTAATAATTTTTAGACAAAATTAGATATATGTACCAATAGGATCTTGGTACAATATATGTAGGATATTGGATGAGTAGGCACTAGATAGGGATTTTATGCACAAGCCTTCTGGCATCCATTGATTGCTCTTGTTAGCACAAGATGGCACTACTATATGGAGAGTTTTGCTGTATTTTGAATTGTTTAATAACAATTATTGTGCTAGTATGAGATAGTGATCATGTGATGTTGAGTGGTTTAACACCAATCCTGCCTAATAGGATAGTGGTGGCTATGGTTGTTAAAGAGCCAAAGACACCAAAATGTATGGGTACTGAATTGAGTTCAGACCCATATGACTATATAAGCTATTGAGCTTGGGTTGAAAATATTAATAGTGTTTTCAATTTCAATCTAATAGTTTTGTAGTTAAATAGAGTTAAAAGGTGGGTGCTGGAGGGTTGCATTAGATCTTAAGATCTAGGTGCAGTGCTCTCCAATCCAAGGCTCCTCACTGATGAAGGCCACAAGCCAGAAACTAGTCTGGGGATATTGGATGAGTAGGCACTAGATAGGGATTTTATGCACAAGCCTTCTGGCATCCATTGATTGCTCTTGTTAGCACAAGATGGCACTACTATATGGAGAGTTATGCTGTATTTTGAATTGTTTAATAACAATTATTGTGCTAGTATGAGATAGTGATCATGTGATATGTAGGATAAATGAATAATCTTATATATATTGTAAATAAAATTTTTTACTAATAATTTATATAAAATAAAATCAACATTTAAGAGTCACATAATGTAATCATTAAATCTTGTAATAATGATGAGTCATTGTATCATTCTAAAAAATGTATGAAATGTTATAAATACCAAAGATTTTTTAATTAAATTTTACTTTGTTAATTGATTGGTCTTGCCATACCATATATAAAAATGTAGGTCAATTTAGTTAAATTTCACCTGGCTATTGATTGGTTTTTCCATACCATATATGGAAACATAAGTCAATTTAATATATAACCAAGTATACTGAGTTTGAAACAATGGCTGGCCAGAATTTGATCAGATTAAAATCTAAACAAAAATGAAATGGAAAAAAAAAGATTTTGTATTGTTTTTAGACATGTGTGAAATGAATAAAACATCTTGCCTCAAGGCAACATTCTTTAATTAGTCACATTAAGTATAAATAGCTAAACTTTAGGTCATCTATATATTTGTTCTAAGTCTTATCTCAGAGTGCTATCATACTTCATGTCTGTTTAATTGGTGAAATAAGTAATGTTGGGGTAAAAGAAGTGACTGTTTGTTTTCCCATACCTCTGGGACTCTCATCTACCACTCATGATGCTGAAGCCTGAAACATCTGAGCTAAATTTATCAAATTATTCAAAAAAGATGCTTGCCTGTAAGTGAACTTTAAATCTCTACTGATGCATGTTTCCATTCAAACCAGTCTCTGATCATGATCCACCAATTACCTGCATCATATCAACAAGGTAGCCAAGGTAAAATGTCTACATTGCTGTCAACTAGTGAACTCTTAATTAATCTAACTTTTATTTAAAATTATACTGTAATCCTCTTCTTATTATATTTAATTCTTAAAACCCATTTTGTATAATGCTCAATAATATCTATACAGTTTATTCTAATGCTGTATAAGTTCTTCTTAAATTTTGGTGCAGCAATTTAGACTGAATTTTATTTTTTTCTTAGTTTGTTATTTTGAATTATTTTAATATTCCATGTCAATATCCAGCCCAGCGGGTAAATTTAAACATCACGGCCATAGTTTTCTCTATTAAATTGTTGGAGACATAAATTTTTTTAAAGTTAATTAGTGCAAATTCGTTTGGTTTTATATCAATTATTTTATATAATGATGTTTACTTTAAATGGCAGGTAATGCTTTAATGAACTATACTCAGATGCCCTCATTGATTATAAAGTAAATCCTTACCTAATCATTGAAATTGATTTGCCAATTTATTTAATTAAATCTCACCAGATGTGAGTTTAATATTTAATGTATCATCTGCCTATGTGTGATCTATGATTTTATTTTGTAATTCTGTCAAATTATATGTGCATTAATCACTTATAAAAATGTAAGGAGATATTTTAGGGGTGTGGGAGAAAGAAATTTATTCTCTTTTAGTCTTAGATTCTGACCCATTGTACATTTTATTAGTCATTAATTAATTGCCTGGAGGATGGTTTGTGTTTAGCCATTCCATTATGCGGGAGAGAAATATTATTTTAAATAGATATTAATTAATTTATCATGGTCGTTAGGGACATGAACTATCTATACTATAGGCATTATAAAGGTATCATTACAATTGTTTAATTTTCTTGCTTTGCTATGCACCTTGGGATCTTCGGAATGCTGGGACAAATTCCTCATTATTCTCTCAATATAGATGCTATTTCTACTGGGATCAATTCCAGGCACTCCTAATGTATAAGTATATGGGAAAATATGAATAAACTGTACCATCATGCTAGCTTGTGCCACTATTCTTCAGAGATATGCTCTTGGCTGTCTTGCAGACATATTCTCATTTTTGGGCCACTACTCTTCAGAGATATGACCTTGACCATCATGCAGGCATTCTCTCTTGTGAAAATATGACAAAACCACCTAAGAGAGTCTTAAGTGACCTCAGTCCTGTATGCAATTGTAAATTATAACATAACACCACCTTTATTATTATTGATTTATTTATAAACCTGTGATGTTCTCTTGTTAGCCACCCATTCTATTTAATTCTCTAAGTCAGATTATGTAATTACAACTTCTTTTAGGCTGAACCATCTTACTCCCACATATTTGGGTGATCTCCCAAATCTAGGAGAAATGTGACCATGCAAGCTCTTGAAATCACACATAATAAACTTTTATTTATATGTATAACGTTATAGTAAAATCCATTAGTGTGAATTTGTAACATTTTAAATGAGGATTAAGCTATAATGTATTATTGATTATCAAATTAATTTATTCCATAACCTTGGCATATTAACCACACGAACCAATTTTCTATTTATATGTTAATTGCACAAACTAATTCTATATATTAATTGCACAAATCAAATTTATATATTAACTACATTGTAATGTATAAACCAAATATATATGTTCATTTGTTTAACTTGTCATAATATTGTATAGACATTCTACACATATATTTTGTTTCACTTATAATCATTAAACTACTATTTAATCATTTATTAAATTTATATTATATCATTTCTCTATATTATAGTATTTGTCATTCATTGCCCGAATCTCTAGTATTAATTATTTGAACGAGTTTTATTGTTCCCTAATAGAATGAGATTTTCTTTAAATTATTATTATTATTACGGCGATCATTTTAATATTTTCTTATTATTATTATTACGGCGATCATTATTAATTAATATTAAACAATATGTATCGTTCTTTAATTGTTATATTTCGTGGAAATTATTAGTTAATCACTTGAATATATTACTGATTTCCAAATCTTTGTGCTCACCCTGTTTTCATTGCTGGGACCGGAGTCAATGGAAAACTTGTCGTATCCTCAAAAACGTTGCTCATATAGTCATAGACCCTGGAGCACAGGCAAATAGGTACAATATCATGTAATAAAATGTAAAAAATACAATCAAAATAATAATAATATATTAATAAAATATATAAAAGTACTCTCAATTACATAATTGTGTTTCATACTATTGAAAACATTAAATATAACTTTTAATGCATTTTCTATTGCCTTTTGATAAGTATGCCCAGCACGGGAAATGCATTACAGGCTATATTTAACGTTTTTAATATTTTCACCATGTTAGAAGTAGCATTAGTACTACTTTTAATTTATTAAGTGTCAATGACGGAGTTATTATAGTTTGTACAAATCATAGTCACTGCCAATTTAACTTATATTTAATTTAGTTATATTAAATTGATAATGATTAGGATATCAAAAACATTTCTTAAATATATTTAAATTATGAATCTAATAATTTATTTTTTTATTTTATGTTTTAAATTTATGTGTGTATATATATATATATTTGAATACAAGTATAATTTATATACCTGGAGTCTAGATCTAATTATAGAGAATTTGAACACAGACTTTTAAGTTCCCTTAGCTATCCACTGATGCACATGACCACACACATGCGAAAAAGATAAATGATTTTTTAATTTATATATTTTTTTATGCTGATAACTAAAGGAAGCTTGAAAGTCTGTGTTCAAACACCCTATAAGTATATGTATATTATAAAAGTTAATATGGGGTAGTGGAGTATGCACACATTCAGAGAATGCATTCATGGATGCAGTTGTGGTGGCAAAGAATATTTTTATTGCATCCAAACTACATTCAATTTAAATAAATAATTATTAGATCTGTGATGACTGAATTCGACTTTAGCTAAATAATAATGATATAAAGTAAATATTAATATATTTCTTGTAGCTCACGTAATATTCTTTAAAAAATATTGTATTTAATTCATAATATTACTTCCATTTGATCTCCATAAATTATCAATATCTAATAGAATATATTTCAGAATTCAATCAAAACATCTGCCTATGTGTATATATAAGTATGACCAAATATATGTCAACAAAAATATGATTTTTAACTATAAAAATACATAAATACGAAAGTCAAATTTAATGAATAAAAATTTAAATCAGTTTTATTTACAACTATATAAAATAGCACGTTTATTTATTTGTTATTTTACTATTATAAATGAATTTAATAAAATAATCTTCTTTCCAGCTTCTATTATAAGTAAAATATATTTATTGTGTTTTATGCATACGTTTGTATGTAATAATATGAAGTATTGACATGAATATAAATTTATCTTATAAATCTAACAAATAAGATTATCTTCATTTTAATTTTTAAACTAATAATTAAACTATAACATATTATGCAGTATGTTTTTCAGGTGTATTATTAAGAAAATCTACCTCAACAATTTATTTCAGAAAATATCTAAGAATATACTACGTAACTAAATAAATATAAATAAATAACTAATTAAACAACAATATTATATCTCCTTAAACTTCAAGTAGTCTTGCATTGGTGGTCGAGAGGTCAGCGCGACTGCCTTGTACTTGCAGGCATGCCCGGGTTGCGGGTTCGCGTCCCAGCCGATACTATGACACTTTAAAAAAAAAAAAAAAAACTTCAAGTAATTGTAGCAATTTTTGCTATAATCCATTATTATTAGTGGCTTAAATTCTAATATACATTTATATACTGTAATGGTAAAAATGAATTATGTATTGATAATTTACTACTTATCTTGTTTATTCTCATCGTAAATACCCCAGTAATTCAAATTTGTATCCAAAACCATAATATACGCAATAAATATAATATCTTTCATGTTTAATAAGCATAAATATATATATATATATAATTATAAATGTGAAAATATTCATTATATATATATGTGAATCTTATAAATCATGTTTTAAATCTATATCATTAAATTCATCTAAAGGTATGATGATGATGGTTTTATGATCACAATCATTCTAAAGTATTTTATTTGTTTTCAGTTTCTATTGAAAGAAACTTCCGGTGCCAAACTTTTCAAAAGTAAATGTTTACTTAGAATTATGTAAGATAACGATCATTATCATTTGCAAATCATTACCGTAACACCCCAGCACATCTCTTAGTGGTTCACGTGTTCTCAGAGTTGTGAATATTTTTATGAATTAGCATATGTATGTGTGTTGAAATTAATAAAATTTAAACTTATAAAAAAAATATCTGGATTAATAAAACAATTTAATATTTATTAATAAAACAGCTTTATATTAATCATTCCAACTGTAAATCTCACGTAGAGCATATAATAATTAATATAATCTTAACCCCTAGTTTATATATTTAATTTGTTTCCCATTTAGTAATTTTACATATAGATATCAAAATAAATCACATATTCATTAATAGATTTTTTAAACAAATAATTCCTAGATTTTAGTTTGAATGCTAATCATTCCACATACGTATGCATAACACCTCATTGAATAATCACAATAATCAATTTCTTTCAATCTTTGTAAGTTTAAAGTCTTTTTCAATATTATAGAATTATTAGCTTAATATCTTACTGGTAAAAATAAACATCTAACATCCTACATTCTAGCTTCAAATATCAGTTTCTTTTCTATCATTACAGTCAGTCATCTTCATAAATTTTCTTAAAGTATATATTTCTTATCTTCACACATTATATACATAAATTAGCTTTACATTAGTATAATGTATATAAAATAAATATAGAACCTTCAGCAATTTGGCTGCATAATTTGGTTATTTCCCTAAGAAGTAGAGATATAACTTCATGAGGCTGCATACCAGAGTCTTTTGGCTGATAGGCTACTTGTTCTTGCCTAGCCTAACATGTCAAAAGATTTATCACTATAATAAAACCTTCTTATATCTTATAAGATAGGTGTCACAATTTTAATTATCAGTAAAGCAAAACTCTTCTCTTCATGGTTCAGTTCCATACTGCTTTTACATATATCTTGCAGTTTGGAATCTTAAGTTGACCTCTGAATAAATAACTGCTTACTGTCTGCTTCATTAGCTATTGTCCATACCTTAAATATTCTACCATTTTGAACCCTAGAGAAAAATATTCCATTGCATTCTTCAACAAAAGAAAGAAATAGCTTTTTGCTTTCCTTTCTTTATCTAATACACATGACAAGAAATAAATTTTTTGCCAGCTTTTATTATTTTATTTATAATTAATAAAATGTTAATTCATAATTCTTTTTCCTGGATTTAAATTTACCATTCTATCTTCTTTAGGAATCAATAAAATTTTATTTATAACAATTTGAAATAGATGAGATCAAAAACATGTTAAAATGTCCTTTTATTTATGAACTGCATGTTATTTCTTTCTTTATCATATATATGTATGCATAGGTGCACATCACACATGTTATTCAAATCTGATTATGTAGAGTTAAACTCCTGATACTAGCGTTACAATATCCATAGTTCAACAAGGCAACTAACTTTTCCTAACAATTCTATACTTCTAATAAATACTACAAATAAAAAAACTGCATATTATATATAACTTCTAAATCATTAAAACATACTGTAATACCTTAAAATTCATAAATATGATTACTAGCTAAATATATAAAATCCAAGACAATCAAATTAACAATTATCATTCATGCAGACATATAAATAGGCATCAAAATATGAGTGTGATGGCAAAAAAATGTAAATATGTTATATAATAATTAAGATACCTTTATGTTTTCAATATTTCTTCAAACTTCTAATGGAGTAAAAGCTAAAATAAATTTTATTATATATATATTTTAAAAACACATTTTTTAAACTACTAAATAGCACATTAGATAGAGATTGTACACACAAACTTTCATCCATTAATTACTATGGCTTGCACTGGGTGGTACTACTTTATGGAGAGTGTGCCTCTGGGCATAGTGGCTGAGAGATTTCTGACTCCAAAAAAGGAGAAGCCACAGTGCATTGCATTGTATCTCATCACACTGTTTTAACAGCTTGTGTAAGCATAGGAAATGGTGATCCTGTGATGTTTAGTGGTTTAATACTCTTTATGCCCATAGAATGATGGTGATTATGATTATTTAAGAACCAAAGACATCAAAATGTATAGATACTGAACTGGATTCAGATCTATATGATTATTCAAGCTTGGATTGAAATCATCTGTTTTCATTTTGAACTCATAGTCTTAAAGTTAACTAAAAAGTAAAAGATGACTGCTGGAGATCCTAAGATCTAAGTGCAGTGCTCTCATATCCAAAGCTCCTCCCTGTTGAAGATCACAAACTAGAAACTAATATGGGGATACTGGATGAGTAGATACTAGTTAGAGCATTTATGCACAAACTTTCTTGCATCCATTGATTACTATGGCTTAAACTGGGTGGGACTATTGAATGGAGAGTTTGTCATATACTAAACACAAATATATTACTAGTGTTGTTGATGATGATAATGATGATAATAATGATGATGATAATAATAATAATAATATTATTATTATTATTATTATTATTATTACTACATCTTACATACTACTCTACTACTACTACTACTACTACTACTACTACTACTACTACTACTACTACTACTACTACTATTATTACTACTATTATTATTATTACTACTACTATTATTACTACTACTACTATTACTATTATTATTATTATTATTATTATTATTATTATTATTATTATTATTACTATTACTATTATTATTATTATTACTATTATTACTATTATTATTATTATTACTATTATTACTATTATTATTATTATTATTATTATTATTATTACTACTATTACTACTATTACTACTATTATTATTAATATTATTACTAATAAAACAAAGTCTTTCTTTTTTCCCATTGACCTCTAGTGATGTTAGTTTTTTTTTCAGACTTTATTAGACACCAATCCATTAACAAGTCTATGTTAATTTATTTGTTGAAATCTTATTTGTTACTGCAGTCATTATGTTTTTTTCAATAGAACTCTTAAAAAATTTAAATATCCATCATTTTACTTTTCCTTTTAATTTCATTACCATTGACTTAGTAATTTATTTGTCATTTAAAGTCCAAAATTTTTTTAAAATAAAAATATTTATTGACACTGTATATTCTTCAAAGACTGTTGATTTTCTTTTAGATAATATTTTTTAGTCTGATGGAATGGTATTAGGTAGCTGGCAAAGCTCCATAGCTTTAAACAAAGGTTATATTTCTCTACACCTTGATTAAATATTGTGAAGAGGTTTAAAAATATACAAAATAACAGACATTTTTAAAAATTAAAGGTATATTTTATAACTTTCTATTTTATGTCATTATTTTAGAGATAAGACAAAAAAGTAATCATGGCAACCATCAAACATTTTTTGAGTCATAATCTTTTGTTGGAAACTGTCTGATATGTCCTCATCTTATCCAATTGTTCTAAAAATTATCCATAATAATAATCATTTAAAAATTTTAAAAATAATTTTCATTACTTTATAAGCAAAGAAATATACTTGTATAATTTTTTGATACTTACATATTAATTTGATGGTGATGAAAAATGCCAGTGCAACCAAATGTGTAAATAAAGAATGGATTAAACACATTTACAATCTTCTAAAAATGAAAACATTTTTAAAAGTGATATTAGATAATATCCCGATCAGGAGAAAGTTATTAGTCGAAATGTGGCTTATCATCTAATATTCACATAACATCTCATGATCACCATTTCTTATGCTTGCTTATAATGGTTATTAAAATAAGCAAAACTTTCTATACATATTGCGACTCAATGCAAGTTAGAATAATCAATGGATGCCAGAAGGTTTGTACATAAAACCCTCATCTAATGACTACTCATCCAATATCCCCAGACTACTTTCTGGCTCTTGGATCCAAGACTCCTTACTGATAAAGGCCACAAGCAGATCTGAGAGCACACACTTAGATCTTAGGATTCTAAGATCTAGGTGCAGTGCTCTCAGATCCAAGGCTCCTCACTGATGAAGGCCACAAGCCAGAAAATAGTCTGGGGATGTTGAATGAGTAGGCAGTAGATGGGGATTTTATGCACAAGCCTTCTGACATCCATTGATTAATCTGGCTTGCATTGAGTGGCAATACATATAGAGAGTTTTGCCTGTTTTAATATTCACATAAAAAATAGTAGCTTTTTTATCATTATTTCAATATAATTAATTTATTATCTCTACTGTAAATCTTTGAATGCTATTTTAAAACACATTTGTTTGTTAACTTTTGACTATATAAACATTCTAACACAGATATATATATATATATATGTGTGTGTGTTTAAAATATATTTTAAAATAATATAAAAAAGTGTTTTATTCAGTGTTAAGGAAATAAATATTGCTACAATATAAATTTTAAAATAAAATTGTTCACAATAGATATATCTAAACACATTTATAATAAAGCTTCTACATTAACTATATCTATATATTTTATTAAAGGTAAGAATTTCCATCAACATATTAACTTCTAAATAAGCTAAACAAAATTTTAAACAAACTTGTTTGATTATAGATCATTCACCCATAACTACAATATAGAATATATATATATAAACATTCTATACATTTATTTTTATATAACAAAAAATAAATATAGCAAATCCTCAATTTATTATTTATGCATGCATTATTTTTTTTGAATTATCATTTTTTTCTAATAATGCTTGAAATCAGCATTATAAAAATATTTATTATTATTTCATGGATCAGTTGTTTTTTAAATTGTCAACTTATTTCATCCATCATTTATAAATCACAGCCCTGATGCATTATTTTTTGTATGGATTTTTTTAAAATTTTTTTGAAATAGCACTTTTATTATTTTATTTTTAAAAAATAACAGTCACATTTTACTATCCTGTATATTTAATTCATAAATAATAAAAAAAATCCTATATTTAATTTAATAGAAATTTATTTGATAATTATTTTGTTTTGATTTAATCCTCTTGTATTTAGACAATTTCTATTGTTCCATCTGGCAAGAGTTTTCAAAAATGTTCAACCTTTCTGTTTCTATAAAATCTTTATTTCATATTAAAACTCAATAAATTGGACTTGATTTCCTTTTAGTTCAATTTTATAAGTGACTAATATTCTAAAAAAATCATATTTGACCATATTACATATTTAAAAACTGATTTGTAAATATAACAATCGACCATAAATGTCATCACAGATATTTATATAAACACTGAAACTAAATATAAACAAATTCATATTTTCATTTAATTTTTTAAAGGCGAACAAATTGAGATAGATTTATGGCAACTTTTTCTTTTTACAAAATTTTAATACAAATCAACTTTGATAGACACTGTCACTTTTTTCTTTATATTACAGTCAAGTTTATTAACTTCTATTTCTAAAAATAAAACATAAATAAATTGGAAAAAATAATAATTTTTTTTTTTAAAAGCAACCAAAAAATCATTTAAATTCATACTTCAAAATCTTCATATAAAAACTAGACCAAAAAATGTGAATACCCACTGGGCATTTACTTCAATCAAAAGAACAAAGAAAAAAGTATTTTGATCTTAGCCACATTCCATAAAATGCTGATTCCTTCAGATTTTCTTTTCCAACTATAACATCAATAAAAACATTACATTAAAAATCTTCCTTTTAAAAAAAGCTGTGGATCATTATCACTTAGGATAATGTTAATACTATTATCTAAAGTTTTAGAAGAACATCACTTTTTCTAAAGAAAGGGTTCTTGTGACTTACGCTGAATGTGACCACTTGATGGCATTGTTGCTTGCAAAAATAATGAAATGTAACATTTCTGGGCTGATAATTTTTTGCTTTCTGTTCTCCGATAATTTCTAAAAGTATTTTAAAAAAATTTACAAACCAACATTATTTTCTAAATTGCATTTTAAAATTACATTATACATTTCAGTGCTTAGCATGAACCAAGCTTTTAGTGCATAGCACTGGAATGTGTGTGAGAGTGTTTGATAGTTTTGCTGATCCAAAGGAGCCAATACATGCAAAAATTCTCAGAAAAACAAGCTTTCAGTATGTAGCACTGGAATGTGGGTTTGATGATCCGATGGATCAGCCAATATATGCTCTAGTCTGTGAAAACAAAGATTATGATTTTCAAAACAATTTACAATGACAACCATTTCATTACTCTTGTAGCTGTTCTCCCATAAACATGCCTTTTCATGTGATTTATGTGAAATCTTCTGGGTCATACCCTTTTGCAATTGCTTTCATCTTCCAAAAGGTGTAGGGAAATCATGTGATGGGATTACAATTATTATTATGTAATAGTACATCAGGTAAGGTATAAGATTGTTACTTCCAATGCACATAAAAACACTTATGGCCAGTTGAATTCCAAACACCCTCACATACTACAATAGTGATCTGTGAAGTGTGTGCTATTTTCATAGTGACATGAAACACAGTGTGCAATGCCATCTAGGCCTGCTAATGGCTAATATGAACAGAACTGTTCTATAGGCTGTAAGTTGGGTTACCATAAATGGCATATTTCTGTGTTTTTGTAGAGAAACAACACTAGCAAGTGACCACATTGGGCATAACTCACCACTATCAAAGAAAGTTTTAATGATTTTCAATAAAAAGATGAAAATTTAAAAATTAAAAATAAATTTTTTTCTAGTTTTTTTTTAAATTTTTAATCACTCTGCAAGTTGAGTAATTTTTCTTAAAAAACAAACAAACAAACATATTTTTGAAAATGAGTAACTTCATGGTGCATTCTGATTAAATGCTTTAAATATATATATATTTTAAAAAATAAACACTTATAAATGCTATAGATTTTGATAGATCAATTGAAACATAAATTTGTCCAAAACAAATATTAATTTAATTTTTTAAAATTAAAAATAATAAAATAATAAATGAAGTGTATTATGTATTAGTTTTTATAATAAAATAAATGAGTATTAAGATTAATTATTAAAGAACAATCTTATCTAATCACTACAATTAATGTTAAGTATGATTTTTCAAACATTTTTTGTTATTATAGTATTAAATTTCATTGCAAATAATAGAAGTGAAATGTTTTGAATTATAAAATCTGAGATGTATTTAAAGCTAACAGTTAAATTGTAATTTATGAGTACAATATTTCAGTAAATAATCATTAAATTATTCTTTTTATAATTGTAATAGATTTTTAATACTTTCCTGTATCTATCATTAAATTTCTCTAATCTTTTTCAGATTAAAAGATTTTTGTAAATAAAATGTCCTCATTATAGACTCCCATATTTTTTATCCATCACACTATATTCTATTTTCAAAACTATTACAAATTTTATATTAACTGCCCCCCCCCCATGCAATTTTATTTGATTTTACAAAAAACTATCTATAAAAAATTAGTGCTTTTTTTATTGTTGTTGAAAAACAGAAAGAAACATTGTATTCATATTAATCACATTTATTAATTTAGAAGGATTTAATCAATTGTGTTTTTTATTTGATTTTTTTTTTAAAAAAAATATGCTAATATATTTATTTATTGAGTTGTGTTTATTATTTTTTAAATTAAAAAAATTAAATAAAAAAATGTTACTTACGTAAATTGTACCTTGTGCTAAAATAATAGTCTGGCAGTCATATAAGTCAAAGAACTAATTATTTCTCCAAAATAGTAGAAATAAGTCAGATTAATAATATTCGACCTATTTACTATGCCGTTATTATTATTATTTTAGATGTATGTTTATTCAAGATTAAATAAAATTATTATATAAATCCTAAATCATTTAAAATAATAAAGTCTAACATTCACTTTCAAATATTAGACATTGTCAAACTATAGGAGTTAACCTAACTCTCCATACAGTTGCACTACTTAGTGCAAGCCAGAGTAATCAATAGATGCAAGAGATCCTAAGATCTAAGTGCAGTACTTTCAAATCCAAGGCTCCTCATAGATGAAAGCCACAAGCTAGAAACTAGTCTGGGGATATTGGATGAGTAGGCACTTAGATAGGGATTTTATGCACAAACTTTCTTGCTTCTATTGATTACTCTGGCTTGTGCTGAGTGGTGCTGCTGTATGGAGAGTTTAGCCTCTGTGTAAATAGTTTATGTAAGCATAAACAATAGTGATCATCTGATGTTATAGGGAGTTAGATTTATGGAATTGCATTTATATCTAAAGACTGCTAGAAGAGTGAATTGGTTTAAATAAAAACAAAAAAAAAAAAATGAATTTTTCAATTCTTTATATGTCAAAAAGTGATGTATTTTGCTAAAAAATATGACTATAAAATAGTCACCTATATTCACAAATAAGGAGGATAATCTCACCATGGTAAACCCATGGATTATTATTCTACTATCATCCAACACCAGAAACAGTGCATCTTTAATGCTTACTTTATTTCAATTTAAAGAGACAGTTTCATTTAAATTATAGTGTTTAAATAATAATCACTTTCAAGATATTCATCCTTTTTCAAGTTTTTAATACAAACCAGTTAACATTACAGCTGTTGCTCTTAACTATTCACTTATGAAAATAAAGTTGTCAGTTTAATTTGTCTTTTGTCTAATTTATTTAATACATTTTATTCCATTTCAATTAACTTCCACTTTGTAACTCACCAATCACACTTTTTGTTGTAAAGTGATAATGCCTCTTCATTTTAAATTTTAAAAAGTTTTGTTGGCAACAGATGCAATACATAGATACAATCCTACTTAAATAAACTACAATCTAGTTCAGAGTGTTGGGGTGATACAAATGTGTATATAAACAGTATATTGTTCATTTTAAATTGAATAACAATGTATTGTTTATTTTAAAAGAAAAGATTATTGTAGCTATAACCTTTTAAACCAAATTATTTTTAACATCCTACCTACTCAATTAAAAATATCCCATACACAGTGAGAAACTATTACTAATTCATTGTTCAATAATGATGATAATTTGCATGCACAAAAGTAATTAAAAACTATAGAATAAACTAGTTTTAAATATTTAGAAAATTTTTAAAAAATAAGATTTGGAAGAAAAAGCTAGGCAAACATTTTCAAAATAAAAAAGGAATGAATAAAATACAACCTTAATAATCTTACACAAACTCACTTTTTAAGAAAGGTCTTTGTCTTTTATCTTTTTTTTTCATTTGTTTTTTTAAAAAAAATCATTTGTTACTAAAGACCATAGCTATATATAATTATGTTGATCATATATAGCAGGAGCGTCCAACAAGTCAATCGTGATCCACCAGTCGATCGCAAAGCCATTTTTGGTCGATCGCGAGGCCAATCTGGCAAGAGCTGTCGAGTAACGAGTGAAACAAATTAAGTCAAGATTTTGAAGTTTTTTTGTTTCTGTTCTAAATTTTTTTTCAATTCTAGATAGGTGAAGTCCATTAACCTGTATCATTATTGAAGATAATATTTTTAATCTTGGTTAAATGTAGCTAATTTGAATTAATAAATATTGTTAATAATTACTCATGTTGCTTTAATCCCCCCCCCTCCAGACATAAGTTTTTTGGCCCTTTAAATAATTGTTATTTTTTATTAGATAGATATATAAAAATAATATGTATTTCACACCTTCCTCAACTTAGACTACACTTATGACAACAAGTCGATAGCGTATGACATCAAGTCGATCGCAACACATTTTTAAAATAAAAAGTAGATCTTATGAACACAAAAGTTGGCCAACCCTGATATATAGCAATAATTGATTGCAACCATGTTAGCAGAACCTAATTTTAAACTGCACAAAGAAAAAAGCACAAACGATTATATATTAAACTGAGATTTTATAAATAGGCAAAACGCCATTCACATGACCACCAGTAATTGATGTCTACTTAATGACAAATAATAATAATACTAATCACAATTCTATAAAGCCAAACTTAAAAGTTTTAAAAAATGAAGAACACTTTTATATAAAGATTTTTGAGATATGTATGATGAGAAAAATAAAATGTTTAAAAATACAGTATAGAAGTAATGAAAACAGTACATGAAAAAAAAAATTATTAAAAAAATTAAGAAGCACAAAAATAATTTGAATTGGTTATATATTAGTAGCTTATAAAGTATATATATATCAGAAAAAAACTTGGTGAAAAAGAAAAAAAATAATCTGATGAATGCTATAAAAAAATAAGAAGATTGCCAAAGCTGGTCTTTGATTAGGTGTATTTGTGTGAATTTATCTTTTGTCAGATAGCTTATCTAGATCATTTTTCATCATTAACAAACTGTGTGTAATGATCCCTATTACAGAAACGGGAAATAAAAGCAAAAATTAAATATAAATTTGGCAGTGATTTACAAACAATATTTGAAAACATAAATATATCGGCACACATCACATACTGGTCCCTTTGTGCATTTATTTTATATTTTATCTTTTAACTTCTGCATTAACCATATTTGTTTCCTTCTGAAAAAAAATTCAAAACTTTTCCTGATTGGAACTCACCTTTATATTCTATCTTCAGTTCTATTCTATCAATAAAAATAATCAATGTCGTATATTTTCAACATATTGCCTTTAGAGACATGTTTATATGTAAATGAGATATGCCTTACTCTTGATAAGTGTCTTCATTTTAAGAAAACCTTTCTCATGCTTACCCAAACAAAAAAGATATGCTCTTATTGTTATAAATGTAATATCATATCTGAAGAAAGAAAAATATATTCTTTGGTCTTATGATTTTGCCATCATATTTTTAGAATTTTATAGAATATCTCTAATTAATTTTTTTCCCTGACATCTTTATGTTACATTAATAAATAATCCAAATACCATTCCCAGAAAAGAAATTTGTAAAAAAAAAAAATAGTAGTTGTACTTACATCTAATAGCTAAAGCTTTACTTTATTAGCATATAAAATCCATAATATATATATATGCTTTGCGCACAGATGATGAAGCTGATAATAGTAAATAAAATAAATAATATTATACAATTATTAAAGCTGAGTGCTTTCGGGAGGATTCATACTCCCATATTCATAGCTACAACAACTATTTCTTATTTGTGCGCAAAGCACACGCACACACACACGTATATATTACATCTAATGTAATTGTAATATACTTAATTCTCAAATTCTGTCTTCTTTCCTAAAAAAAAAAATCAAGATAATTAAACTGATGTATATCTTCAACTGATAACTATCTAAACCTGAAGTTGCTGAATAATTTTTTACTAATCATTATCTTATAGATGGCTGAAGATTGGAGAATGGAGAAAATTGAAGTCTATCCATTAAAGTTTGAAGATTTGCTATCTTAAAATAAACTGAGCACTGATTATATATATGTGTGTGTGGTAGATGATCCAGACGAACTGATGAGTCCTGTTTCAGCATGAAGTATGTATATTGGAGAGATCATTTATCTTTTTCACATGTATGTGGTCATGTGTATTGGTTGATTGAAGAGAGATTCAAAGTCTGGATTCAGATCTCCTTTAATTAAAACAATATTTTATAGATTTAATATTTAAATAAAATTTCTGGTCAGAATTATATCACATCTTGATCCTAATTAAACTGTTCCAAATATTTTAGTGATAAAAATAAAAACTAGATTTCAGACAAGTACACCTATTTTTATTTCAAATATCACAGAATTTTACCATGTTTTATACAATCATGTAACAAAGATATAATATAAATAAATTGTCATGGTCAACATTATCACAACTTTCATGGATTAACTGAATCAAATGATTGAACAAGTCAATAAAAACAATATATGAATCCTGTCTTAGCTTATAAAATATTTCTTGCACTTGTTGTATATAAAACTATAGTAGTTTTTAGATTCTCTAAAAACATGATAGATTTTTAGCAAGCATTCATCTATCATTAGAAGCACTTGTTCAATAAGATTTGTTGAAAATATTTCTGTCATAGATAAAAGTGATGTTAAGTAATAATTACTGCTGATATTTCTATTGCCTTTATTTTTAGTAAGTCCATATAATTTTCAAAAGTTTTGGCTACTGGTACATTTGCGGTTTGATGGAGCTGCTTTTTTGCGAAACGCACATTAATATACCTGTTTCCGGGCCAACGTTTTCTATACATACTGCAGTAAAAAAATTTTTTTTAAATTTATACTAGCGCAGACTTCTTTTTTCATTTTTTAATAAAGATTTCCTTTTTAAGAACACTTTTTATATATAGATGGGAGGGGGTTTGGTTTGCTTTTTAATAATCACATTTTTTTAAAACACTTTTCTATAATACAACGGCTGTAAATTTTTTATTTTAAACATTTATACTACCACAGAGTTCTTTCTGAATTTTTTTTGTTTTTTAATAAAGCCTTTTTTTACTTTACCTTTTTTTTTGAGGTTGAACAATTTAAGAATTTTGATATTCATTTGTTTCCTTTTTAAGAAAGACTTTTTTTTTGTTTATGGGGTTTGTTTTGTTTTTTAATAATCTAAACAACAAGAATTTCCCATGGAATAATTTTGACATTTATTTAATAAAAAATAAACTAATAATTCTTATATTTAAAAACAAACATTTTTTTTTCACAACAAATCAAAAGTTTTTTGCAGAGAAAAACAAGCACGCAAATTAAAACAAATCCAAAAACTAAAAAATAGTCACCTACATAGGCTCATCTTACCTAGTGTGGCCTGGAAGAAGTCCTGTCCTTTGTGCAAATGTCCCAGAAGAAGTTGGCTAAATAGTTGGCAATGGCTGGCTTGATTGTGCCACATTGCTTCCTGTTTCACCACTTCAACCCCCATAGTCTCTCTATGTTCTGTGTGTGGGCACCTGTAATGGGGTCAACAAAGTGATACTGGTAGTTTATGGTCAGGTGGGAAAATCCTGCAGCCTCCATGTCAGCTGTCCTGTAGTCTTTTCAGCAGTTGCTGTAGATAGTGCTTCCAGGCTAGATGTTGTCATGTATGGCCTCAAGGAGTGTGGCTGCGGAGCAGGAGGGTACTGCCACAGTGAAACATTCACCCATTTCAAGACACACACTGCTGAACAGCCATTGCTGCAGCAACATCCTGCCCTGGTGGTTCTCCGGCTGAAGAGGGTCTCATAGACCTCCATGATCTTATCTGTACTGCCTCTTTGACAACAGGGATATGAGATGAGGCTCTCCTGGTAAAGCTCATGTAGAGTGGTGTTGCAATTAATGAGGGTGCCTCTGGAGAGGTCCATTCAGCCACACCACCTTCCACTGTCAGTTCATCATGACTCCAATAGTATACAAGCCACAAAGCTGTAAGGAACAGTATTTTGGAGCCATCAAACCAAGTGTCTTTATAAAAACCACAGGTATGATTGCAGGAGTGGCATCTGAATTCCTACCTCCTGTAACTTATGAACATTATATTTTTCCCACACTCACATAGCTTTGAGTCTGGCAGGATATTTTTGGGCTGAAAAAACACCACAGCATTAGCTTCACTGTCTGCCATTTTATTGTTCTCACATGTATTCATGTGAAAATGTGGATTTTTGTGTGAGCTCAGTCGAACACACCTTTTCACCCTAACCTTTCGAAGTTGGATGCGAGAAGCATAGTTAACTGGTGACAATTCTTACTATGTATTACTACTTTGACTATAATTATTTGTGAATGCATATGTTGAGTTTTGCATACTTAAAATATGGCCACCATCAAATCAAATTGTAGCGATCTGTGAATTGCACTCACTTGAGGAATACTGTAGCAAGACAATGGGCATAGTATTTCACTATGTATGTCTAAAAATTATCACCATCAGATGGCCTGTTATAGCTATAACAACAATGCTGTAGTGTAGCCTTAAGTTAGGCTGCAAATCAGTATAATGATGTGTGTTTGACAAAAAGCAATGCTATCAAGTGGTCGGGTGCTGCAAATGTACCAGAACAACATAAAAATCATCACTTTATCATAACACTAAGAAATCTTATCATAACCAATCTTTCTTTAGTTTTCAAAGACCATTTTCAATTTCATGAAAATATGCATTTCCATTCAAATCTAAATGAATTAATATAATGAATATTAGTAAATGCTGTTATCTAAATTATCACATTCTTATTCAAAAATTAAACAAAATATTTTCATTTGAACAAAATATCATTAACTTTTAGAATATTTTTTTTATCATATAAAATAATGACATTCACAATAGAATTTTGATATTGTTTTAAATATTTTTCCCCCCAATGTTTCAAAAGCAAAACAGAACAAAAACTTCTACAGTGTTTATTATCAGTGAGTGATTGCACTTTTTTTTTTATAATTTTAATGAAGTAAACACTTATCTTTTTGCCATCATTGACTTTCTGCTTTTTAATTCTTATATTATTTTTGAAACTTTACATTAATTTTGTTATTTAATAAGCAGAGAATGTGATATGTGTTTAAATCACAGTTATTTAGAGAATCTGTCAGCATTTTTTAATTTAACAATTCTAGGAACCAACTTACTTTTATTCATAACAAACTTGATAAACTTAAAAATCTGAATTGGCAGTTTTAATATCTAATTGTTGATGAAGCTTAACATAGATTTCTTTTTTAATGCCATTATATGCTTG
Source organism: Epiperipatus broadwayi (assembly GCA_028023455.1). Taxonomy (NCBI): domain Eukaryota; kingdom Metazoa; phylum Onychophora; class Udeonychophora; order Euonychophora; family Peripatidae; genus Epiperipatus; species Epiperipatus broadwayi. The sequence goes on from JAQFVV010012529.1 coordinate 3,137,670, forward strand.
TGCAACTTTGACATTCTAACTCCTAATTATAACATTATAATGTGCTAATACTGTGAGTTGTGAATGGATCAAATTCTTTATAGTGATTTTTTTGTATAAATAAAGTTTTCATTAACAATGTGTTGTGGAGAAATTCACTAACAAGAGACCATTTTGATTCATAGAGCAATACTTCTATTTTCAATAACTTTGGTTCATAGTCAATACATGCATTAAAGTTTCCAAGATCAAAAATTTGCTTTATATTGATATTAATGTTAAACCTTCAACAAAAAATATAGTTTTTTTTCTGAATATTCTGAATCTATTTTTTTTCCTAATACATTTGTGATACTTAGAGTAAGTTTTAGTAAACAATGGATGTCAGATGATATTGCACAGATGCTAAACTCTCCATACAGTAGCACCACTTGGTGCAAGCCAGAATAATCAATGGATGCTAGAAGATTTGTGCAGAAAATTCCTGTCTAGTGCCTATTCATTCAATATCCCCAGACTAGTTTTTAGCTTGTGGCTTTCATCAGTGAGGAGCCTTGGATATTGGATGATTAGTTACTAGATGAGGATTTTATGCACAGATCTTATAGTATCCATTGATTAATCTGGCTTGCACTGAGTGGTGCTACTATATGAAAGTTTAGCCTCTGTGTAAACAGCTTGTGTAAGCATAAATAATGGTAAACATGTGATGTCCAGATATTATTAATAAATTCTTATCCAGTGCTGTTCTATCCAATACACCCAGAATGGTTTCGAGCTTATTACAAACTTGATTAAAAAAATTATTGCTAAGCAGTATTTAAATAAGCAGATGTTATGTGATGTTTTATTAGTTTTATTCATTCTTAACCTAGTATGGAAGAAGCTCAGACAACAAGATTAAAACATCATCTACTAAAAAAAAATATTATTAGAAATTTCATTAGTCTAAAGATTTCAAGAATAAAAAATATGCTACATCTCATAGTAAATCTTTCATAATGTAGTTTATTTCATTTGATGAACTATGCTTCAATAAAATTAGAAACATCTACTTATTCCATTTAACTTACTTTCTTTACACATTGGCCTTACAAACAACAACTATATCTATCTCAAAATATGACAATATACATTCAAGTCTTCAAGAAATGAAAGTAAACAATATGTATATATTTCATGTACTAATATTTTCAAAAAATATATATTATTATTACAACTATTTCTATAATCTAAATTAGAAATTCATTAGGCATGATTTTATGAGTCAGAGCATTTTCATACTATCTTTTGTAGTCCCTTCTACAACTGTGAGCATTGGAAGATCCTTAAATAGAAAAGTCCAAATTATTATATTGCCATATGCATTTCTATAACAAATAAACTTCACTCAATTCTATTAGTGTTTTTTCAATGTTGAGGCTTTTGCATATCTTACTTACTTGACACAGTTATATAAAAATCTATTGTAGTTGATATCAATTCATTATTATTAAGATTCCTATGTGTAATTAAATGATGAAAGTGTGGTTGCATAACTATACAATGCCAATACATATGCAATCAATCATTCTGTCACAATTAATACATAGAGATGATAGATAGTAGAAAAAGAATATGATGACTGAGCTTTATACTAATTTAAGTGCTTAAAGACAGTAAGTAAAAACAGAAAAAAGCACATAATTGAGACAGGTGATATACCAAACAATATCTTGCTATTGAAAAAGGGAATATTAACTTGGAAAAAAGTACCATTTGATAATCCAATATCATATATCACAAGAAAACATCAGATACTTTAAATTATATATTGCTAACTGATTATCTGAAAGTTTGTGATGATGGCATTTTAGTAGTAATTAGATGTAGAACTATTTTCATCATCTAGTATTTAATGTTAAATGCATTTAGAAAAATTAAACTTTTAAAGTAAAATCAACTGTTAGTAATAGCTTGTGGATTAATATATAACACTGTATTTTGAATTGTATTATTCTCCACTGTTATTCAGGTGTTGTTGGCCTGACCAATGACAAATATTAGCATAACAATTGAATCTAAAGGTCCAATTTCGATATCTATGCTAGTATTGTTACTAGTCAGATAAGCAACATCTGAAGAAGAGAGGAGAATATACCATTCAAAATGCTGTGTTATATATTAATCTGTGAGCTATTACTAACAGCTGAGTGTATTTAAAAAGTTTAAAATAAAATTTTATTTTTCTAAAGACATTTAACATTAAATATTGGATGATGGAATAGACCAACATATAATTACTGCTAATTTATTAGTCTTAATTATCCTTAATATCTAAAGATTATTCTATTATCTATTCATTGTCAACCTAGCTGCACCTAACATTCATTTATGATGATTTAATATAAATGTATGTGTTCATGAATTATACATTCGAAATAATGCCAAAAAAAAAAAAAAACACTTTATAAAATAGCTGGATTTTAACCCTTATAATTCCATTTCATACTAAGAAATAAGTGTAATGCTTTAAAAGCAATTTACCACACCCTGTTAATTATAAAGTGAAATGCAGTTCAGAAAATATTAAGTGAAATTATTTTATTTTGTAGATAGAGTGGTTCTATTAGAAGGTACAATTTCTGTATTGCCATATTCATTTAAAGTGTAAAGGCTTTGTGGCAATTACTATTCAAGTTTAATTCTGGATTTATAAATTTATACTTCTGTTTATATTTTCTGCTATCAAAAAAAAAAAAAAAAAAAAGAATAAATATTGCTTTAAATTTATAAAAATCCTTTCTATATAAAAGATCAAACTTGTGAGCATTTTCTTAACTGGAGATTAGTATAAACATGTATTAAAAAACGCGTATCCATAAGCCATTTTTAATATCTTTTACAAAATATTTTTCATTTCAAATGCATATAAACCATTTTTAATATCTTTTACAAAATATTTTTCATTTCAAATGTATTTTAAAAATTTAAATTTATAGAATAGATTTTATTTCTTTGCTAATGTGTTCCTATTTTCATTCACAGCATTTTTGTTTAATGTATAATAAATACTAGTAAAACATACTTTTGATAATAAGAGGGACTGTTTATCAAACAATTTTCTACATAATTTAAATTTAAAAAAAAAAGCATTTGAATTAATTAATCAGTTAATTGAAAAACTCATAAAATATCTACCTCTTACTTTATATATCCATGATATTAATAAAATAATATTTTATACTTTGAATGAACTATTTTAGAAATATATTTAAAATAAAACAAATATTCTTAGTATTTTTTTCGTTTGTTTATATATTGTATCTGTACAAGCGGGAGTAGGCAAAATATAATTATAGACTTGGTTAGAGAATCTATTTCGTATTAATTAGCCCAAACAAAAAAAATAGAGACTCTACTAAATTTAATTAAATCCGGAATTCAAAAATACGAAATTACGTGTTAATAATAGGATTATATATGTGTACGTGAAATGGAATCTAATTCCCTTATTTATACCATCACAATTTGAAATCTAGTTGATTAATGGAAATTGCTAGCCGTTATGAATATGCTAGACATTAATGGATGACTTCTAAATAATATTAGTTGTACAAATGCCTATATGATATTGAGCTATTTGCGAATTAAGATTTACTTATCTAAATTTACCTGGATGATATAAGAAGTGAAATAAATAAGATTTATGATTCTGAATTCAATAAATAAGTGATAATTTATTTACATTTTATAAATACGATGTAGCTCAGTGGTTCTTAAACTTTTTTGGTTCGAGACCCCCTTTCAAATTAAAAATTTTCCAATAATTCCCACCATCGATGTGCAAAAAAATATTAAAACAACATTGTATGAAGTCTATAGTTTATTAAATAAATGCAATAAACCATCTTTAAAAAAATATGTGCAAATAATCACAAGAACTAAAAATTTAACAAAAGTGATTGTAGTATTTGCAACATTGTATAAAAAATTAAAAAAGAAAAAAATAAATAATATGAATAACGTTATCAACAATACGTTAAAATTAAATTTAGTGGGATGGGTGATCTTGCCTGTTTAGATACAATAAATGTAATCTTTTTTTGTCAACCCAGGTCTCATAGCATTTTCAATATTGGGAAGATGATTACTCTGTTTAGTTTTTGTGTTTTTTTTTCTTTCAAAATAACCTTTATTTGCACAAAAAGTTAAATATACAGTGTAAAACAGAGTTCTTGGTTACAATCAGATGTGATCCGTCTTGTACTATAGGTAAGTATGAATCACAAAGAAGTAAATGTATTATATAAGCAATGAACTAATAATGAGATTGAATACCAGAGAATAGTATAAATTAAGTTGTGAAATCATGTATGTCTAACAGATGGCAAATATTAAGTTGAATTTGTAATGAGCAATAGATTTTAACAAGCGATAAAATGATAGTAACTTGTAACAGCTCACTTTTTTAATGATAAAAACTCATTTTAAACTATACTATGATTTCATAATGAAAAACTAAATGTCATTGCGAAAATACATTAAAATTGTAAACCGAAACCCATTAATCATAATTATATCAACTCATTAGAGATTGAGTTGTCAGTAAATTAGATAAGTAGAGGATCAAAAGTAAAATTTTATTATAAGTTGTTTATAAGGTGTGTTCTAAGTTGGCATGTAATCCCATGGCATGTCAAGTTGGTGTGTCAGGAATACCTTATGCACATGACTATTGCTAGACCTTTAATTGACTCCATGTTTGCTCAGTGAGGCTAGGCAGGCATGTTCTTGGATCACTTTCTTTAGCTTTGCTATGTATAGTAACTTTAGGAAAAGCTCTTCAATGAAACTGACTGACTCTATCGAATAATACTTTACATTTAATATTCCATATAACAAAATTTTGTGAAAGTGGCCAGGTGGATGCAAACAAAATTTACATCTCTGAGTGCATCACTAAGGTGGACATTTATTGAGTTGTGTCCTGTAATCCTCTGTAGGGTGATATTCTGTAGATGTGTTCACCACTTGCTTATGTGTTCCATGAACTCATTATAAGGGTACAGATGTTTTGTTTTCAATGTTGTGTCCCCTCTGGTAGCAAAGAAATATCCCAGTAGGTAAGGCTCCAAGGTTGATTTTCATCAAAAAATCCACAAACTTTGGTTCAAATTTTAGGAACTTGGTCAGCCTAACGAGATGAGGGATTCCAACTGGAAGAAGATTCTGTGTCCTATATTTACCAGAGTGAACTAATTGATATAAAATTCCAATAAATTTTTTTCATCAAACATGGAGCTAGAGGTTTAATGCTATTGATGACAAAAGTTAATTTTTGTTGCAGCCAAATATTTCTTTTATGAGGGGGTGGGAAATCAGTGGGGATTAGTTTTTCTAGGAGAATGGGACTTCCTATATTTGTGTTGTCGTTAAAAATTTTAACAAAGACATTGTAAGTACTCTGCATCAGAATTTTTTTTATTAAGTGCAGTCCTAATCCATGAGTTCTCTTGGTTTTTGCCTCCCCAGCATAGCTTTCTGTATAATGATTCAACTTTGTGAATAAAGCAAATTATTGGTGAAAAAACAACTAGATAATAAGTAATTTTTGGTAATATAACAGTATTGAGGAGTGCAATCTATCCAAAGAGGGAGAGGTAAATTTTAGATAGTGAATTAATAGTGTTTTCAATTTTTAAAAGTAATGAATTTTGAATTTCTTTTTTCATGGCTACTGGAGAATAAATAAGATTAAAACCAATAAATTTTTGTGGGGAAGCTTTTGCTTCCCTGTCAGGATGGACCACATTGCTCTTGGATCCATTAACTTTCAGGCCAAACTTGGAGGCAAATGGGTCTAAACATTCCTGAAGTCTAGTGAACTCATCTCAAGATGAGAGAAACACAGTCACATCATCTATATAGGAAATGTGGCATACGCTTTCTCTCAGCAAAGGAATGTCAATCCCAGGAAGAATAGACTCAATGTGCAATAGCAATGGGTTCACGTAGACTGTGAAGAGTAGTGCACTTAGTGGTGAGCCCTGAGGGATTGATGCACAGGGCTAAAAGCCAGGAGAAACTCTTCCATCCAGTGAGAGAAACACTTCTCTGGTAAAGAGAATGTTCTCAATCATCTGAAGGTAGGACAGAGGCACTTGGAGTTCTTCCAGTACACCAAGCAGCACATTGATCTTGACACAATCAAAGGCTCCAGAAAAGTTGAGTTGAACTACAACTGGCCATGACATCCTTTTCCTCTGAAAATGATTGACTAGGAGAGAAAATTGACTGACAGCACTGGCAGTAAGTTCCCTTTCTTTGCAAACTGATAGGTAGATAATTTTGTGATAATGTTTACTTATATATTCTCTTTAATCAGACTTTCAATGGTTTTTACCATTAATGGTACCATGGAGATAGACCGAAGATTATCAAGATTTTTGGATCCCTCAGGCTTTTAAACAAGTGGGACCCATGTCTGTTAGGCAAATTACATTTCTCTGTTGCCACTAGCCAAAAATTCTACCATTTTTTTATAAAGAGAACTGAGAAGGCGCATAAGTGAAGTAATAATAATTTTGATTTTCCATGCAATCCGGGGATGTTCTGTCAGGGAATGATGTAATCTTTGAAAGGATTCTTGCTTCAGTAATTTTATGTTGATCAGAATCTTTAGAAACAAAAGTTTTACAGATAAATGAAATGCCAAGTGGTTGGAATTTTCTGGCATAAAATTTCCAAATCCTGTAAAGCATGGAAGAGCTGGTATAGCAGTTGCCTTGTATCTCAATGGACTGAAGTGCCTTCAATCTTCTGCTAGAGCCAAGGGCCCACCTCAGATAGCCCCTGGTCCAGCAATGATGGTGATGAAGATATTGTCTGTCCCTTTTTATTGAGAGGTACTCAGCAATGGCCTTTGTTTATTCTTGTATTTGGATTTTAAATGTAAAATGGTAGGAATATTTTGTGCTTCATATGATAGGTTTTTAAGTTCATGTGCTATTGAGTCCAGCTCATTGAGTAGGAAAATTGGATCTTTACTTTTAGCAGTACAGGAATTTATTATCTTGGTTAGTGTCTCTGTAAAAGTCTTCAATGCTTCTTCCACAGGGAGTGTTAAAATTTTTGTTCTATGGAAAGTGATGCAAGCTTCAGAGATCAGTTTAATAGTGGCATTAAACTTTGTAAGCATGTGAATTGTTCTTGGCACCTCAATGATGGGTTGTAGAATGTTTATTGAGACGATTTTAATCTCCAGAGCATAATGATCAGAGAATGTAATGTGCCACAGATGAGTTTCTATTTGTGATGATAAAGAAGGTAAAAAAAAGTAGATCAATTAGGGAGCATGATGATTTGGTGTAGAAAGAGAAAGCTTCATTGTCAGAGAAGAATTTTCCACTGCAAAGGGGCTGGTTTATGTTTCCAATATATTTTTTTTGAAAGACTTGATATGTATGGTTAAAATCTCTTCTGATAATCATTTCACATGGGCTTGTTCTCAGTATGGAATTAATTATGTTAATCACTCTTGTGACAATGTTTAGAGATTTAGGAAGGTACACATTTACCAGATTAAAGTACCAACTTTGGTATTGTATGATCGCAATTAAGCAATTAGTTTTTATGTTTACTATTATGAAAATGCAGTTTCACAAAAAATAAGTACAAGCAAATATTAAAAAAATTGTTATTGTCAATTTAGATAACAAAGGATATTCTGTTTTTATTGTAAGCCAAAAAGAATTTATTGGCTGTTTACTAAAATCAAGAATAATCAATTAAAATAAAATAAAAAATATATAGTAGAGTTATACAGTGATTGTTAATAACTTTTTATATACAACTTTTAATTTGAGCATTTTAATATGTTTATAAAAGAAAAAAAAAACTATCAGGCATAGAATGTCGCAAATAAAATTCAAAAACAATATCGGAGACTTTGCATAAATATATATTAATAATATTGTCTCATATATATTAATGATCATTGTTTATTAATTTTTAAATTTTCTTTAGCTCCTGCTACTGTTTAGAATTTATGATCAGACATATTGAAGCTTAGATTAATGTCATGGCTTTTAAGTTATTAAAAATATTATATAGGGGAGTGGATGGCAAAATATTCTATTTCACTAAACAAGAAAGGAATTAAGTCTGCACTTCCTATTAGGAACAAATTCATAAATACCGTACTCATTTTCATATCAAAACTATACACCCCCCCACCCTATTATCTAAAAAACAAAACAAAAAAACCCACTAATATAGATATTAAGGAAGTTTCCTATTCCTTCATTAATATTTCTACTAAAGCAATTATACAAAGATTAAAAAATAACCTCAAAGCTTTAGCAACCAAAGCTTTCTTAGCTGAAAAAATGGCATCTGTAAATATTGACCCAATTTTCTTATTATGGTTGAGGGAAGAGGAAACACTTAAATATTTTATCTATAAATGTTTTTTTTTTTATGTATATATCACTAGCTCAAAGAATTTATTACACAAAAATGATCCATCAGCTTATTAGTTGTTATTGAAAATATTTAGAGAGCTGTTTCCTAATGTAAGATTGACAATGTTCGTCTTATATATTTTTGAATTTTGATATGACTTTTTATACTTAATCTAACATCTCCAAAACTTATATCCCTTTTTATCAACAATTTGTCAAAAATTAAAACCATAAATCAGGTCCTAGGCCTTATTGATATTATAGTAATCACTTTCTGAGTTTGGTTTCTCTTTCAACATCATGGTGATATATAAATAAAACACCATATACTCCTTTAATGAATACTTTACAATGCAATCTATAATATAAAATAGAATTTATTCTGTCTTGCTTACAGTTTAAGAGGTATGTGGCATTTTATTTACACATATAAATCAATGCATAATAGGATAGGAAGTGGAAAGAAGTGGAACGAAATTACAATATCATTGTTATATATTAGATTGTTTTTTTTTTAAAAAAAAAAAATATATATTTAACAGTTTAAATTATATATAGTATATATTTAATCTTATTCATGTTATTAATCTTTGTTAAAAAATATTTCAATTAAGTTTTATCATCTTATAGGCCTTTTATTTTGATAATATTTATTATACTATTAGTAACCAATCTAATGACTCTTTTCCTTTGTTTATTTAAATATGTAGACATATGTGCGGATATTAAAAAAAGGGGTGGAGTCCCATATTCATCACTTTTAATATTGTGGCTATTATTTATGCTTACTAAACTTTACCTTAAAACTAAAGTCCCAGGGTTGAACCTAATTACAGCATAATCTTTGAATAAAAGAATACTATTTTATCATATATTGGTCTAGATTATCTATCAGTTTTATTCATTGTTTAAAATCACATCCTGTTGCAATACAATTAAAAAATAGCCCCCTTGAGATATTTATACGGCACTACTATCTACTAATTAATCAAAACTTCTAATCGATAGTTGAGGGATAAAATAAACAAGGTAAATTACCGCTTTTAATGCAAAATTAAAGTGAGCTGACAAAGTTATGTGCTGATTAAATATATATAATTAAATATTTACTATATTATAGATTCAGTTATTGTTATTATTAACATATAAAAACAAAACACTCCTTGTATTTTATTGAACCCTGTAAATAAATTTATTTTATATAAACAAAATATGATATTATTTTCACATACGCTGTGTTTTGTTTTTAATGTATTGAAGCTGGACTAAATTTGGGAAGGAAAAGGAGAATAATAATATTTGGAATTAAAAGTATTATTGCAATTATGTGTCATCTTTTTTTTTTTTGTATTGCATTTATTTATAACTTTAATTTCTCATTTTTATGCAAATAATAAAATAAATCTATAATAAATATCTTATTTATTGATTATTATTTTCTTGTCTTTAATAACAATTTTAAATAATAGAGACTAACTAAGGTCTTGGCTCCTATAGTTGGATGATATTTTCTAAATCGAGGGCAAAGGTTACAATAAATTCCATACATTCTTTTTTTAAATGGTAAATTCCTTAATGTTCAGCTGAATAATTTGAAACTAATTTTATTTCTAGGATTAAAAACGTTAAATATACTTTGGACTGAAATCCTCTACTGAGTTTATAAATACAGTATAATTAATGATTTCTATGTGCGAGTATTTAATTACAGCAATATTAAATATATATATTTCATTCTAATCATTTTTTCATAGCTAAAAATATAAAATATATGATATTTCTTCAACAGTTGGAGATGGAATATGATCTTTATATGCTGCAAAAATTGTACAAATGTTTGCGATTTGTTATTCAGATTTATGTAGTTTTTTGAGCCCAAAGTTGCAGTTTAAATATAACAGATTCATTTCAGTTAATACAATTTTTTCTTATTGCTTTCTTAAGTAAGGTGATCCATAAATTTTTAACCATAGAATCTCCCCTCTGGACTAATTCTATTTAGAGTATACTTTTTTAGTCGTTGAGTTTACTCAATTAAACAAGCTTATGTACAATTTTGTATTTATTAATCATACATATAACAGAATATTAACCCTACTATATATAATCATCAGATTTTATTCAGAATACTAGGCTTAATAATTTTGAAATGATTCCTATTGTCTTAATTAGAATAAATGTCAATTATCTGAACTTAAACCACAAATCTAGTTTTAAATATGTTTAATGGAAAATATACTACTTTATAACGTAAATATAATGGTGATACTGCAATAAACTTGTAATTTAGTACAATGATAGAATGGTGGATTCTGGGGCTCAACATTCATGGATTGTGACTCTAACTCTATCATTTTTGATGCTTACACTTCTTATAAATTCCCAAGTAATAAAGACTTTGGTTTTTTAAAAAATAGTAATTCTATAGGAATTAATTCAAAGAAAACACAAAACTTTACAGTATTATTTGTGCCAGTATATTAGCAGCAGAGAATAATTATTTATATCAAACTATTTTTTATTATTATTGTATAATATCCATTTTTGAAATAAAATATTTGCAAGCAAAATGTAGTCAATCTTGTTCTTCCTTTAATGCTACTTTTCTTACTTTTGGAGTATATAACATAGTCACATTCAGTGCATTATGTATTTTAATTATTCAAAATATCATCAAATCAAACACTAAACATTTAACTTTTAATACAACAAAATTATCTGATCTTTCAATTTACAATGGCAAGTTATTCTAGCTACCCTTATGTGGTCTATTTTATATTTCACTGCGATTGTACATAATGATTAATGATTATGAAATAAAGAATTTTTTTTAACAAGTATATTTTAATATTTAAAGCATGAATAATAAAAAAGTATTAATATATATTGAATATAAATGGAATAAAAGTATATACAATATATGCATACATTACTAACTTGTTTGAACTTACATAACAAAAAATAGAAATATAATGATCTATATATTATCCATAATCTCTCTTTTAAAACTACAAAGACCAGAATCACCAGGAAGAACTCATACTTCCTGATTGTTCTTGTTTTTGTCTCTGTGTGATATATAAATAGAGATAATGCATAACGCTAGCTGAAATTTATATAAAATATTTTAAATGCCCCATAGCTATATTCTTTCAGCCACATTTTCCACCCATTCAAAAAGAATACATACCATTGCTCTTTTAATTAAATATTTTGGAGTATTTGTTTTAATTTTGCTATTATATTATTTAAAAGGCTTGTTTTTTAATAAACAGCTTTAACCACTTCTGATTATATATTTTTAATTAATTTAATCTTACTTAATTAACTTATTTCTAATACTATAATGGTTGAAAATTTATATACACCCAGTTTCAAACAATGACATAAATACATAAATTTGTAGATAAAAGTGAATCATATTGTAATATATGCTATACTATTATATTACACACATTTATAAGTGTGTGCATATATGTACGTATATATATATGCTGAAAATGTAATACATATGCATAATAAATATATAAAAAAAGTATAAAGTTAATTTTTTATTGTATTTTTATTTTTAGTAATTTTTAATTTTTGATATTTTATTTACGATTTTTTTAAAATCATGAATAACTAAAAATGGACACAAAAGCATAGATACAGGGAAATGTTGTATTCGTATTTTCATTTAACATACTGCCTATATATATATACAGAAACAGATTGTTTCATTGTTCCCAGAACAGTGAATGATTAATCTCACTAATGTGTGCATGCATATTTATTTAAAATTTATAAAGAAAAAGAAGGAATAACCACAAACAAAAGTTATTTATAAAAATATTAAAATAAAGTCTAAAATGTCAATATTTATTTAAAATTAAATAAGAAGTTTTTTTAAGAGATTGCTTTCACAAACTAATATAGAGTATTGAATATCCTTAGAAAATTTTAATCTTTATTTAAATTTTCCAAATACATTCAGCAGTTAGTAATAGCACACAGGCTAGTATATACAATATTTCAAGTAATATATTTTCAACTCTTTTCCTCTCTTCTTCAGTTGTTGTTCACCTGATCAGTGACTGTACTAGCACAGGAATTAAATCTGGACTTTTATATTTGTTAATACTGAATTTAAGGTAATGCTCCAACAAACTGAGCGATTGGTTAGATTGTTATCTTAAATTCACTATTTATTAATCAAAAGGTTTAGATTTGATTTGCTAGTACTATTACTGGTCAGGCAGAAACACCTGAAGAAAAAAGATTAATATAATGTAAATTTTAATTACTGATGTAAAAAAGAATGTTATTTTATAGAAATGTTATTTTAATGGACATATAATTATAAAAGTATAAAAGTTAATTTTATTAAGTTTGTACTTAAGAGAAGATCAAAATATTTTAAGAAAGAAATTATTTTTAATTCAAATAAATGTAGACTATGTATTTTGATGGATATAAGATAAAAAAAACAATATTTGTGATACAATTATAATCTTTATTTTTACTAATTAAAAATACTTTAAATTTTTCTTACTTATCAATCTGGACATTACTTAGCATTTAACAACTAATAAGTGAATAATATTTAATTCAGAAGCTTAAATAGGCAAAAAGAGAGGGGTTGCTAGCAGGATTCATTATTGATTAGAGTTTAGAACTGCCCAGAGATGCATGCTAACAATGCTTGCTCTGTATCATTCATATAGCCCATTAAATATGCAGTGTGTTTGCTGTATCTAAAGTTAAATACTGTAGAAGTTAAACAAATTGAAATACACAAGTAGCTAATTACATAGTTAATTATATCTGAGGTCAATCTATATATATAAGTACAAATAAAAAAATCTATTATTAATAGAGGAATCCAGCAGTATATACTAAGCTATTCTATATACTTATAGAAGTATAGGAAAAAGAAATTTACTGTTGAGAAAAAAATCTAGCATCAAATATATTGTCCACAATATAAAAAACATTAATTTCATTGTTAAAGCAAGAAAGAAGTAAATTTGTTTGCTTGTTTTGAAATAACAATAGCTGACAATTGTCAAGCATTGGTGGCCTGGATTCACTTCCTGGTCAAAGCTTTGACATATATAAAAAAAAACAATAGCTGACAAATGCTGAAATGTGTTAATGCAATTAGTTTGAAGAATCTTCAAGTCAATTAAAGAATACAAAGCTATTGTAAAAATTCCATGATAAAAGATTTATTTAAATTTTACTTTGCAAATTTTTATAAAAGACTATTTATTAGTTTATATTTAGAAAATGTAACTAATTTTTCTTTCATCATCTTAATGCCACTTGCTGTAAGATTTAGTAAGTAATAGATGTCAGATGATAGTGTTAACAAATCCTATCCTGTGTTGCCTTATTCAATATCTCTAGAGTAGTGTGGCTTTCATCAGTGAGGAACTTTGGATTTTGGAATGGTGTACCTAACCATATGGCAAACACAATTTATCTATCTGTTATACTATCAAGTTATTGGCCTAATTTTAGCCAATTTGCTTGTACAGTCATATTGATCTGAAACCAGCTCAGTTTTTATTTATTATGATAATCATAGTTTTTTAATACTTATAGGCATTGGTATATAAACAAATAAAATGTCACATTCTATTACATGATTCTAACTTATGTATTGCTGTTTTAGCAGCATACATAAACTATGCCAATTAGTGTAAACTTTAGTAAGTAAACGGTGCCAAATGATATTGTTTAATAAATTTCCATCATGTGCTGTCCTATGCCATATCCCCAGACTTTTTTCAAGCTTATAGATTTCATTAATGAGGAGCTTTTGATTTTGAAACAGTGCTCCTGATCAATTAGGATCTAATGTACTTTTTCACCGATAAACATTGTTTAAACTCTCTGTTAACTATCAAGCTATCAGCCCAAACTTAAAAACATATAAAAATTTTGAATCTTGGTTATAGGGTCATGTGATAATATTAAGGATATTTTATTGATTTATATTATTCTGACCACAGGATAGATATGCCAATGGTTAATAAAAAACAAAAACATAATATTTAAGAACTGAACTGATTTCAAATCTATAGATTGAACATATTTATATGTTTTTCAGTTTGGTCTGATAGCTCAATAGTATAACAGAGAGTTAAACAATGGCTGCCAGATTAAAGGTGTACTACATACTAAAGTTCCATATACATTGTTCCAAAATCCAAAATTCCTCACTGATAAAAGTCAAGAATTTAAAGCTAGTCTAAGGATATTGAATAGGACAGCACAGGATAGAGATTTATTAAGCACTAGCATCTCTCATCTATTACTTGACAAAGTTTTTAATAAGTGGTATAGCACAAGGAAAGAATAAAAGAAAGATGTACGAAACAGAAATATGTCAATTAGAGTAATGCGATGGAGTCAAATGATATTTTATTGGTTTATATCAAATCCTGCTTATAGGATAGAAGTGCCTATAGTTATTATACAATTAAGGACACTGTAATAGATAAAAACTGAAGTTGGCTAAAGTTGAAAACATTTTATATATTTTTGAATTTGGGCTGATAGCTTGATAATCAGAGAGGTAAATGATGCCTGCCAGAGAGAAGGTGCATTAGATCCTAAAGATCCAGGTGTTCTGTTCAAAAATCCAAAGTTTTTCACTGATGAAGCCACACTAATCTGAGGATATTGGATAAAATATCACAGGATAGAGATTTATTAAGTATTATTACTTACTAAAGCATATTTAGCAGTGTAAAGCTGGTAAAATAAAAATTAAGCTAAAACTATATGATAGAATCAAGCAATACTTTAATAGTTACCATATAAAGGAGTTATCAAAAAAAATTGTAAGATTGCTTGAACTCATTTTATGTGAGAAAAATATAATTGGGAATCTAAATTTTAAATAATGATCAAGGTACTTATATTTTTATATGCAAATACAAAACAAATTGTGTGTTGATAAAATAATTTAATCTATAATTTAAATGCAAATTGGAATATTTTTGTTTTGTTTTACTAAATACATATGTCTCAGTAGCATGTATATGTTATCTATTTATCTCCACTTATCATTTATAAATCTGTAAATGGCAGTTTAATAATAATAGTATATATTTATTATTTTGTTTTCAATATATTAAATAATATATGGTATTTGGAAATAAATCATAATTAAATATAATCTATTTGGTTTATTAGAAAATATTTATTTCATATATTTCACCTTTTTTATTGTTATTACTAAATAATGAAAAAAAATATTAATCATTATTTTATTTTTTTATAGCAATGAATTTATTTTTAGATAAATATTTTTATCCATTCTACTCTTGCTCATATACGAGGGGGTGCTACCCCAAAATAAGTGGAATTTTATAATAAAAAATTGTGTATTTATTTATAGGTTGGAAATTGAATCCATTTCAAGGTAATGTTCATTTGATGCAGTACATTGGTATTAATGAGTTTTTCATTTTTTGAAGTAGCCTGATACTCTTGCAAAGTGATGCCTTTTAATGCTTCCATCATTTTTTCTTTAGTGCACTTCCAAGTCCACAAAACTTTTTCTGGTGAGGCATTTTTTTGTTCAGGGGAATAAAGACAAGTCATATAAATTAAGATCAGATGAATATGGCTGATGGATAAGCTGGGACATGCTGTTTTTAATTAAAAATTGTATGACACTCTAAGCTTTGTGCACCGGCACATTGCATGGCAAAATTTATACTGCTCAGTTTGCTGAAAATTGGAAGATTTTCAGTTTATAGCATCATCTAAACTTTTTAGAACTTGTGGGCACAATATCTGATCATTAGAATGAATTCTGAGTGACCAATACCATTTTATTCCCAAACAAAAATTAGCATTGAGACATTGGACTTCATTCATCACATTATTTTGGAATGTGATTAGTTTGGTACTTCCATTAAATGACTCATAGCTACCTTGTAAGATCTTTCCTTCAATATAATTGTTTTCCCTTCATTTTCTCTAAGAGAAAACAGAATTTCAAGTTGTTCCAACTTTCCAGTCATTTCCAAAATTGATAAATAAGCAAGATGCACTTAACAAAACATTTACTACACTGCAACACAATTTCTTAAAATGATAATGCTTGGAAAACTGATGTAGGAATGGTCCCTGCATGAAGCATCTAGTGGCAGAAACATCATTCTTCAAGGAATGTTTTTAGTTGTTATTTGTCAGAATCTCTAGTTATCTAGGAAATTACCAGCAATGAATAGAAAAATTTGGTGCTTGCCTGGATGCCATATAATTATTTTTGAAATTATATGGATGTTGCCTAAATAAGAATTATATGATAAATTTGACTTTGTAGGAGTGCTCGGAATCACTTTTAAATTCCACCCATACATCGATATGATATATAACTTTTATTTATAGTCATCACACACATGGTATCAGATGATCCTAAACTGATCTTCTTAATGACCTTAGCATTTAACATATATTCACATAGCGTTTGTCTAAAGATTTGTGATGGCATTTTAGTAGGAATTATTGTTGGACTATTTCCATCACCTAATATTAAATATCAAAAGTCTACGGAAAAAATTCAAACTATATTTAAACATTCTCAATTTATTCAATTTGTTAGTAATAGCACATAAATATTGTGCTAGTTACTAACCTATGTGCTATTTCTAATAGTTGAATGTATTTAAAATTTTAAATAAAGTTTGAATTTTTTTCTAAAGACATTTAATATTTAGTATTAGATGATGGAAATAGTTCAACATAATTTCCTACACGTTTATATAATATTGATATATAGACATTTATATGATGGTCATTATTTTTTTCTTATATTGTATATTTTTTAGTTTGTATGGAAATCACTTATGCAAAACAATAAAAATAGAATCATCCCAAATTATAAGTTTTTTTCTTCTCATGTGTCATAGCATCAGCCGGGAAGCGAACCCACTAACCTGGGACAACTCCTTGTAATGCAGCTGTCACTGACCTCTTGACCACCAATGCTTGACAATTATACATAGTTAGCAACAAGAATAAAAAATAAGATCAATTTACTTTGGTGACATCTTTTTATATAGCTTGACTAATCTTTAAAAAAAATTGAACTAAATAGGACCACAGAAAATTCAATGATTAAGTATTAAACTTAAATGTAATAAAGACCCAATTATTTTTTTAAAGCATAAAAATGCATATTTACTATTTTTATATAAACATTCATTAAAAATATTAATTATCTGGAACCAAATGAAAGAGATTTATAACAATAAAGAATACAGTATCAATCTCAAGTTCTAAATCATCAATAATCAATTTAAATGACATTTAAGCTTATTCTTGATTTCCAAAAGTTTTTAAATAATATATTTTAACCACATTTCATGTTAAAAAACTTTTTTTAAAAATAAAATAAGCTCTTATATATTCCAAATGTATTTTAAACATTTATTTAACTACATGAATAAAGAGACCTGAAAAAGTTAAATAATCCAAGCTGCACTTCTGACTAAACCATTAATAACAATCATATATTTCATTCACCATATTTTATTCCTTCATGGAGTTGACAAAGAAGTTACTTCATAAATCTTTATAGAAAGAACTCAGACACTGGCGTAAATTACAGCCAATTGTAATGTCCACTTTCTGTTAAATAAGATGTAGTTAATCATTCAATTTTTTTCAATCATTTATTGCATTTTGCTCATACAGCTATTATGATACTTTACAGATCTATGTATTAAATCCAGACAAACTGCATTTATATCTAAATTAAAAGCAAATCAGAACAAGACATTAAAAAGGGACATGAAAATTACAAGGTTGAAAACTTAATGCTTCCTGTAATATATACTAAATGGCCCAGGCTAAATTATGAAAACCAACACAGTTTCCACAGTCACTATTATGACAATGTGAACTGCAGAAAATCCTATCTATTTCCATTATCTTCCTAATCACATTTTCTCACAATAAAAATGAAAAAAATCCCATATTGTAATACTCCTATAGAAGTATTCTTGAATCAGAAAGGCCCTATCTGATAGTGACAAAATTCTCAAATATAATGCAGCCTCATAGTATTTCTATAGTTAGATTTTTTTCTATCTAATTACCAACAGTGATATATGTTCTTATTTTATCTTTATTCTAGTTCTAACACTATTCAATTCTGTCCATGTAATTATGATGATTCATCATAAATCTTTTGGTTAAAGCAGTACACACTGCATTCTCACCTAATAATCAAATCTCTTAATCAGAATATTAAGAAATTGACAATGAAAGCCAACTGTACACTGAAAAATCATAATGTAAAACAGTTTTACTAATTAGTTATTGGGAGATCTCAGTACATATAACCATATCATTCTAACATTCTTAAAAATGATACATAAATACCTTAAGTACTATTTAAAAGTCTGAAAAAAAAACCCCAGTCTTTTCAAATATATTAAAATAATATATAAAATATCAGTAAAAAATCTACACAAATGATTTATGTTAAAATTACAAAACAATCATAGTGAACTCTTTTATTAGAATGTTTAAATTATTATTTTTTTTAAATAAATCCATTTAAATCTAAATTAATGTTAATATTCTATCAATATATAATTTCAGGAGCAAAAAGTTAAATCTTTTTTACTTTTGAATATTTACAATGAAGTTAAAAATTTAAAATATATCTTTTATATATATATAACAGAATTAAATAAATAGTTTTTTCATATTCTTTTCTAAAATTCTGAAATATTGTACATACTTGTTTCATAAAATTGTCTATAGATTCATCTTATCTAATGCACATTGACAATCCACTTCGTATATAGCTGTTAATCTTTTTTCAGTTTAAATTTTAAAGTTACAGAGTGATGTTAAGGCAGTTAGATGCAAAGTAAAAAATATAAATTCAATTTGATATTTTCCCAGCCTTTGAATTCATTCATATATCTTAAATTCTTCAGCTAATTTAACATGACAATATTTTGTACCCTTACTTTATAATCTCATTAATGTTATGAATAAAAAATATTCATATTTCTTTAAATGGCAAAATGTTCCCTGGATTGATCCCATTAGTCCATACTCTACAAGGTCTCTCTTCTATTCCTATTCTTCATCACTTATACTAACTATCTCTTTAAACAAATTGAACTTTAGTTATCTGACATTCATATTATCCATATCAATCTTACCAAAAAAAAAAAAAATTTTTTTTTATAGAATGACTGTATAATCTGGGAAATATCTTCCTATACCTTTTACAATCTTCAATCATTTTAATAACAATAAACAATCCACATAGCTTATACTCACTGAAAATATAACCCTTATTCATGCATAAACTCTATTGGAAAAGTTTTATGACCGCCTGTACGCTATACACGTTTCTTCAAATCTATTACGAATCAGCATTCAAAAATATATCAACTACTATCAAGAACGTAATTATCTATTATTTCAAATTTCTTATTAATATCCCCATTTTCCTCCAAATTAATCATTGTACACTTATCACTAAAGTGACCTATTCATTTATTTAAAAAATAATTTCTCTTCATTTTAAATTAATATGGAATTTAAAAAAACAATCACTGATTCAATTAAAAAATGCAAACGCATACTAAATTTGGTATGGTATCATTACACAATATTTTCATCTTTCATTTGCAAAAATATACAAAAGTAAATATAATTTCGTAATTTTTTTCATTCATGACAAAATTATCAAAAATATTTTAAATTATATATCTAAATTAATATACCTTTCAGTTTTTTCACTTTTTTTTTAAAAAAAAAAAAGAGTATTAGGAAGCTTATGATTTGGTTTAATTTAAAATAGTAAAATATGTTAATCCACCTTTTCTTTCTTTACTAATTAATCCGATTAAGTCAAATAATTTTACTTTTGGGAAATATATGTATTGAAGCACGAGTGCGTGTGCGGCGCAACTGTTCCCAAAAGCTATTAATACAAAATAGCTAACTAAAAATAATAAACTAATAAATAAATAAATCATTAAAAAAATTAAATAAATTTTACTTATAATCAAAATCAATCTCCAAGTTTTATGTCTAAGAATTATTTTTATTTATTTATTTAAAATATCATAAATGAATCTTAAAATAACCAGGAGATAAATTCAGTAGTGACTTAAAGTTATATAATTCTATAATTAAAACCACTTCTTTTCTTTTCAAAAACTTTATTTGATGTATATATATATGTACTGTATATTTTTGAAAAGAAAAAAGGATTGAGTCGTGATTAGAAACAGAAGTAAATGGATTTGACTTAAAGTTCTTTAATCCTGTCATTGTAACCATAGATTTGACAAGTCTTTAACTATGTAATCATGATTTGTGTTTGTTCACATTTATATAGATCAGTACTTGTTAAATTCTATTTATAAAGCAGACGAGATTCATGACTATTAATTGTTTTGAATCTATTGATGAGACTTCCGTTGAATGTAAAAAAATCAAATCTGGCTTAACCTATTGTTAAATCAAGAAAAAAATATTCATTTGGAATCTCACAAAAATTATACTTTTTGCATTATAATTCATCTATTATAAATTCTTAGTTGAACATCCAAAAAAGAACTTGATTTGAGATCAGTCTTAGGTAGTAAAACTATACTTTGATTATTGGCAAGTTTAATTGGCTTGATAATTTTTAGTTCTGTGAGATAACTTCTCTTCTGATATCTGCTAGAAGAATATAGTATGTAAAAAAAAGGGAAGCCATTGTAAAGGAGTAAATTTGAGTATGCCAGTAATATTTCTCATTTTATTATTTAATTGAGTATCTGGAAGTTTACTGTAGAAACTTTTTCTTCAAATAGGGTCATAATAATCACTAGCAGAATTTGCCAATGATAAAGAAGCTGTCTATAAAATATTTACATCACAATGTCAGTAGAAAAATAATGAGGTTATTTCTAAAAATTAATTTTGATCTAATCTTAGATAAATGAGAAAAATAAGTTATGCTATAATCCAAGGTTACTTCTAATTTGCATAGAATAGGATTGTGTTTTAGAACATTGTTATTAAAGGTTATATCTGGATTAAGAGACATTTCTTTATTGTTTAGATAAAAAATTGAACAATATCTTTATTAGATTAAGAATAAAACTGTAGTCTTTGAAAAATATTTTTTAATCATTTATATCCATATTAAGAAACTTGTCTTTTTCAGGAAAAAAACTTTTTTGCTAAATCAAAAACAATATCATCAGCATAGATAAACTTCCTGAATTCTGTTTCTGGAATATCTTTCAGAAATACATTAAATAGAGTAGATAAAAGAACTGAACCTTGAGGAAGATCATTCTGTAAATTTTTGTATCTATTATGATTATTATCATTTGAATTTTTTTTTTTGGAGAGCATTTTATTAAGTGAATTCTGGATTTAAAATTTTTAGAACATTTTAGAAGAAAATCATTTTTTCAAACAAAATCATAAATTGAGATTAGGTTAATAAAGGCAGTACTGCTTTTCATTTATTTTGAAAGTGGAGTTGCTAAAAAATAAACTTGTTCACAGTAGTCCTCTTCCAGCACTAAATCCAACCTGCTCTCTAAGTATTTAGTTCTCATTTATAGCAAAGTTCTTGTTAGTATGATCTTTTTAAAAGTTTGTAGCAAAACATAATAATTCTATTGGATGATAATGTTTGTATGGTTTTGATTACTATTGACTTTCATTGCTTTTAATCAATAATGATATATAAAAAATATAGTAAAAAAACATCTTTTCCAAATAATTTTTTAAAACTTGATTTAATATACCTAAATTAATATATTGTACAATTCTTCCATATATTGTTAAAATCAGAAGTTATTATCTGGGACAACACAAATTACAGTATGTAGCCAATATTTTGACTATTTTTTTTAATAACGGTCATCAAGATAATACCACAAGTTTGAAAAATAAATTATGTACCTATAAACTATATAAAAACACGAATAATATATATGTATGTGTATTTTAATGGTCGTAAATATGATCAAGTGATAATAAGAGAAACCACTACAAGTATATTTCTCTTAAAAATGAATTACATAACCAACAAGTAAATATACAAATTATTAATAAATACATAAACAAATATCAGACTAACATTTAAAAAAAAACCATTTGATTATCACATTATAACTCAAAATTACAATAACTTATTAATGATTATTAACAAAATCTAGCAATGCCCAGCACACAATAGAAAGCCAAAATCAGTAAAATATACTCAGCAAATTATATTAATTACAAATTATATTTTATAATTATTAATTATTTGATTTTATCTTACTAGACTCTATTATTTGTAATTTAAATTTTATAATGGAAATATCATTCATTATTGCTTTAATTCTGTGCACAAAATCATTTAATCGAGATATCTAAACATGAAAATGAGATGAGATCCTAAGGCAAAGTTTAAAATCCATGACCAAAGCATGTTATCATATTATACAAGTTAATTCTAATAAAGTTAATTTATTACCAATAGTAAATGTAAAACTTGTTATTATTATCTCATTCATTTACATTTAATATAAAGGAGAAAAGACAAGATATACATGTATAATATCAATACAAATCACAATATTTAGATATAATTAGGCAAATGATAGTAAGATACCCAACATCATTATTACCAAGCAACAATACATTTATTTGCCTTCAAGTACATGCATAAAATAAATCATTATATAAATATGAATTAATAAGCAGTGAACAAATTATTGTACACCAAGATTTCCACTGCAATGCATGGAATATAAAAAAATATATAAATAAAAAGACATTAATATTTTTACCCAACATAATGCAGGAATGCATATCTGCAAGTACGTATGTCACAATAACAGTTCAAATAAAGCAGAAACTCAGCATCTGCAATTTTTATATATATTCAACACAGAACAATATACATGGAATATGACTCCAACTTGAAATAATTTAACATCTACATGTCTGTTTATAATATTGATTTTATATAAATATCATATATACACACACCCTACATTCAACTCTAAGAACTTAAATTAATTAAGTTATATTATTACTTGCAAAAAGATTAAAATAAGTTATTATAAATATTTAATATTGAATCCTTTAACATATATAAAATAAAATTCAAATACTTGTTAAAATTTAAAAATTTATATTATGTAATTGTGTGTAACAATCTCAAATAATTTATTTAATATTGTCTTAAGTTCATAAAATGCATTCAAACCTATAGCATTTTATGTAAAATTGTTTGTATATATTTCTTTAAACTTTAATAATTTATTTATTCAAATGATAAAGAATTTATTCCTTTAATTATTAAAAATAAATACATCTACATGAAATTTTTATATTATTATCAAAACAACTTTTAAATCATATACACACTTTGTATATTTGAATTATAAGAATAGCTAGAATATATATGTATTATTTAGAAACATTTAAAAATATAAATAACCATAGATAATTTAAATTTGATATTATCTATACCCAAAAATAATTAAGTTTAAGACAGTTTATTAAAATTTATAGATTAAACCATTGGAATTTACACACATAAAGATGTCTTTAACAAAAAGTTTAATTTTAATTTGATCACTTATAGTCATTAGTAAAAATATTCTTGGATTATTATTAGGAACTCTTAATTTCCTAGTTGCTGACTACAAATCCTATTATTCCTGGTTGAATATTTGAATTTCATTAAAAAATTTGTTGTTAGTCACTTTGTACAATAAATCCTTTATATATTAAACA
This sequence comes from Epiperipatus broadwayi, assembly GCA_028023455.1. Lineage (NCBI taxonomy): Eukaryota > Metazoa > Onychophora > Udeonychophora > Euonychophora > Peripatidae > Epiperipatus > Epiperipatus broadwayi. The sequence continues at coordinate 3,161,873 of JAQFVV010012529.1, forward strand.
AGTTGCTGTACACAATAAGAAATTCTTATATTTTATTTTAATTTATATTGGAGACAGTTGACTAAGATATGCTTACATAAATAGGCTGAAATCTTGATGTTTTAATGCACCATTGAAGGAAAATTCACTTTACTGATTCATTTTACTTCCCAGTTTCAAATGATTCTGCTTCAACTTTTAAAAATATAATTCCCAAGTGTGATTTCCTAGGTTATATATTTTTGAAAATAATAACTGTGCATAACAAATTAACAACTTCTATTTAATGCTTTATAAAATTTAAAATATTAACTAATATTATTATTATCCTTTTAATAATTTAAATTATCTTAATCAATATTAAAAATAACTAATAAAATATTTTTAATAATAATTTCATTTTAACAAGAAATTAAAAGACTATTGCACAATATGTTTATTGCTTTTTATGTAAATATAAAGATAAAACATTAGATCTTTTTTCAATAAATCTTGTATTCCTATATATGATTTTCTTCTTTTTTAATTTATTATTAATAAATTTATAATTTATTTTCAAGTCTGAATCTATTTTATTATGCATTTGTTAAGCTATCATTTGATATTGTTTCCTCAAGTAAATAAAATACGTATACCTAATGATGATCAGTCAAGTATATGGCAGCATGATAACTGATGAATTTAAATCTAAATCTAGAATTATCTTATGATTTTCTTTTTTGTGAGTAATTTTTGCATTGCACTATATTGTTAGAAAGATAGTATTGAGAAGTTTTTGGATAGATAAGTTATATTTGATTAAACTATGTTATCTACTCTTGACCCAAGCCCCTCTCCCCAATAAATAGCTATTGTAAATATCTTTAAATTTTATTTTTATTAATTAGTGAAAGATCGTTTAATGCCTTTAAGAACCAATTACTTAATTCATTTGTAATTTCTCTGGAGAGATATTGATGACTGAGAGACAATAAAGATTCCTTAAAATCTCAACTACAATTGCAGTCACATTTTTAAAAAAGACTTAATAGTATTTTAAATACAAATATATTTTATATACCTGGAGTCTAGGTGTAATATAAGGCATTTGAACACAGATTTTCAAACTCCCTTAAACCAACAATAGATACACATGATGACACACATGTGAAAAAGATATATGATATCCTATTTTTCATATGTGTGTGCTCATGTTCATCGGTTGTATGAGATAAAGTGGATGGCTGAAGGGAGCTTAAAAGTATGTGTTCAAAAGACTTAATAAATTTATATTCTCTCTCCCATCCACATACATAGAAACATGATTACAATATAGGTATATGTAAAAAACTTAGTTTTTGCTGATGAGAGAAAAATTATAAATGAATATCTTAAGTAGCATTCATTTTGGGCTGACAGCAAACGTGATAGAAGAATTCATTGTGCTTCTTTTTTATTATCATCTGCATGCTGATGTTTAATTAGATTTTTTTAGATAAAACTTTAGTTCATGTCAACATTTCTTTCAAAGCTAGATAATGTATTAATTTTTTACACTTAGAATTTTTTTTAAATAAGTTTTTCAATATCTTACAATATTATTTTAGTTGAAAGGCGCAATAAATTTCCTATTATTTCCCTACAGGTAAGTTTATTTTATTTTAAATTTGCTTAATTTGAAGTATTCAATATGATTACTGAGTTTATAGTGATTTTTCAAGTACTGATTTCGAGTCTTATTCTATTATATATTGTGATGTAGCTCCATCTCAAACAACAACAATGGATTTCTTTTCTACTCAATTCTAACTTTATCCAACATTTATCACAAGATCTTCCAGTTTTCTATTAATTGACAATCTTCTATTTATATAATCAACAAACAAAAACTGATTCATCAGTGTTTGCTATAGTTGTATTATCGTGACCAGTAAACTTTTTATCCCAAGTAAAAGATACTTGTTTAAACCACTTAAAGCTTTATATAGTTTACAAAATTACCAGAAACATATTCTTTAGAAATCTTCATAAATATTTCAACTTTTACTTTATCTTATAAAGACTTGGTATCAAATTTCACAAAGAGTAATACTTTTTATTTGATAATCTAAAAACCATTTTAATTGACATAGAATTATCAAAAAATCAAGTATATATTTTAATCAAAGACTTTTTGCTGACAGATATCTATATATGTATAATCTTGTTTTACAACTTCCACTATTTTTTTATTTAAATATTTATTTTTTGGTAACACCTCCCCCCCCCCATTTTTGAGTAGTCTACCATCCTTCAAACATTGCTCTTTAATGATAATTTTTCTTCAACAATTGCTGCCTACTTATTGATTTTCTCACTCCCTCTTCAGTTACTATCTTTATAAAAGTTATCCTTTTCTTAAGTTTTATTAGTTTCATCTATCTCAGATTGCATTTGCTCATATTCAATTTCTCCTTTATCAATCTTGATATTATTTTCAACTTTTGAGTTTTCTGATTCCCAATTTTTCTATAATTGCATTATTTTTTTGTTAATAATTACTACATTTGCTAGCTGCTTAACATTATTGATGCAACTGTTTTTTCTGATTCTGCATCTTGAAGTTCAGATTATTGCATGAAGTTTTTTTGATTAGTTAACCACCAAAACAAAAGCTCCACATTCAAAAATTAAACTGCTTTATTTCTTTACTTTTGCCAAAATAAAATTATTAAAAATTATTTTTTTATACAAATGCACATATATAATGTATATAAATAAAATTATAGATGATATATATTAATTATAAACACTTTCATAAAAAGTTTTCTTTTCCATAAAAAAAAATAAGTAAATTTTTTTTTTCAGGTAATTGTTTGGCTTGCTTAATTATTGATAGGATTTTAAATTTAAAATGTCTTTCTTTTCTTTTTTTTGTCTAAAAGATTTTTAAATCTATTTTTTTCTTTTAAAACATAATAATTCTTTGTTATATAGCTATGGTCATCATAGATCACTTCTCTAAAAGATTTTAAAATACCTTTTAACTGTTAATTCTGACTCTTAGATTTTTTAAATGCAAGCACAGTTATTTATTTGCATTACTTTTTTTTTTTTTAAAAAAATATAGAGTTCAAACAATTTAAGATAATACTTTTCTATATTATATCTCTAATTTTTAAAATGGAATATTAAAATAAAATAACTCACCATATATATGCATAGCATGTTTAAATGTGATTCACTGCATATATAGATAAAGAGAAGCATACATATACCAATTCTGAAAACTTTCTCTTGGTAAGCTTGGTTTTCTTTGTCCATCAAAAAGTATAATCTAGGTTTGTTGTCATCATCAGAAAAAAGTATAATTCAGGTATAGTTGGCTTTCTCCTTTCCATCTAGGGTTTGATGAGTTTCAGGTCAGCAAACTGTCTTCTAGAATACATTTGTACAAGCTAATTCATCCATTTTAAGTTGACCCAGTCTTCAAGTGAATCAAAACTCCAGTATATTGAACTAGTAGACTGCTCACTACTGGCTTGGCTTCAGCTACATCTTCATGGGAGTTATTTTTATTTTTATAACACTCCAAACACCAATTCTTCTATCCAACTGCTTCATAAAAATATTAAGACAAAAACTGTCTTCAAAAAAAGTACTAGCCAAACTTTGCAGCAGACCAATTTGACCACTTGCTTCTCAAAATTTTTTAACCAGATTGTTGCAGCTGGCTATTTTGCTACTGCTATCAACTACTGCAGCTAACTACTTCATAAAATATTTTAGCCAACTTTGCAGCTAGCTATGATCCAGCTGCTTCTCAAAATGTTACTATCCAGATTAAAATATTTTTTTCCCAACCCTTTTATAGTCTTGGATTTCTGAGGTGATAAAAACACATTGCAGACTATTTTCAAATGGTCTAGTCCTTTTTACTCTCAAGGTGATAAAAATACAGTAACTGAAAACAGGTTTTTTTCTGTCTTAATTAAAATAGCTTTAATCCCTCAAAAGCACTTTTAATTAAAAGCTAAATTTGGAAATCCTATCAAAGATTTTTAAAAACAGATAATAGAAATTTTTATATAGATAATGTATATAAGCATTAAAAGATTTTCAAAGATAGATATTTTTACAATTATTAGAAAGATGTTTGTTTTTAAATTTCAAAATCAGTATAGTAATAATAATTTATTTAGACCTTTTAAATGTTTTAATAAATAAAATTCTGTTTTAAATTGAATTATTTAACCTTTTACAGTCATTATTCTTTCAAGTAAAATGTAGAAAAATCTACAAAAATTTATGTCTATGTTTATTTCTACTTTTCCTTTACTTTATATATATATATGTATGCACACACAACTTTGTTGCTATGCACCATGTAACCCAAGGTTACAACATATATATATTATAATGATAGAAATATTTACATTGAATGTGACAATTAAAATATATTCTAACCTGGAAATTTTTTTAAATAAATAATGATGATCACCATGAAAGCTAGATGATTTATTTACAGTAGTGTGAATGTGACTTCTCTCTCTGATCTGTCACAATGACCTTACTTGTAGTAAATGTGCAACATGAATATTTAAAGTTTTAAATTATAATCTTAAGATAAGAGTGACACAACAAATACAGCAATAAACCTAATGCAACATCCATCACTGACAGATTTTGCATTAACTTCAAAATAAAGTAGAAGCATAAATAAACTTTTGAGATCATGGATTTTATGGTAATTGATAATAATACTAACTTTCTTATAAATAATAAACAACATGAATATGATAATTAAATTACCAAAGAAAGAATAATAAAAATAATAAATTATTACTTATGCATTATTTCTTTTATTTTTTTTTCATGTGTCAAAGCATCAGCTGGGAAGTAAACCCAGGAGAACTGCTTGTAAGGCAGCTGTGCTAACCACTTGGCCACCAACACTTGACTATACATAAGTGAAATATTTTGCTTAAGTTTGTAAAATTTCTATATTTCTTTATTTTTTATATAGAAATTTTACAATTTTAAGCAAAATATTTCACGTATGTTAGAATATAAAATTATGTAATATTATAAAATAATATTATTTAAAACCCTTTTTATTATACTTTAATATTATACAACAATTACAATAATCATACATATTTATTTCCATTTATGATTTAAATTATTTTAATTTAGATATTAGAATTATGAAATAAAACAGAAGTACATCTGTCAAGTATTAACAATACATAAATTTTCCCATGTATGGTAAACATAAATATATATATCTGCTTTGCATCAAGTTAAACATATTTAACAAAAGTTAATACAATCATATCCATTTATTAAATAATTTATATGTCTATCATATGAATAAGAATAAAGATATAATAGGTTGACATATGCTTATATCAATTATTAATTTACATTTTTTTTAAAATTAGAATTTGATAAATAAAAGTACTTTAATATATTTTTATATAGAATGCTTTGAATTTTTTTTTATTTTATAAAATAAAGTAGTATTACAATTTTTTATTTTATTTATTTAAACTGAATGCTACAATATTGAATAATAATGGTATCAATTGTCCAAATCTCTATCCTTGCATGTTTCTTCAGGGCCCATAGGTAATCCATGTTGAAGCTGGTAACATGATGATTGAATGAAACTATTATATTAGCCATTAGCTTTGAATGTCTAATTTGTTTTTGAACAATATTTTTTTTGTATATCCTTTTTGCTTTCTAGTTGATTGATAAATATAACAAAATGTAAAACATCCATTAATTTTAAAGAGAGATATTCATTAATGCAATTCTCTTATTCCACACGAAGCTTTCCATCCAATTCTTTGGGAAAATATAGTAGTAAATGAGAGATAGATCTCTTCCAATATTTTATTATCTTAGCAATTCATATTTTTGATTTCTGAGGTAATTAACTCATAGCTAAGTTTTTAAACCATGAAATTTAAAGTTATTCTCTCTAGTTGTAATATTCAGTTCAATGTCTACTTCCTCAGTTTTTTTAATTAAAAAATATCATGCTCTTTTTACAAATCAGGCAATCATTTCAAGAAATTTTTAGTGATTTTTCAGTGTTCTGTCTAGCCTTCTTTTAAAAATAAACTCATTGCACAAATAAAAATACAAAAAATATTTTATAGACTATAACAATAATTATTAACAACCAAGAACAACATATTACTCTTTTTTTATAATTTATTCTAATCAATAACTAATAACAATATCAGTATTATATGATAAATTATTTAAATATTGATGTTAAATTTTATTTAATTATTCATTTATCTATTATTATTCATACACACACATCATGTATTGACCAAATTGTTTATCCATTTCTTATTAATTATATTTTCATTCCAAAGAAAATTTATTTGTGCCTCATCGCCAAGTGCCGTGAGGCCAAAGTCAAAATTTATGATATGATATTAACATAGGCAAAGCACAATGGCATAGTCAGTATGTATGAAGGGTCCCCAACTAGATGAAGTATTTCATAAAGATTCCACTCATCTGCCCATAGACCTCCCCCCACACAAACCACTGTCCAAGTTACAAAAGTATAAAACACCTTTTACAGACTAAAAATTCCATAAATTACATGGCTGGATCATAAATACATTACAATTGGAAAGTTGCAGTATAAATGAACTGATTGTTATAATGTAATATATATCCGAATCTGCAGGGACTTCACTCCATCACATGCACGTCGGATCACAAATCATATCACTTCAAATGTACATTAAATACATTTATTCAAACAATTTCAAAGCCCTAAACACAATATGATTTTAATATTTACAAGGATTGTAAGATTATTCTTCATCCATCCAGGACTGCAATGACTTCACTCCATCACTCTGTGAACCTGGATTGCCCATTAGGCAAAATATCTCATACATATGGTAGGAATTCACGACCAAATAAATATCCCAACACCCTGACTATGGAATAAATACTAATATATGTAAAAAAAATTCCTGGAAGGAGATTAAACATAGCTCTCAACACCCATCCAGATGTGCTGTAACTTCAATCCATTCAACTGCAGGTCTGGTTGCCACAATAATAATACAAAGTGAATTAAAGGATTAAGTTATATTTAAATTAGTAATTAACATAACAGTTCATTCAATCAATGACAAATGTCCCTGGGAGTTTTACTCGAGACCAGGTCTGATCAGCCATCCATGGTTGACTAAGTCTTTCTCTCCTTCACTCTGGCTTCTTTTATTTTCTTAATAAATATTTCTTCTACTGTATCCTTAGTTTCATCTTGAAATGTTACTATGTTTCTGGTTAACCAGATGGAAAAGTTCACTTGTGTTGCAAGTCTGATCAGACCAAATTCTCCTTTCTTGATCACTCTGGGTTTTGTCTGTACAAGCAATGTCTTTATCTGAGATCTGCATCAGGAACCAGTTAGAATTCCACATCTCACAAAATTATAGGATGTGGGAAATTGATTCTTCAGATTTGTTGCACAGTGGGCAGATTGTATTAATCCTAATCCACTGGCTGCAACTCAAGAACACTCTGATGGGTAAGACTTCGAGGCTGACCTTAAGCAGAAAGTCTATCAATTTAGGTTCCAGTTTTAGCCTTTCGGTCAGCCCCACAATCCAGAAATTCCAATCAAGGGTTTTTCCTCATCTGTGAGTTAGCCCATAACATGTCCCAGTAGGATAACTTTACAGAAAATAAGGAGCTGGTAGACTTGATGCTATTAATTACTAATGAGACTTGTTGTCTCAACCATATACCTCCTTTCACTGGAGGTGGCCAGTTCATGGGTTCCATATAATTTATGGGTAAGGGGCACTCTGCATTTTCTTTCTCCCTAAAGAACTTGACCAAGGTATTATGGGTCTGCTGGAGGAGAAAATTTTGAATGGAATGCAAGCCCAAACCATCTTGCTTCTTTGATCTTTGTAGTATCTTCATGCCAGCATAGCTTCCTACATTGTGTTTCCATCCTTTCTATAAATGCTTTTGTTAGAGAAAAGCCTGCTAGAAAGAATGTAATTTTCAGCAGGACCACAACATTCAATAATGTGACCTTCCCCAATGATGAAAGGGGGATCTTAACTAGAGAATTAATGGTTTTTCCAACCTTTGCAAATAAGGCTTCCTCCAGATCTCTCCTCATTACAAAGGGGGAGGGAAGCTAGTTGGAAACTGAGAAATTTCTGTGGGGGAGCCCTAAATCTTCCCAGGATTTGTTTCCTGGTTCTGATTGACTAGACAGCCAATTTTTGCTCATTGACCTTTAGACCATAATTGTGAACAATCTGGTCCAATATCTTCTCTAGCTTATCAACTTCCTCCTGTGATGAAATAACCACCACCACATCATCCATATAGGAAATGTGATGAATGCTCTCTCCCAGGACAGGAATGGCAATTCCAGGGAGAGTTGGCTCAATGCTCAACAGGAGAGGGGGGATATAAGCCATAAAAAGGATAGGATTCTATTATTTTATATTTCTGTAATTTGAAACAAAAGTAATATGCTATAGATTTTGACCTAGTAATGGTGCTGCTGGATAGCATCAGTTAATTATCATGTCTTTTTTTAAAAAGTTAGGAAAGTGGGAAGGGGGGATTTATTCGAGAAGTAAATATATGTTTGGTTTTTGTTAGTTAAATATTTACATAAAGTAATTGGTTATGCAGGTTGATCTCTATGCAGTATTAGATCATTTAAGGCTATTTAATTATAATTACTTCATATTTGATGATTATAATATCTCAGGTTAATAAAGAATGCTCAGAATAGTGTGGACAGATCTAAACGGTCATTCATTTGGTGTTTGGATTTGGCTTCCGGTTGCACATGTCTGTGGGCTGGAGAGCGTGGTTCAGGTAGAGTTGGTTAGTCAGCATGCTATCCATACAGGTGGACATGTTGGCTCTCCATAATTCCTATCTTCTATCAGTATATGATCACAATGGGCGGATGTACTGATTTCCTCTTTTTCTTTGTTAAAATAGGCATGCGAGTGTCTGTGAACTGGCTTGTATGACCCTACATATGTTCCTTCTTTTATTTGCATTCATATGTTTGTTAACCTGACATTGTTTTGTTTTTCTTTTGCCTATCTAATACATAAGCTATAGGAAAATGACTCTACTACAGGATTTTCAGCCTGAGTAACCAATTTTTTGATTATCTCATGATTAGTTAAAATTGATTAATTTAGCTAATCCACGTTCTAGTTTTATAAGGTATGATTTTAGTTGAAAGTTCAACTAAAGTGGCTTGTTTGCTTGATAATTAACTGATCTATTTTTTTTTTGTATAACAGCTTAGTTTTTAATCACTGCATAGTTTAATGCTATTCCAGCAAGGTCCACTAATGTAATAAAACATTATTTTATTTGAGATCTAAATTATTTATAAAGAGAAATAAAATCAATTTTTTTTCTCTTCTTATTTCATTGGAGTAAGATGTCGAATCAGTCTTATTGTAATTGTTTCTTTGATATCTGTTTTTAATATAAAATGTTTTTTTTTATCTTTTTGTAAAGGAGAAATAAAATGCTTATTCTTTATATACATCCGTTAGTCAAATGTTTAGACATGCTGCTATATTATTAGCTTATACTAAATGTTAACGGAGAATTCAGAACTCATGGTCATTTAATTCTAAAATAATGTAAACAAAATAAAATTATGCAAACTAAATAAAATGAAATGTTAACCACTAATGTGAATCTGTTATGCAGGATGCGGTCTTTGATAAACTTACTATTTAATTATAAAATTAATGTAAAGAATGTTTTTTTAAAGAGCTTGAGTTAAATGTCAATGTAAAATAATTAATGAGTTTAAATTGATATATAACTAAAACAAAACTTCCAGTGTTCTTTGAATCTTTTCATTAACTTTTATTTTAAGTAATCTTTAATTTTAAGTATATATATAAATCAAGCACCCAAGTTCTCATTAAAATATAATTAAAAATGAATCTCATGCTTGAAAGTTCGGCTTCCGGCATGGTAAATTAAAGGAATTCGATGTTATCATTGAGAAAGGTTATTGATTAGATCTTTGACCTGGGGATATAGGTAAATAGGGCAAAATCCATAATGTACCTGACTTATATATCTTGTACATGGTCAGACTTGAGGTACTTTACCTGTATTCAGGGGTTTGTTGGATCGATATATGTTTTTCGACAAGTACACTATATTCACAAGCAAAATAATTTATTTTTTTAAATATCTAAATGTTTTTTATCATATGAAGAAGACCCATCTCACCCATGAAATAAAATTACTTAATTAAAACAAAATGAATTCTATAAAAAAATTTTTAACAAAAGATAATAGAATATTAAAAAATTAAAATTTATTTACATTTTTACCTTTTTATTTACATAAAAGTCTCGAGACTTTGGTGGCCACAATGTGATAAATAACAATCAGTTTTAAATAGGTTGATTTTTAGTCAAAGTTTTAATTAGTTCAAAATAACTTTGTAATCTCTCATGCATAAATTATTCTATCTATTAACAAAGTTAGCTTCTCAATCACAAATGTTTATTCATTAATAGAATCATTTTTTTTGTATCCTTGCTATTTCAGTTTAACTTAGTCATGGTATATAGCCAGGCAACTAGGGATTTTAAGGATTTATTTAAAAAAATTTTTTTTTCATACTTACATTATTTATTAAATAAATTTCTAGAAGCCATTACGCCATGCTATTAAATAATAGATTACAATAAGTAAAAAAAAAAAACACCAAACAGTTGATTCCTTCCACTAAAATAGATAAAATCTTTTGCAGTCATTTTTAATACTTTAAATATTTGCTGTGAAATGTAAGTTTGCCCCTTACATCCCTCCAATATCATTTAAACACCTTTTGGCCTAATTCAGATCCAAGACCCAATATATTATCATGCTTTAGTAAACACTATACTAATAAAAATGAAGCACTATCATTGATAAACCATTAAGTCTTATATCCATTTAAATCCCAACTTATCATACGATAAATATGTATTTGAATTAAATTATAAAAGGCATGCATGACAACTAGCCTGAATTAAAAATATCTTGTTAATTATGATGTAACTCTGACACATTATAACAATATGAGAAAAATATGATTGGCTAACATATATGCAAGCAAGAAATGAAAGTTTATGTTAAAGGAAATAAATAAATAACATTTTTTACTGATATTAACATATTATCAATAATGATCATTATTAATAACATAAACAATGGACCTAAATCAAAATCACAAACTTAATATAAAAAGTCATCTAAAATTATCTTAGATAAAATATCCTCATGTGAATAGGAAAAAAAAAGCAACAAGCTTCTTCTCTGAAAAAGAGATAAAACTTCTCATTGGTGGAATAACCTGCATAAATTTAAGCAGAGAATTTGAACTTGCAATTCGAATAGAAATACCAGCCAGTATTGAAATAGTCATAAAAACAAATACTTGAATACTTGATTAGTGGTCAGAATCATATATTCATTCAACAAAACCCAGAGTCCAAGCAAAATATACTAAGCATGATCAAGATGGGATGCAGGGTCTCAGATTGAACTAAACTCAAAACTATGTGCCTGTTCTTTATAATTTATTTCTGATGCTACATTTAAGTTCCATTTAATCCAGGTCCCAATGAACAGGGAGTAGCATTAGATTCTATTAAATTTAACTACACTATACAGCTGTCATTAGTGGACTTGGAAAAATGAATGATAATTTTAATAAATAAATTGGGAAAATAATTATTATATACATTACACATAATAAATTTAATTTCAATTAATAGGTTTAGTTGGATTGGAGTATGGCAAGAAAAATAATTGAAATGAGATATATTTAAACAAGTTTATATAATTGTTAATGGGTAACGTAAGACAATACAGATTACATTGTAAAGGGTAGCTTACAATGCACATATTCCTAAAAAGATCAAGCCTATTTATTGAACCCAATCCATTTGGAATTTATATTAATAATGGGAAGATTATTTGTTTGTTATTATTACATATATACATATAATGCACAATAAATTGTTGTTTTATTATAAAATAAAATACAACCAACATTTTAAAAAGTAATATTGTATATTGTAACGAGCACAGACGTTCGTTACATTGTTTTTTTTTTATATATATTATTAAACAAGTTAAAATAAAAAGTTCGCATTTAAAAACTTTCTTTAAAAATTGAAATTAAAATATCGTCTTAAACTCTTATATATTAAGTCGCACAGATAATGAAAAATTATTAAAATAAAATTTTTATTAAAGAAAAAGGTATTTTTAAAACTAAATTTTAAAAAAGATTTGGAGATAAAATTATATCTTTAAATTTGTCTTGAAATATATTTTTGATTTGGAAAACAGGGTAATTAATTAGAAATGGAAATGATTGTTAATTAGTTAAATTAAAACCAGCCTTGAGCATTTAAATGTAATAACCTCAGTCAGATAGAAAAAAAAACAATAGAAACTGATTAGCCAATGAAAGAAATCCATTTGGGAAATCGGACCTCAGCGAAAGAATCATCACTCCATGACGCAATGTTAATTCAATCCTTGACATTAATATAAAAAGGACAGGTTTTGGAAAGCTTGGTAGTTTAGTGAATGAGGAGTGATTGATTATTACGATGTAACAGCTAGGTGTTAGTGCGAGGGGATTGAAAAAGACCACAGTTTCAATCCCTTCAGTTCTGTAAGAAAGGAAGAAAAAGGGCCATCTTTTCATTGAGGACCAATTACACTAAAAAAAATAAAAATCTCCAAAGGATAAATAAATCGATCAACCGAATACAAATCTTCGGACGACGTGGGAATTCACGTGCAAACGGCAAGGAATATACGAAGATGAACTATTTCAATAACCGTAAGACTTTAAAATTTATGAACAGTAAATTAAAAACTTTCCAGATTTAAATGATTTCAATATTATTCTATCTGACCAACATTATTTTATTAATTAGTTATAATTTTATTTAATGTATTTAATTTGTAAAATCATTTCCATTTATTTATTTATTTATTTAATTTTGTTCTTTAAGTTTTATTATGATTTCTGTTTTCCGTTAAATAAATTATAAAAAAATGTTAAACTTAAGTCGGGCGTGAATGGCTGTATCGATTTGTAAAGATATATTAAGGGAGGGTAATCTTGGGTTGTTCATTTCGTAGTTGAATTGGTTCAATGGATTGGACATATTTATGTAATTAGTAGGTGTAATATGAGATCCGCTACGGGCAGGATTATAGATATACGCCACACACCCTCTGTTTGCCTATGGATGGGTTTGTAAGTCGGCAGAATACCGCAGCCCATTCCTATGGAGTTTTTAGTTTATTGATCTACTTGCCCACAGATGTCACATCCCTGTGGGTGGAGAGTCAATGTCGTTTCTATTTCTACATATTGTTCAGATGTACATTCCTGACAATATTGTTGTGTTGTCGTATCATGCTACATTGAATACATGAATGTATCAGATGGATTGGCGCCAGTTGATTGCGAAATGTGTTGCCTAAGGTTAAGTAGGGATAGAATATTTTATTTTTAAATGCAGATCTATGTAGTCAATTCAGGCTCGATCCTAAATAAAACTATTAAATTTAAGTTGTTTATAGACGCTTGCATGGATTGTTTATCGGTTAACTATGTTTTGCGTTTCATATTTGATCAAAATATATAGACATTCGATAAATAATGATACCTTACGGTGAGTATCTAAAAATGTATTTATTCGGATGTCTTTTAAGTTATTGGTGACGATGCAAGTATCTTACGATGAATACTAGAGGGTTTCTTATAATTCCCTATGCAATTGTCAGTAATCAATAATTTTGTATTTTGATCGTTTATGTTTACTTTGAAATGTTTTTGACCGTTGAAATCTATGTAACCGATCTATAGCTTCCGATCTAAACAGGTTTATAAGCCCATCTGTGCGAACTTGATTAAAAATGTAAATTTATAATATAATAGTAACTCAATGTAAATTAAAGTAAAATCAAAGTTAAAAATAATGTTAAATGTTTAAATGTAAATCACTAAAATAATTTTAAACCTTATATATATGTGCATAAATAAATCTGTTTGTATGATAATTACTGGCAGTGGCTTACTTTATTCTTTTATATACTAGTAAATGATATTATTAAATCTCTGCTATTCCACTGAGCTAGTGACAATGGGCTAACGATCTAAATATGTAAATAAAGTGGAATCCTAACAGCGCGTATCTGCCTACTCTATAAATTTTTCTAGGCTTAAATGCCTAGATGGCGCCCTTTGGTAGTGCGGTGCGGTGCGATGCGATCTACCACTTCGTTTGGATCGTTATAATATATATAAACTATTTGATTAAATAAACTGTAATGTATTTTTTTAAATTTAAAATTGAATATTAATTTATAGTTAAATGATTTAGGGATAGCCTGAGGTTAAGTTAGGTGGCCATGTGTGAAAATAAAACATTTTATTATTTTATTTTTTTTATCTGTAATAAATGAAATGTATTTAAACAATAGGCATTTAAAAATCTAAATGTATTTAAACAATAGGCAGTTTAAAATCTTAGCATTTCAGGAGATTCTCGGCCTTTTATATAAAAATAGATACTTTTTACAAAATCGTTCTTCTTGTAAAAAAATATAGCAGCTATAACAATAGACAGCAGTAAAAACTAAAATTTAGAATGCTAAAATGGAGTTTTGCTTTTTCTTTTATTTAAATCATAAACATTTTTAAAAGACAAATGCTGTAACTAAAAGTTTACCAAATTCAGAGGAAAGAAAGTGAAATAAGAAGTAAGAATAACTGATAAATTTTGTAATAATTAAAGCATGTTTTAAAAGTTGTTGGAGTAATTTTTTACTATTTTAAATTTTTTCAAAAAGAATAATGAAAATTAATCTGCTGAAAATTGGAAAAGAAAAAAAAATGAAATAATTTTAATATATATATAAGTAAATTGCTTCTATATTATCCAACATAAATTTATGATTACAAATAATTATTGAATTGTACTTTAATATGAATATGGGCTAGAGCAAAGCATGCTATTGTGCATCATGTTATTTCCTACAGCTGCATTAAACTTCTATTTATTTATTTATTTATTTTTCTACTTTATTGTAAACACACAAGAAGATGCCTGCAGTCCAAAGTAAACAATCATTGGAATACTTAATGATGAATCAAATAAGGATCAAGGTGTTTACTATACACAACTACAGGAGACACCATTGTACCTATCTATCCCAGTTTATGGATAGTAAAAGAATAGCCAAAAGTGTTTAATTGGGTTGAGTAAAGGGCAGGTAACAAGATGGGTGAGAAAGGTAATGTGGTATGCAAAAGATTTGGATATAGTTTATATCAGTATACTTGTATAAAAGGTGGGATGATTGTGTTAGGAGGATTGTTGAGTGTTATAGTGGTAAGGAATGGGATAAAAGAATAGAAGCATTAATAAAAAATAGGGAGTTGGAGAGATGGAGAAGTAGTATGGAGGGTAAGAAGAGTTTAAATATATATAGAAGTAAATGGAATATTGGAAGCGAGTTAATTTATGATAATAGTAAGGAAAGTAGTTTATTGTTTAAGGCTCGAACAGGATCTTTAGCAACAAGAGAATATACATGTAAATGGAAAACTATGGGTGATTTAGCATGCAAATTGTGTAAGGAAGGTATAGAAAATATTAGACATCTGTTAATTGAATGTAAATGCTTGAAAGCAGAAAGGGCACAGATAATGAAGTTATGGGAGAATAGATATGAACAAAATGACTATACAGAAAATGAGTTATTAGTTTTTATGCTGGGTTTGTGAAAAGATAAGGGGGATTTAGATTTAAAGGCCATAGAGTTGACAAAAATTATGTTGTGGAAATGGGATGGGGCAGAATATGGGAAGACTTAGAGTGGGGAATGGAAAATAAAGTGGCTAACAGGTTTATCTGGGCATAGTTGCTGAGATATTCTTGACTTCGTTTAAGGAGAAGGCAAATACATCACATCACATCACATGTTAAGGAAAATGATTTACTAAGTGAAACTGCTTTTGGAGAACAACATGCCTAACTATCAACTACTACTTTCATTATGATGATTTTTATGAACTTTGTTCCAATTACAATTTTTTAATCAAGAAATTAACATTGTAAATTTTTGTTTTATTTTTTTAAAATTCTTGTTATCTGTTGTATTTTCACACTCTGATGCTGAAGCTTCATTTTTTTTTTTTTAGAATTAGCAAAGAAGAAAGGGGGGATTATTCACTTTGATATTTTTATATTTTCATTGTAAATAAAATTTAGGTTAACCCACCTGCTTCACATCAGGTTATCCACATAAATAGTAAGGTAAGATTCTCTACATTTATTTTCATAGATTAAATTGCAACACTTATACAGAATACATATTGTTTTATTTTGTTGATTAACTTTGTATATATATTTTCCAGTATGTTTGACTAATCAACTAGTATTAATTTCTATCTCTATCATATATATAAATTGGGAGGAATTTAAGTTAAATAGACTGTTAACATCTGTAAATATATTATTTAGCTAGCCAGCATCTCAATTATCTTAAATTACTAAAGCTTATTTTTCTATATAATTATGATTTGTAAAGAATAAGTGACATAGATGGATTTCTACGATGGGGTATAAGAGTTGAATCTGGAGAATCATTAATTAGTAAAATGGTAGAGGTTCACATGTGACACATGTACATATGATTATTATTATTTTTTTATTTTTTGTTTATCAATACTATTGCTATTATACTTTATGTTGTTTATTATTGTCAATAAATGTTTAAGAGTTTATATTATTCCGGTCTCAGGTTTATTGAGTTGTCCTGACATTCCACAGTTTATAAACAATTATGCATGCACACACATCTATTTTTCTTATCATATAAAAGCTTGAAAGTAAAACAAATATAATAAATGCTAGTTGTAACCTATATATAGGTGCAGGAGTTGCTGTGTGTATCTGTTCATACCTGTTAAAGGAGTCAAAAGCAATATTCTCTCTGGGCTTGAATATTAGGGCATAACGGTATTGAAAAGGGAAAAAGTGAATGAACTAACCTAAATTGAATTTAATATTATTAAATAGGGATAGAGTCAGTCAATTAAAGTGTATGCAATCATTGGTTGAGCATTTCATCAGTTCTCATTAGCATTCTATCAGAAGACCCAAAGTCTGACCATAGTTAGATGCAACTTTTTCCCCTTCTAAGCCTGGTAGGTCTCTGTAGATTGTTTCATTAGTGGCAATAAATTAGAGCATATTAACTTATTCCACATCAGATTGCTACATCTGCATAGTATTACAGTCTGCAAGTTAGTTGACCATCCGTTACATCTGGCACACCATCGTTGGGCTTGGTTAGCTTATGATTGTTGATGAAGAGTACCATCCATTATATCTGGTGTCAGCAATGTTTGGGGCTAGTGGTAATCATTCCATCCATTATATCTTGTGCCATCAGCTTTGGGGCTCGATAGATAGGTGTACCATCACATATAGACTATGTGCAAGTTGGTCATACATTGTGATCAAACCAGCTGATTGTTGAATCTGATCTATATATCCAGGTGAATCTTTCCATCCATTATAACATTAAGCTGGTGATATAAAGTATTGCCAATTTAACACCATTATGCATTAAATAATTAGACAAGTTTAATCAGATATTACATACAGTGCCAAGGATTTAATTCAGGTAAATCTAATAATCCTCATGCTTGCCAAAGATTGATATCCATAACAATTTAATGTGCAAAATGATATCCAACTCTCTTGCTGTGATCTATCAAAAAAATAAGGTTTATGTGTGATAACTGGAGACTTATATAACACATTACCACATTAATATTGCTGATTATCCAAGACAAGTGGTTAATATTTGGACATTATTATCCAATTCTCAAAGATATGTAAATCATGATTTGCTCTACAGGAGCTTCTGATGTTTACGGGTAAATTCACAAATAATTATAATAGAAAGAATGTAATGGATTGAGTTAGCATTACATATGATTCACCATCAGCAAATTAAACTAAGCTTATAAGGGTTTGGTGAGGCAGATGAGAACTTACATCCACATATAGGATATGAGGTTCATTTGAACTGACAAGTCTGCTAATGAAATAATTAATCTGAAGTATATATGGAAGTTTGAAAATCAGATAAGCTAAACAATCGTACTGCACCCTTACCCCAGTTACTTATTAGATGCTCATATCTGAACAATTTGGCTCCTAGGTGTGAATTTTGTCCACAATTATGTGGGAAGCTGACATAATTGAACTGGTATTTGCTGTTTACCCATAGGGGATAGCAAGTTAGGAACCTACCTGCCTACCTATCTACCTACCCACCCACCTACCTACCTACTTACCCTACTACCCACCTATATACCTACACTACCTACACTACCAACTGACCGACCTACTTACCTACCTACCTACTTACTAACCAACTGACTGACCTACCTACCTAGCTATCTACCTACCTACTCACCTACTTACCCATGCACCCACTTACCCTCCTACCCATCTACCCACCTACTTACCTACCCCCTGCCTACCTACCTACCTACACTACTGACCAACCTACCTACTTACCGGCTGACTGACCGACCTATCTACCTGTCTGTCTGTCTGTCGGTCTATCTATCTATCTATCTATCTATCTATCTATCTATCTATCTATCTATCTATCTATCTATCTATCTATCTATCTATCTATCTATCTATCTATCTATCTATCTATCTATCTATCTATCTATCTATCTATCTATCTATCTATCTATCTATCTATCTATCTATCTATCTATCTATCATCACCTACCTACCTACCTACCTACCTACCTACCTACCTACCTACCTACCTACCTACCTACCTACCTACCTACCTACCTACCTACCTACCTACCTACCTACCTACCTACCTACCTACCTACCTACCTACCTACCTACCTACCTACCTACCTACCTACCTACCTACCTACCTACCTACCTACCTACCTACCTACCTACCTACCTACCTACCTACCTACCTACCTACCTACCTACCTACCTATCTATCTATCTATCTATCTATCTATCTATCTATCTATCTATCTATCTATCTATCTATCTATCTATCTATCTATCTATCTATCTATCTATCTATCTATCTATCTATCTATCTATCTATCTATCTATAACCAAGTTCACATCAACAACCCACACATGCAATATAATGATTCTAATATGACTAATTGCATTTGCATCTAAAATAATTAGTAAATATCTGCACTGCCAACCCAAGCCAGTCAATAAAATAAACACTGAAAGCTAATATAATAACAAAATGTGTTGATTTAATAATATATTAACTCCTGTGTAATAAATAGTTTGACCGACATTATTAATCATTATTTAGTAATGGCTATAGGCATTTCAAGGGATATTAAGATTAATTGCTGATTATAAAATAAGTGTTATACTATATCTCTATGGTTAGAATTATATTTATTGGTTAAAATAATATTCAGATTATGCCTTATTGCCGATAATCAGAATATTGACCCATTATGGAATGAGTTGAACTTTGAATAATATAACAATATAAATCATTATAACAATTGCACGATAATTGAAGATTATAATCAAGTAATATAATTTTGCAATAGTGAGTAGGATTTGAATAACTAAACATTATTCTATAATTCTTAAATCAAATATAAAATTAGTAATATCTTCCATCCCAAACTATTTCACGTGGCATTTGGCACATTATAACATGAATCAGTAAGAAATTTTAATAACAAGAAATTTATAAAGACAGTAATATATATCACTACTAGCACAAAAGTAAAGATTGATTACAGTTTAATAGGATGACCACAAGTTCACAATTTCAAGTTTATACAAAAATAAAGGTTTTACAAAGGTGAGAATTTAATTTGTTCAATAAGGTTTATAAAATAGCTATAGTTCTAGACTTAGATCTCCTAAAGTTCATTTTACTGCTCTCTTGTGGTGATAGTAGGAATTTTATCGTTGATTAATTTGTAAGAGCATGTCCATTGGTTTCATCAATTTTTGGTGATGAGTAGAGCAGCAATCATTCTCCATAGGATAGGCAGCATATCTTTCTATGTGGATGATGTCAACATGGCAAGTTCTTTACAGAACTTCTTCCATCACTGTAGCATCTTGGTGTTTTCAGCACACAGAACAGAGATAGAGATCACCATTCCCTAGGCTTGGAGAATAGCAACTCCCACCTCTCCTACTCTGATATTTTATAGATAAAACTTAATTTTGTTAGATGACATTTACCAAATTTAACAGCTTTTTCTCTAATTTTACATTTAAAATAGCAGCTTTATATTAACTTATACACTTAATTAACTTATACCTTTTTAGGATAATTTTACCTTACAGCAAAATAAACGATTAGCATACCATGCCATATAAATTTAGAAATAAAAGAACTCCTTTTGCCTAAATTTCAGCAAGATGTCAACAAGAATTTATTCTTTGTTTTTTACACAGTTTTAAGAAGAGGTACTATGGCAATTCCTTCTTTATCTTAAGAATCAATCTATTTATACATTTTAAAATAGGGAACCCATCCTTTTACTTTTTGAAATTGATAGGCAATAATTTCCACAGTTGATAAAGTGTTTATATTTTTGAGATGGAATATGTTTTAACAAATAACTATTGTTTTAATACCTTTCTGAATGTCAACTAACACGCTACCCCCCCCCCCCCAGATTTTAAATCACCATGGCCTTTTACAAACTATTTTAGACACTATAATGAATAACAAAATATATCCTGTATATATATATCACAGTGTTGTATATAATTCACCCACGTATGTGATTTTTAATATTTTTGAATTATTAAATTGAGTTAATTATAAATTAAATTTATAAAGCTTTTTAATCTATACACCATAACTAGATACCTGATGATAATATAGCATATATATATGCAATTAGGTAGACACCTCTATAGACGTTTTTCAGAGCACTTTTAAGTTTTGAACTCGGGTACAGAAACCTGTATGTTACCCAGAGTTGATTCCAGGTGAAACAAATATGGCATGGCAAATATTCTGTTTCAATATAAAGAGTTAAAACTAGCCAACTGAGGAATTCAAAAGTGAAGTCTTCGATATGAAATTCGGATTATTCAAATTTTTAGTATTGTTAATTCTAAATCATAGATCGAATCATCTAGAATTAAAGATATCTAATAGTATAAAAAATATTGCTCTTAATTGATTTAGATATTTTAACAAAATTATATAAATATCTATATAGACAACCATCGTTGCTAAGTGCAAAAGTAACATTGGGGAAAGAAAGTTGTTGTTCATGGAGCTATGATTATCAGAATCAGAATTGGAATGAAATGGACCTAGCACTTAATACCTGTTCCATGAAACATCAAGTTGACTCTTAATAAATGGATCCAACAACTTCCCACTTCAAAGCAGATGTTCCAAGGTTATAAAGGATAAGTGACTTAATGGATGTTCTAGAACACTCAGATTTTACCATCTATACCTAAAATGGATTAATGAGGATTATTAGAATAACTCATTAGGATCTTTTTCCTTATGAACTTTAAAACAACATTTAGGTTGATGTCATGAATTTTATTTATTTATATATTTTGTGTAAATGTTTTCATTCATATCTTTCCTTTAATATGGATACAAAGGGGAGGAAATAAGTGTTAATATGTAGCATAATGGAGAAATGTTATTGCCATTATTGTAAGTAAAAACAAATGTAGGTTACAATGAGGACTTGCTTGTATACAAATCTGATCATCAGCCAGGGAAAGGTAAGATTTTACCTAATACGTATTTATTCCAAAACATTTATACAAATGCACTATTATATATATTTTTCTTTGTTTGCTTATACTAATATTTTTGTTAAATGTTTCAGTATACCTGATTAACTATTCCTATCATAAATGTACTTGCTTGTCTGTATTAAAACTACAGTACATAACAGGGGGAGCTCATATCATCACTATGACAGATAGGAAATTAATATATCAAGTTAGTAAAAATAAAATGAATTATGATTTCCATATAATAATATAGCAAGCAAAAATGATTGAACAATCATAAATAGAAAATAAATTTTATTTATATTAACATAACATGGACACCAAATGATTATTCTTTGTAGGGATAAGGGTTTGAAATAATAAATGAAATAAATTATAATTATAATTGAAATAGAGTATACAAAAAAAAATTGTAATGGTCAGAAAGTATAGTTGCTTTAACTTGACCCAAGCATGACCTGGGTTCAAGAACAAAATGTCTTTGGCTAGCTTAATGCCCATTTTTCTCACTACCCCTATAACAGGATTTACTAATCCAGGTAACTCATATATCCAGTATTCATGAACTAGCTGGATTAAGTAATTTGGAAAAGCAATAAAAGAATGTAGAGACATGATACAATTACCAAGCAACACAGTATTGGGAATGTGACCAAACGTCATAAATATTAAAGCTTTATTAACATTAATATATAGATATATGGGTGATCCCATATATTACTGTGCTAGAAAATCCATTATACAATAATAAAACACTCCTCACTTCAAAGTCATTAAATAGACTTATATGTAGATATTTTATTAGTATTTATTCTTAGCCTGATTAATCAATAAATCGTTATTTAACTAATTTATACACATAGATCTGATGAATATTGAATAGATAATTATATGAAGAATATCACACTGTACCCCTCTACTGCAAAATATAAAAATAACAGATACTTATATATACTGCATCCCCCAATATGTATTTATTTAATAAGCATTGGGCTTGATTAAGTATATATATAATAATAAATTGAGAGTTACTTTTCTAAAAATATAAATCAACAAATTAAATAGATGCATATATATATGATATCAACGTTTTTCTTAGTCTAATCATAAAATGAATATAGAGTTTAGTTAAATTAAGTGGCAATGTTTTCTTTTCTCTCTCTTTTAAAACCATTTAATAATAATAAAAAAAAAACAACGGTGGGAGAAGGTGGATGGAATTCTTTCAAAAAACCAAAATAATTTTTACAAATTATTTAGAAACAACTTCGTCTTTATTATAGCGGATTGGGGAAAATAAAATAAAAGCTTTAACTTATTTAAATTATTTTCCAGATCCACCCTTATATATATTCCACATTGTCAATGAAATACTAAATACAGAAAAAAAAAAAAATCTTCGTCAATATATATATAACAAGAAAAAAAATCAAACCAGAATTAGTTGATTGTTAGAATACATAACTTAATCTTTTTAAATATATGTAAGATACAATTAATTTATATATATTAAGCAGAACAATAATAATAAAAAATGACAAGGATAAAAGTTATTGGTAATTCCAATGTGCATATATATATATATATTAAGTTTTATATAGTTGGCAAATTAAGAGTCAATTTTTAGAGGTCTCATGATGCAGTCATTATTTTTTGATGGCTGTTACAGCCTACATCATGGATGTCTGTGCTCATGCTTCTATTTAGATAGGTCCTTCTTCCTGGTAGCAAAGGCTTCATCTCTAGGATTTCCTCAGAGGATAGACAGCAGGGTGGAGGAAAACTTCTCTACTCAAGCATGACTTATATAGACATTTACAAATCGGTCCAGACTTTAGAATAAGATAGTGATTTATAGAACAAAGAAAAACTTTACTACTTATACCTTTTAACTCTTTTTCACATTAAATAATTAATTGGTTCTACCAATGCTTCCATTGTTTACAAGCTCTTAAAAGCATCATATGATTTTACACTATTGTTAAACAAACGATTTTATAAATGTTAAATTAAATATTTTATAGTTTGTTATAAATTTTAATATTAAAATGTTATTTATTGTAAATATATTTGTTAAATACATTGTGATAGGCACTGTTAGAGTGGCCATACACAAGGTGGTGCTAGTTAAAGCTACAACCACTTATATATATTATCTATGTTATAATCTTATATAAGTATACAATTAACTGAATAATATTGGTCTATGCAGATATTTTGTCTATACCCATGATTAAATAGATTATTAGAAGTATGATTTATATTTTTTTTGTATGATTATTTTTTTTTATTTACTGCAAATTTTCCTAATTTGTGTTTTAATTTGTTTATGTGCAAGAATATATATAAAAAGGGGGATAGTCAGAGTAACTGAAAATGTTCTGCAAGTTTTTGATGTTTATCTTTTTTTTTTCTAATTAACAAGTTAAAAGGAATTCAGGTTATTATTGTATTGCTAATTTTAAATTTTACTAATGGATAGAAGTGGTCATCCTATGTATTGTATTTTTTGTTAAAAATAAAGTAATTTACTGCCAATATCAGTGGAAAGAATCTAAAAATTTATGCTATCTTAGATTTGTTATTTTTTTTGTTTTGAATCTTTTGTAACTGATGGAAAAGAGAAAAGAAGAAAGCAGTCAAGCGTTGTTACCGAGAGGTTATCGCACCCGCCTTGCAAGCAAGTAGTTGGTTGCAGACGGTTGTGGGTTCGCGTCCCGGCCGATGCTAAGACATATGCAAAAAGAAAAAAAAAAAAAAGCTATTTCCATTGTATTAAAATTAGAAACTATTGCAAATAGAACTCCTTTAAGAATTAAAAGGATCTGAATGGAAAATGAAAGATAGAAATAAGAAATAAAAAGGTGTAAAAAGCCATATGAATTGTGTTACAACCAATTATCCAGAAATCGGAGGTAATGGATGTAATAGTGAAAGAGAGATACTCAATTTGTATTGTTATAGTGTACTATAAAAAGTGTTCAATAGGTGCTAGGGAGGGGTCTCTTCTCATTTTGCTGTTTACCTTGCTACATTTGGGTCTGCTTTGCTAGTTCCTGTTGCAAAATATCCAGGTGGTTAAGTGTTTGATGACCTAAGGAAATATTCTGGTTGTAAAGCAGTGAAGAACTTTATGAAAGAAGGCAGAGCAGAGCCTAGCTTCAAATTATAATCCCTCCAGAGTTGTATGATTGATTCTTGGTTGGCTATCGTTATCATAGAGATTTCGATAGAAAGCAGAGAAATATGAAAATGCATAAATTTATCATTAAAATGCTAATGGAGTAAATTCCCAAGGTCAGTGCATTATCCTGACTCCCTCTATGCCACTGCCATGTAGCCACAGATGCCAGTTGATGGTGATGAACATGTTAATGCCTACTGTAATGAAAGGAAGTCCTCGCTGCCTTGTTGTCACATTTTGTAGTGTACTTAATTATGAAGTCCAGAGAGGGTTAATGGAAAGAAACCAGAAGGAAGCCAGATGGTATAATTTTTTTATTATTAGCAGTATGTCTTGTTGCTATAAATTTTATTGTATTCTTTTTTTAAAATTATTATTTGTATTTTATTTTGTTTCTCTATAAATTGTTTGATTTTCCTACTTTAAACATTTCTCCCAAATTAATTTCTGGAAAGTTTGTGTGTATGTCTATGCCACTTAAAACTTTGTGGTACCAATTAACATGGTAATAGAGTTTGAGTAGGGAGAAATCAGGAAATATAACTAACTTTGGTCTGATTTTTCTCATTTAAACTTAAATTAAATAACTTTAATTTTTTTTTTGTTATTGATATTGCATTTATGTTGATGCCTTATTCTGATACATGACATTGACATCATGTTATATCTTGTGAACATTATATGAATTACAGGATAGGCATCGTCCAGTACAATATATAAGAGTTTAAATTAAAAATTCTCAGTGTATTTTCTATATTTAATTAGTCATATCTTGTCATATACTTACATATAATTTTACACATATTTTCATACATCCACACCTATTCTTATACATCTACACACATTCATGCATATCTGCATTTAAGTGATATTAATATGCCCTGAACTAAAGAACTGTGCAAATTCTCCATGAGTTTGAAACCTGGGAATAACAGAAATGATAGATAGTAAGGACGAGGTGAGTGTAAGTATATAATTTAATATTTAAGTGATTATTAACCTCTCATCTCCTAAGTTAAAGGGTAAGTGGGTATATAGGCACAAGGATCCAAGATAAACTTTTTTTTTTATTGTGATGACTTAGCTAACCTATTTTCATACCAGGTAAAATCCTGTACCATTACATTATTGATACATATATCAGAAACAAATTGAATACTGTCTTAGAATTAAATAACAATAAATATTTTAACAAATAATCCTTGAACACATAAGTAAGTTTATATAATGGAATTTATTTAAATAATAAATTAATACTTATGTACATTTATTTATTATAAATTATAACATATGTCTTATGGCTTTTTAAAACTAATAATAAAACATAAGTGACCTGTAATTGTTCCTAGGTTTGCTTTGAAACCTACGGTGGGAAAATTCACCAAGAAAATTATCTGTTTAAACTATACTCTTCTATATATCTTGAATCTTCAGCGGTGACAGTCCAAATCTCCATGCTTAATAAAATATGCTCTTTTTTTAATTTCTGTTTTATTGTTATACTTGTTCTCTATTTCTTTAGCAGAAAATTATGTAATAATATATAGCAAATAGAAATCATTAAATAATTTTTTTTCTTAAAATACATACATATATCTATATATGTACAACACTTTCCTAGTCTAGAAGTCAACAGAGGGTCATAATAACATTATTAAAAATATAAAAAGCTATTCAATAAAATGTGTAAAAATATACTGCATACTAAAAAGAAGTTAATATTGCTATTAAAATTTTTTGCCCAAGACAACAGGTAGATTGATTCCAGGACTCCACAGTTTTAAATTGGACACTGTAACACTATGCTAAACTGAATACTACAGGTGAACAGTGTAAAATAGCCTTAATAAATATAATTTCATTACATGCAGAATACAATAATTATGAGACAATATTTTTAAAATAAGCTTTATTTTTAAATAAAATTATTAATAGTATTCTTTTTTTTTTTTTTTTGTATAAATTAGGATATTTAAATAAAAATGATTGAGAAATCTAAATATTTTCATTTACATATAAATTTTATTAGTTATAGCGACAAAATTTTATAGACTTGTTTGCTTTTGTGCAACGATAGAATGTATATGTACTATATTTTGAGGCTCAAGCAATTATCCCAACATATCTAAGTAAAGAAATATGGCACTTATATTTAAATAAAAAAAAAGAACATGTTTCTGACAATAAAGTGATTTGGAAATCTAATTACATTTAAGTTTTATTAATTATTGTGACAAAATAATACCTGGTCTGTTCAGTTTAGCGCAAAGATAAAAGTACATATGTAGTATATTTCAACTCGAACTTCAAAATTCAAGAATGGAGCAATTGTCACAATTAGTTTAAGTAAAGAAATATTCCATATTTAAATAAACAATATTTGCACTTAGAACATATTTCTATCAATGAAGTGAATCAAAAATATAAACATTTTTCTTATATATAAATTTTATTAATTATCTAAGTGATGAAGTACCTTTGTGCCCTGCACAACCTGTACACCCACATGCGGTGGCCCTGATAGTAGTGATTATTTATTTTACATATTGAAAAAAAAAAAAAAAAGTTTTTCATCTTCTTAAAAGATGTAAATATAAAATTGCTACTATGTTTCCAAAATAATGAAAGTGAAAAACAAAACAAAACATCTACTTGATATTTCAATTAACTGAGTACTTGTAAAAGTCAACAAATTTATTGAGATGTAAAGTTAATCAGCTTAGTCCTTACTTATCTTTTGTCTTATAATAGTTGCGAATATGGAATCAACAGTACTAGGATGTTATTTTCTTTATAAGTAAAAGCAAATAAATCAGCTTTTAAATAGCCACAGGAATGTAGGTCATCTTCAACAACTCCTCATAGAGTAGTAGTGAAGATTATATTCATCAGATTACTAATGTTTGGAGGGGGGGGGAGAAATCCTAAATTTCTTTTCAGATTCGAACCCAGGTCATAGAATGCTATTCTTTTTTTAAAAAATAATAGTAAAAATAAATAAATCAATGATGGTTTTAATTAATTACCATTAAAAAAAAATCTACTAAACCTATGCGTTAGGTAATGATGTCATTTGATGAAGTCATTATATGCTTATATATAAATAAAATACACGTGAATGACATTTTATTTTTTTACTCAATTGAAAAAAAAAATGAGAGAGAATGTACGCACTTTAAATCAATTAGTTTCTTTTCATTTTTTTTTTTTTTTTTGTAAGGGGTAAATATTAAAGATTTTATTTTTTGTTTTCAATTTGCAATTTTTTAAAATTAAGTAATCAATATCCTTTTCCAATTTAAGTTAGCTTTTTTTAAAAAAAAATATATTTATGTCGTATAATTCACTCTGAATAATTATTATTGTACGCATTATTGTAAAAGAAAAAATAGAAATAAATAATGCTTAATCACAAACGAGTTTTCAATAACTAATGACGATGAGTTTGATTTCCTTACACTAGAATAATTTTTTTTTACCTTTTGTAATACACTTTTTACCTCTTATAAATTTAAACAAATAATTACTATGGTAACAGAAAAAAACCCGGTTGTAAAAACAAATATTTTTCATTCTATTCTAGAGAAAATGACCCGGATGTAATTAATAAATTGGTCGTAATGTCCCGGATAAAGATTCATAAAATATGGCGTCTTTTCAACTTGAGGGTTTTAAAAAACTTTAAAAGTAGTGCTTTTCTTGATGGAAAAGGTAAAATTGTTATTTTTTTTTTTTAAAAGAAAACTTTAAAAGTTATAAGTAAGTTGCGAATAATATTTTGTTTTTCAAAAATACATCGTAGTAATGTCATTTAAATCGATAACAATTTCAACTGTTTAGGTCAGTTTACATTTTCAAGTTTGTTAGACTGTAAACTAACCTAGCCTACTTAGCATTAATAATAAAAGTTGACTTTTTCTATTAGTTATAGGAAAGCTTTCAACAATATACACTGCGTATTTACATCTTTGGATTAAAAATGTTTTAAACTAAATTATTAACTCAAAATGTTTAATCATTAAATTGTATACCGTTTATAAATATTTTTATTATTTGCGGAAAGTGTTTTGTAAATATTAATAACGATGTATTTTGTAATTTTTATTTATTTATTTTTTATTAGTATATTACTTTTGTAATTATTATTTAAAAACAATTCTTTACTTTACGGCAGTAATTTATTGTTATTTAATACTTTGTAAATTTAAAATCTCGTGTTACTTGGTCCTAATGAAGTTATCTCTCATCGTCTAAGGTCCCTCCCCATTCAAACTAAAAGCAAATAAACGTGTAAGTCGCGCAATTATTATATTTTAAGAATGTATATGAAGTAAATTCTTAAAAATAGAAATGCATACTTGTTAACCGTCTTTCTTTTTTTGTAAGCAAATATAATAATATACATTTTTTTTTAAAAAAAAGTAATGACTTAACGATTACTTCTATATTAAATGAATCAAGTTGAGTATGATAAGTGTAATATTAATCTAGAAAGTCCCGCTGAAGTGAAATATTTCAAATAGCATACAATATTTTTAATTGATTAAAAGACTCTGAGAAATATTTTTTAAATTCTCATAATCTATCGGTTATACGTATATCTGATATTTAATTTAAATGAAAAGAGAATTTTAATAACTAAAATAAATGTTTACTGTAAAAGTGGAAATGAGTTGTTTTTATTTCATCATTTAAGTTGTAAATGAATGAGTGAATGAATTAATGATGAAATTGCAATAATAGTTAATAACAATAGCGTAATAAATTCTATATTTTTTATGATACACTTTTTAAATTTTATTATGAGAACATGTTTTTTTAATTATCATTTTGAAAATTTTTTTATTAGTAAAATTTTATCATCATAATATGAATAAATAATTAATAATAATTCAAAAATCATTCTTTTTATTGTTTTAGCTTCAAAGAAATTTATTTGCATAGAGCATATAGTAAATTATAGAATTTTTTTAATGAGAAGCATTTTGTAACCATATCCTTATAGTTGTTGACTTACCATGTTCACTTATCTTGAGAAATAGTTCATGCATGAAGGATAAAATTAGGATATAAGCTCAGTTTTAGAGACAAAAAAAAAAAAAAAGCTATGATTTTTTTTTTAAAAAAAAATTCTTGTGGAGAAAAAGAAAAGCTAGTGGAGCCAAATACATTTAAAGTAATATTGGCAAGCCATTCCTACTTTGTTCACATTGTCTTAGAATTTTTATTACTTTTATTTCATTTTAATAGTAAATATTGCAATTTTATAATAATTAAAAAAAGTGATTTTTTATAGCAAATATAGCTGTCATTATAAGGATTTGGTGATATTCAAATTACTATCAAAGCTGATATCTGAAAATGGGTGCTTATAGGAATATTAATATTAACTTGAAATAAATGGATAACAAATATAATAGTTTTTTTTAGTAACTATAACATGTTTATTTTATAAGTTTATGTAGAAACAATAGAATAAATATTGTATTTTCTGAATTGATTTTTATGTAATTAGGATAGAAGATAGGATACAAATATATTTTATAATTATTACACAATGCATGCTAACAAATTTTATCAATAAATCTTCATAGCCTAGATATTGCTGGATGTCTGATACATGTGTGACTGTGTTTGTTCAAATTCCGTGGAGACAACAATCTATAAAAGATTTTCCCCATTATCATTTATTAAATTTCTTACAAAAGTATATTGACTTGAAAACAATTCAAGTACAATAGTAAGTTTGAAACATTTTTTTTTTCAATTAAATTCTAAATTGGATTCCTGTTTTTGCTTTATTCTGAAGTTGTTTTTGAGATGAACATATTAGTAAACATCAAATTCATTTTTTACACATTCTCAATTATGATTAAAAATAATTTAGTGTTGCTTTGCAGGGATTTTTTAATAATTTTTATTAGGATTTAAATTTAAAAATGTACGAAAGCACAGAAAACTGATAAATATTGCCCGAATATCTTTTTTGTGTATATTTTAGTTTTTATTGTTTTCTTGCAATCAAATGTAAATCAAGTCAGTTTGATTTATTTCATATTAAAAATGAAATAATTTTGCTAAGATTTGACCATTCAACTTTGATATAGTAAATAAACATACTATGACATGTTCTTTCAAAAAAGTTGAGTTGGTTTAATTTTTGAAGTTGAATTAAAAGTAACAATATTCATGTTTTTTTTTTCATTTTAGTTATGAATTTTTTTTCCAATTCTTCCAAAAAGATTTTCTTGATGAATCATATAATGAGAATTCAGCAAATTTTCTGTTTTCAAAGGATTTTTAAATAACAAAACACTACGTATTTTTATTACTAATATATTGATAATAATTTATTAATATCAATATGTTTTAAAAAAAAAAACATGAATTATTGCTTCACCATTATCAACTATCAAATTAAAATATTAAGTCACTTAGTTCATCATTATTAGCTGGATTGAAAGATTAAAAATAATATAAAATTGAGGACAAAAAACAGATTTCTTAAGACTTTTTAACAATAAGAATCTCAAAAGATAAATTTTCTAAGTTGTTTCTATTAGAAAAATGTAAAATTGTAATTATGAACTCATTAACTAATTCAACATTAGTATATAATTTATGTGAAAGAATTTCACACATGATACTGTACCGGTCGGTTTTGTACGTTCACATAACAAAATCTAGCATCTAGGCAAAAGTACCTCGAATCCAATCATGCGCAAAATACATAAGTCAGGAACACTCATGAATTCTGCCCTATTTGCCTATTTTCCAGATCTACCAACTTATGAGCAACAATCCCGATGATATCGATCTAATTTCATCTCTCTCCGCCGGCATCGCACATCGGAGACACAAAAAGACTCTAATTTAAGTTTAATGGTGGGATAGTTAGTATGAAACACAATTTAGAGACAATTAAAGATCATGACCTATCATATTAGTTATATATTAGCGGAGATCACCTAGTCAGTAGGAACATAACTTATTAATAAAAATATTAACTTAAATAAAAGAAAACACAATGATTCGGAAATGTTATATATATTTAAGGTTTATTATTTTAACAAAACATATGTAAACGCATGTCATCATTGATTGATCATTGGCCTCATTAAGATTACATAACAGTGGGTCATAGAGAAATAATAGTACGTTTGGTTGATACATTAAGAATTAAATTTAATAGATGATTTTATTTATAATTGCGGCTATGCCAATAATATGTACTATAATGATGAATATCAGATTTAGTGCTATTAAGAAATATAATATTGAAATGCCACTACACCCCCAGAAAGAACAAAGTAGCGTTTAACCGATTTGAAAGATAATTATAATTTGATAATGAAACATTACATTTGTACAAAAATATAGTTATTAATTCAGTGTATAAAGTGACAGACGTGTGTGGGATAGCTAATGAATATATATATTAATAATAATAAGGTCATCGCAATGACGCGCATTTTAAATAGTGGACATAGATATCTGTTTAGCAAAACGTCACAACATTACGGCTTATGGATGTTCATGGGTTTATTAGAAATATAACAAAAGGCAGTGCGTGCATGGTGGCGTATTTGATGTGATCTAGTCACAGATCCGAACATTTGCTTCATGGAATTCATTTTGCGAAATATATCGATATAAGTCTGCGACGTTAGCAGAATCGGTTCATGGACGAAGAGCGGTTGGCGATGCAATTATTGGGCTGGTTTTTCCAGAGCGATTCCCATATAAAGCACGCATTTGCGACCAAATGAATCCCCAGGGGGGTTTAAGCCTGGTTTTTGGACCTTGAGAATGATGATGGGGTTCGACTTTGCGATACCTCCATAGGAAAGAGAAGCACAGATATATATAATATAGGAACGAATTTGCCTATATGCACGCAACGCTTGGGATAACGAAATATATAGCTTTAAAGACTATTTTAATTATTTAATGCCCATAAATTATAGAATATCCTGCGTAATGGTATGATCTAATCGCTAAACAGGCATGGATGATTTAAATTAATTAAATTACATAAGTTTTAAGACATAAAGGTTGCCCCTTCCCTTTATATATAAACTTCCCACACCGTTTAATAAATACAAATTTCGGTTAAAAGAATGCTATTATTAAGAATAAATATGTTTATATGGAAACAAATGGGGTGGTGGAAATAATTGGATTTTGCATATATGAAATACATTTACGGTCGGGATTAGCGCATTTTAAAAAGATAAAAAAAAAAACATTTTTAGAAAAACAGATGTTGATCTGTTTTCCTACAACAATTTATAGTATAATTACTTTGTTTTTCCAAACTCGCGAGCATTTGCATAAGTCGAATAGGACTTGTTTTTAATAAAATATGTTCTTAATTACCCTGTAAGTGATGGGTAGGAAAACTAGAAAGGAATTACATGCTAGCGAGTTTGAAATATTACTGGCATTTTAAAACACAAATATACGTAATATAATAATGAAATAAAATGATTGCCGCATGGAAATAATAAAAAGAAAACATTTTGAATAGAGGCTCAATGATAGAATAGATTAAGTTATATAGAGTTTTATTAAATAAAATTACATGAAATATAAACATTTACATAGGATATTAAGAGTAGAGCGTCAGGATTATTGTTATAGAAGGCAGAATTTAATAGAATCATAGAGCGGTTAAAGTTCTTTTACCTTTTGTAAATTGTAGCAGTCCTTGATATTTGGAATGTCCATCGGCGTAAATACACTAGATCTAGTTTTGGAATTAGGCATCACAGGTAGCATTTTTAATAATTTAATTAATAGACATTTGAAAGTTCATAGGCACGGGATCCGGAGCTTTTCTTACGGGAACGAGCATGTTGGAACAGAGGGGAAGGTGAAGTTTTCCCTACTCACGGCACATTGGATGAAGATTAAAATTAGCATGGATTATGTTGACCATCGTTAATTTATGGTTGTCTCCTCCTTTTTGGATTCAAATCCAGCAGTATTTATACTCTTTTTTTTGATGATGTAGCATAGCAATTAACTGCTGGACCTGAGGCAATTTGTGCACTTTAGCAAAGCTAAAATCTGCTGACCGGATCTCTTTTGTTTTGTAAGTCTTTTGAAACAATGCAATTCTGCTACAAGTTTCTCGAACGATTGTTTTAAAGTAAGTCTTATGATTTTAAAACAAGTTGGCATGGATAAAATTTCCACTAATGGATTTTATTTTACTATTACAAATTGTAATCTTTTACTTTTAACTAATGGGCTTTTCCGGGTAATTGTTTTTGAGAAACTTCTTAAAAGAATTGCATCATTTTCTGACTGCTAAATTAAATATAAAAAATAATAAATTTCATATACGACTTTTAAAATACATGAATAATATAATTATTAATACGATTTATTATCAGTCTCCCCACACTAAAAATATATATATTTATCCATTACGCACGCATACACATTAAAATAATATTAAATATTTATTTATTAAATTATTTTATATTAAGATATATAAATATCTACGTCAGTTATGTTTAAATGTTTAAGCAAAGGAAAATATATGTTAGTAAATATATATACACGCGTAAGGATGGGTTTAAACATGGTTTGGTGTTAGGAGACTGTAAGTGGGCTGTGAAGCACGATCTGAGCATCAGGTCGTTCCTTCAATACTATTAAAAATTAATTTTTGTAGAGTCTACAATTTTAGTTTTTTTAGTTATGATTTTATGATGTTATATGAAACTTACTTAAATTATAGTATTTGTTTTCTATAACTTAATCAGTGTGTAAATCATCATTTTGTAAATATATTACTGGTTCATGTTTTTTTATTTTTATAAAGAACTCTTACTCATTCCTCTATGAAATCTATATTCATCCTCGATTTTATATTCTAGATTTACCATTTTTCACTTATATAAATAAGCATTTATTTTTATAGCGTCTGTATACAATTGTAATTACATTCGAATATCGGCCTTTCGAGCCAATTGTGCAAATGCTTTGCGAGTGTTAAATAATAAATGAATACCAAAAAATATTTTTTGTGGACCAAAAAAGAAAATAAATTTCAATTAGATGAAATGTTAATGCAATTTGAGAATTCACACTATTGCTAATATTTACAGAGTTTTTTAAAAATTTTTTTGAAAGATATTTTGTTTATTTAATTGAAGCTTGTATCAGAGTTATTTATTTATTTGAAATGCCATATTTATTGCTATTAAATGTGTTAAATGTTAAGTGCCATTCTTTAATTATGGAGAACAAAAGTTTTATTCTAAACTATTGGAAGTTTATTTATTTTAGTAAAGTTTGTAATCTTAAATTGTTTAATTAATTTGTTTGAATGGATGTATTTTTTAATAATTTTTATTTTAGTATAGTATTTTAACAATTACAAAATTAAATGTATTTGATAAATTTAGCAGCATTCATGATAGAGGGTTAAGCACTGCATGAAACTTAGTAAGGACTATGTATTTATGGGCTGTGTAATGATATCTATTCTAGAGGAATTAGACATTTTATGATAATTTAAACCAATGGTCTCTTAATTTTTAAATAATGCATCTTCAGAATTCAGAAACCAGATATTATTTACAAATATATAAAAATCTAAATTTTTGTAATGAGATATTACAGAGCAAGTTCAAAAACAAAATAAATATTTGGGAACTTTATTAAATACAAATTTAATATGTTTCTGTCTGTTAGGAAAACATATAATTCAGCTAGAAACATTAATGAAAAAGTAAAAGAGTGAGTATTGTATTGAAAAATGTCTGATTATTTATTTAAAAAAACTTCCTAAAAATATGCTAAAATAACATGCTAGATTTTCAGGATATTTGCTCTAATATATCTTGTGAAGAGTTAAATTTATAAACTTTTATGTAATTAAAGTCAATTTTTCATTTGAATTTAATTTGATTCTTTAATACGGCATTTAGAAATTTTAATTTCAAGCATTGAGTTATTATTGCTTTAATCAATTAAGGTTTTAAGAGAAGCCAAATTTTATTGATATTCTGGAATTTCTTTTTTAATTTTATATTTCTTGCTATCTTTATTTTTGATATAATGTATATTTATTTATATGTTGATCTTTTAATTTAAGGATATTTCACTGATAATTGAAATACTACACATATCTTTGTTAGATTATAGCTTTGGTTATATAATATAAAGATGATGTTCTTGCTATTTGCCTGAAGGTTGTGATGATGGTATATTAGATGTGATATATTGGACTATTTCCATCATTTATCATTAAATGTTGAAAAAAAATTGTAAACTTTATTTAAACTTTTTCATATACAAATAGACAATACAGGTTAGTAATTACATAATGTTTTGAATAGAAGTATTCTCCACTCTTTTTCATGTGATGCTGGCCTGACCAGTGACAATAGTAGCATAGGAGTCAAACTTACACCTTTAAATTTTTGAATATCAAATTTTAAGGCAACACTGTAACCTTCTGAGCTATTCTGTCAAAAGCAATAGATAATAGAAATTTAATATAGTTATGTATGTGGGTTGGTTCAAATCCTCCTGGTTCCTTCAATTTTTTTTTTAAATACTTTTTTCCAAGAGCGAGGTTAATTAGAGGCTTCCATACATTATGTCTTGCCACACTGGATTGACTTATAGGATTATTTGCCATTGTCATATAAGCAGCTTCCTTGAGTTTTCTTGTACCTTTTCCTCTCTATCCAATATTTTTGTATTTTTCCAGTTGAATATATGGCCATTAGTACATACACAATCTATTTCTGTAGACAATTTTTTTTTGTCTTTTAACCATCAGTTTGTGTTCTTTCAATCACTGTTCAACAGAGCAACAGATTTTGCCAATGTACTTCCTTCCACATTTACATGGTATTTCATAGATGTTTCATTTTTCAGTATTTCCAGTTTAGGTTTTGTAGAAGTTAGAATTCCTCAAAGTGTGGTATGGCATTGAAAAGCTGTTCTAATGTTAAATTGTCTCCAGATTTTCTTCAATTTTTCTGTCACCCCTGGTATGTATGGATACACTATAGTACCAATAATTGTTTTTTCTTTTGGTGTCTTTTTGTTCTTGATGATAGTTGATGGCTAATCATTCTTCATGAGTTTATTCTATGTAAATCTTTTCTTATTATTTTTAGAGATATTGATAATTTTTCATGCCTCAAAAATGTTCCAGGTCATTTCGTATGGAAATATTTTCAATTGAAATGAAATGGACTACACCCCTCTTTTCATACCATTTTCTACAAATTGACCTAAGAGAAACATGATGATTTCGACATTATTGAGTGCCAACTATCACTTTAAAAATATAGCCCAATCACACAATCCAGTTATTTCCACTATGTTTTCATTATGCTATTGTAGTGCTAGCTGCTTCATACTTGATAATTAACTATGACTCACTTGACTAACAAATTGAAGTTTCATTATTACACATATCAAATAATAGTTCAATATGGTATGCTACTATTAGTGATGTACAGAAAAGAAAAAAAGGTATTCAAAGATTCTAAATTTTAATAAAATTTTTTTTAATAAAATAAAAAAAATAGCAAATGCTAAAGTGCATTTGGATATGGATAAATAAATATTTTATCACACAATACATCATTTAAAAATTTAGTTGTTACAGTAACAACTATATACTATATTCTATTGATAATGTTATCAAAATAATCAGGTTTGATATGTGGGTTATATATGTCCCATTACATGATTTAAAAAAAACAACAACTAATAAATATATACATGCAACCAAAAAAAAAAAAATTATAATACAATTTTTTCTATCTTAAAACTACATATAAGTAAAAGAAAAAAATAATATAAAAATTCTTTATAAACCTAATATATATATATAAATTTGATTTATTTTATAGTATTAAACAAAATAAAATTGTCACCTAGCTACCTTTGATCTTAACTTTTGAGCTGAAAAAAATAAATGAAAAACATCGTATTGGTTTAACACACTATTGAACACTTGACTTTTCACACATATGTAAGAGATTGTTTCTAGAAGTACTTAAAGACTATTCAATCAGGCATTTCCATGGATGAAGAGATCTGATCTTTCTTGAGCAATATATTTAATACATTTTAGAATACTTTTTTTTGTTTCTCTTCGAATTTTACTATTATTTGATATAATCCCTAAATTCTATGCCTATTATAAGAAACAAATATTTTTGGTTGATCAGCTACATCTATAAGTGGAAAAAGGCATTTCAAACTAAGACTGAAAAACCTGGCAGGTTCAGCAGGCTTCCATTGATTAGATTCCAAAAAGATTTCCATTCACATAAGTTTCAAAGCAAACTTACATCCTAGCTGACTGGTGAAGCTGGTATATTTGTTTAAAACTAATATTTCATTCTTAAATTTCCAACAACACAGCATTCTTCTATAACACAATGATTGTAGTCTTTTTTTATTCTATTTGAACTATCATAAACTTCTTTAACTTCATGGAATTCAATTGCAGACTACTGCTTGGCTTGCTGTAAATGAACTGTTAAAACAATTTGCATAGAGTTGTTAAGACAACTGTTTTCTTCTAAATTATCGATATCTTTTGCTGTTTAAAGCTAAATTTAAATATCTTTTCAACTCATGACATAACCGACATTCAACAATAAGTGTCTTATTTTTTAATAAGTAATTAATTTGATTATACCTAGATGTTTTTAAGCATTAACAACATAAATTATGACCCATTCAATTTTTTTTTTTTTACAAATAAGTTAATTAATTATATTTAAGCAACTTACAAATCTAATAAACAAGATAATCTCTTGCAAATCAAAAATATGACTGAATTTTATATTTTCATTTTTTCCCCAAGTAAACACATATTTCACATTCAATTGTCATAAGCTTCTTAATACTGCATGAGTTTATTAAAATTGATAAATTTAATGAAAATTAGAATGCATATTCCATTTATCCTATTTGGTTTTTTATATTTTATTACAAACTAATCTCTATTTATTTTTAAGCATTATTTTATTTAAATTCCCTCTATTTTTAGTAAAAGGAAAATACTTGTTTATATTGGAAGATTACATGTTTATTTAGCTATTGTTGATAAAACATACGTATCTACACATATTTATTTATATTGATTTCCTAATTAAGGACATTTCACTATCAAATGAAATAGCATATATATCTTTCTTAGGTTATAGTTAACAATGTTCTTATTTTTTTCAGAAATACAGGTAATCTTTCATGTTTCAAGAATGTTCTTAGATCATTTCTTAATGAAGTAAGCTTATTAATCATAGTCTAAAACAGTGGCTAGCAGCTACTATTTGTATTAAAATGAGAAGCTAAATTAAAAAATGGATTGAATAATTGTTAAATTAAAGTCAGTTCACAAAGAAAAATATGAATTTAGAAACCATGCTTGTAAAGAAATATAAACTTAATGATGCATCTTTATCTTTAATAAGTCTTGTAGTACATATATAGACATTGCTCTATATAAGAAATATATAAAATTAAATTTTGTCACTAAACGTCTTTATAGCACTGAAATTGATGTAGCTTATTCATTGGAAAATATATTGCTTAATTCCTATTTTGAAATGAGTGACTCTCTCTATCAATTTGTAGTTACTTTAAGTCTATTTCATCAGTATTATTTTAAGAAATCATAACACTGATGCCATATGCAGATTATGCCACAGAGAAGAGGAAGATCAAAAGCATTTTCTATTAGACTGCCTTACTTTAAACTCTACTAACCTACATCAATCCAATTTATAAAAAAAAAAAAAAGGAACATTATCATTCACATAATCATAGAATCTTTTTCAAATGGATGTTATGCAGAAATCAATGGTACTATTTTTATACTATAATTTACAATTATAATTACAACACTAAAAGTCACTAAACACCTTTAGAAATAAACTTGAACAAATAAAAATAAGGGACAAAAAAATTATCAAACATATTTGCAGATATTTAGTTTCTTATCACAGTATTCCAACAGGTAATGGGGTTTACTTTGTATGTTTAGTTGTGACTATGAAATCAGGTAATAACAATCATTTACCAATGTAATTAGGAATCATTTTATAATGTAGCCAAGTATTTTTATTGAATTAAACCCCTTTTGAAACATAGAATAATTAATATAATTGATTGATAATTTATTTTCTTTATTCTATTTTATTCAGTGAAACACTTAGAGTAGTATTTTAAAATATTTATCTTTATGGAACATACCAGATGGGTAGTTCTTATTATTTTGAGAATTTTATTTAAATAATATTCTTTAATTCTGACATGCAGTTATTATGACTGGTTACCTTTTTAAGGCATTATTATTTATTTTTGATATTATCATTTCATTTATGGTAAATTCAAATAATATATTTTCTGGTGTGTTAAATTCTGTATATAATACACTTTTATATAGACATTTTTATGTATGATTTTCCATCGATTTTTTAATGAGATTGTATCTTAAATTTATTTTATGGATACATTTTATATTTTAATATATTGGATGTTCAGTGCAAACAAAGTTTTCAAGATATTTAATAATGAAATTGTGTTAAAAATTATTTAAATTTTTTTTAGGTCATATTTCTAATTTTAATCAAATTAGAACTTATTTAAGAATATGGATTAGTTGTTTAACTTTATCACTGGAACCATAATCAAGAAGTTATAGCATTATTATTTTAATGATAATTAAATTTCATATTTAATTATTTACATAGCACATTCTTAGTGATATATATTATATGTTTTCTTTGAAGAGAAATATAAATTATATAAATATTATTAAAGAGATTCATTCAATATATTTTCTTAGAATATTAGAAATTTATTTAGAAAGTTTTTTGGTATTCTGTCAGTTAGATAACATGTTTATGAAATATTGTGATATTAATTCCATTGTATTACTTTTATTTTTAATATATTTTTATAAACTTTTTTTTAATATTATGTTTGATTAATTTTCATTGAATAAAATATATGTATGTATAAATTTTAATATAATTAAAATATTATTTTTTTTAGGTATATTGGTTTAATTCTCTCTCTCTCTCTTTTTTTTTTGTGAAATAGATTAAAGATGTTCAATAAAAAAAAGAA
Source organism: Epiperipatus broadwayi (assembly GCA_028023455.1). Classification (NCBI taxonomy): domain Eukaryota; kingdom Metazoa; phylum Onychophora; class Udeonychophora; order Euonychophora; family Peripatidae; genus Epiperipatus; species Epiperipatus broadwayi. The sequence continues at coordinate 3,203,057 of JAQFVV010012529.1, forward strand.
AAGACCTGTAATATCACCACCTTCAAATTTTGAACATCGAGTTCACACAGGCTTTGATAAAGAAAAAGGCAAATATGTTGGTTTACCTCCACAGTGGGCCAGTATTATTGGCTCAGATCGTGAAAGACCAAAACCTATTATTGATCCTTCAAATATAACTCCAACAGAAATGGTAGACTTAAAGGTAAATGTTAATCACATTTACATTTTTTTAAATATTATAATTTAATTTATATGTTCTTTATTAATTATTATTTAATAAGATATATAAAATAATGTTAATGTTCAATTTTTTTTAAATCTATAATTTCTTATTAACAATTATTTAGTCATCTAATATTAATATCAAATTGTATATATATATATATCTATTAATAACGTAAAGGCTTCATTATTTTAATATTAAGCTGAATCATTAAAGTTTACAATGTAGATCTAAATTTGAGATCCTAAAAATAGTATTTAATTGCTAAGCATTATTGCTTGAATATGATAACCTAATGCATATAGATTATCTTTTGTTCTCACTGATACATTCTATATAGTGAAAATTCCACCATTTATCATGCTCTTGATAAAATATCTAGGCAAAATATAGGATTATTTCTGTTATGAAATACATTTTATATATTTTAACATTGTAATATATATTTGCACTTTTATGAATAAACAAGGGCTCTTTTCTAGAATTTTTTAATTGCAAGGTTAATGCAAAATTAAGGTCTACCCAACTTGTAATGGTAAGTAGGAGTACATATGATACAATAGAAATAAAAATTAGTTAACTTTAAAATGATTGGAAGATGAACGAAAGTTATGTAAGTAGAAGTAATATTGTACCGTAAAGGAGACTTAGTAGGTGTATAAAATTATGCATATTTGCATGTATATATATATATGCAAGTAAGTTTATAAAAATATGTGAAGGTTTATATATATATCTTGAAAAAAAAAAAAAAAAATCTTCAAAAATATTATTATTGTTAGAATGTAAATGTGATAATTTTAAAAAAAAAAAAACAGATTTTGGGAATAATATTTAGCTTTCCTTAATTTTTACTATATAAATGGCACTCATATAGTTTGAAAAAATATATAACATATCAAAGAATGTTAACATTTACCAATGTGATTGTTTTTCCCGAGCAAGTTTTTTTTTTTTTTATTTAAGCTATAATTTCTTGTAAAATAATTTTATCTTACTTTCAAATTTATTAATATATGAATTACAATTATTTGTATATGATTGATTATTATATATATAATCAAGTAAATAATATCTAAATAGATTATTTGACAAGTCTTGCTATATTAATACATAAAAAGTTTTCTGATGTTTCATTATCCTCTTAGTATAAATGTATATGAATGGATTACAATAATATATTTATTTACAATAAAGAGGATAATAAATAAATAATCATAACTTCTAAATATCTGTAATTGTAAAGTGGAAGTAACTAACTCCCTCAGAGTTACCTAGTGTCAAAAACCAATAAAGAGGATAGTTAAATGTCATTGAAAGAATATATTAATATAAGTGTAACTAAATAACTTATTAAGGTAATATTTAACTTATTTTTACTAACTTGAGTTTTAATTATTGATTGGAAATTTTGTGCAAAATTTTTGATTGATACCTAAGTATCTATTTTATTCAAAAATAGTAGTCAATCTTTTACTTATATAAGTGATGAATTTCTCGATAAAAGCAGTGTAAGCTAGAATAGTCAATGATTATCAAATGCATATAAAATTCCTGTCCATTGTAATTCATATACTCATTCTCAGATTAGTTTCTGACTTTTGTCCTCAAAGTTAAAAGAAGTGCACGTACGCATTATGCAAACAACTTTAACTCCACTTTATGTAAAACTTGAAATTCAAGTCAGTTTAAGATTTTAAGTCCATATCAACCTACTTGAACATTTATATAAATCTGAAATTAGTTCAGCAATTACATATTTTTAGTGCCTTTAGTTTTTTTATTAACTGTAGATACCTCATTCCCTTGATTAAGAATGTAACTAAAAACCTCCAAACACACATTGTAAGCAGTTCTCCATTTTACTGCTATCTAGTATAGATTCCTATCAGTATCTTTTTTGTGAAGTACTATTATTTCTTCTCTCATCTTATATCTTCTTTATACATTGATAAAATTATAAAACAAATAAATTCATCAGTTTTTTATTGCTCTAACAATGCATATTTTATTTTATATCTTGATCAAGCTAACAGATTTGTCTGACCAGGAGTGTTTTTTAGAGCTGTAATATATTTGCGGGCATAAAAATAGTTTATTTAAATATAAACAATACAAAACAAACATTATATCTTATTATAAATAAAATTAATACTTCAATATTTTAATATTAATTGATAAAATAAATAACTATTAATAAAATATAACTCCATTGAAATTATTTTTATAAGTTTACTATTACAATAAACAATTGTTTTTCTGGAAAGTAATTAGACAATTGTCCCAAATATATTTGTGAATCATTCAGTGGCTCTCTAGTCATAAGTTGCAAACCCTTGGTTTATTTGTGGCTATAATAATAATACAACTTAATTATTAAATTTAGTTTTTATATTTAATTATTTTTCTTCTTTAACATTAATTTATTTAATATCTTTATTTACTAATAATTTTTTCTGTCACACACAAATGTATATAATTATAATGTAAATATGAGAATATATACATAGTTTGCATTCATGTTTTAAATTGATTAAACTTGAGCCTAAATACCTTAATCTCATTATTAAAATAAACTTAGAAGCCATGCCCACGAATAAATTCCTTCATTTCAAAAGATTCTACAATAAAATAGACCCTATTTATCAAATATGTAAAAAGCAAGAAGAGTCGTTCAACCATATAATATACTCATGTCCTGGGCTCAATAAAATAAATTTAGCCATATACCAAAACTTAAGGATGGATTACTATAAAATTATGACTATAAAAGAAGCCTTACAAACTAAACAGTTTCCTATTACTAGACTTCCAATCTTTATTATACATGCTATATGGAATATCAGATGTAAGTTAATGTTCACTGTGCCTGTACTGAACCAGTAGGTCTATTCATGAACATTATAAGGAAAGTAAAAAACAGAGATTTCATCATGGCATCAAACTCATGTACAATGAAACGTGGAATTTACTTAATATACCAAATCCACCAGAACATTAATAGATTTACTAAGCAAAAGATGTTTAATAGATACATTATGCATCATTCCTAATAGTGGCTAAAAAAGCTTCATCAGTACATTATTATCAGTCAGAAGAGAATCAGTATACAAATGTTCCAACCTGTTTAAAATGTGTAAAACATGATGTTTTTTGTCTGTTAAAATTATGTAAAACACACCACTATTTTTCATACATAAAATTCTTTTGAGATTAAAGTGGGAAAATCATAGAAATAATAATGTATGACATGTAAGTGTAATTAAAATTATTATTCATGATAAGTTTTTTTTTTTTACAAGAAATATGGGGGGGGGCAGATTTAATTACTTAACTTAATCAGTAATTTAAATGTTTAGTTGCAATACATTTTTTAAATGTTATATATTAATAAAGAAAAAAAAAAGATAATACTATATTGTACTTTGCTTTAATATTAATAAGTCTTGAATGGTTAAAAAGACAGTATCAGTTAACTTAAAATTTCCACGTGAAAGGATCTTTAACATAATTATTACGTTTTAAATGTTATTTACATATATATTTAATCTACAGAATGCCTTGTATTCTTCAACTGGAGAATATCTTACTAATATGAATATCACACATTCACTAGAAATTTAAGGACTAAAGAAATATTTATCAAAATTTTAATTTTTGTTGTAAAAAATAATGTTGAAAATTTTCATTTTCAAGATGGTACATTTGCCAAAGTGGGTTACATCATTCAACATCAAATAGTTAATTCTTTGTAAAGAAGCCCTAAAAAGAATTTCATTAGGGTCCAATTTTTTTTTTTTTTTTGAGAATAAATTTTATAAAATTTAATCATCTAGAATAGCAGAGGTAATTCATCCAATTTATTATATTAAATTATTGATTAGGCTAAATTTTTGTTTTTTATATCTTTATTTGTGATTATCTTTTAAGTAAAAATTTAATGATATAAAAAAGTATTTTATCAATATATTAAATTTAAAGTTAAATTTTGTATTAACTAAATTAATATAATATTTCATTTATTATTATTATTTAATATTTCAATTAAAAATAAAATGTAAATGAATTAGAGAGTTAAATATTTTATTATCATTATGAATCTTTACATTTGTATTTTATTTGTCATCAAAAGTTTTAAATTTTGACATATATGATATTGAGATTAGTAAAGTAAATTAATATTTCCTAAAAATTTATATAAAAGAAGTAAATAAATATTTCTTAACAATGTATATAGAAATTACAATATTAATATTTAATACACTAGCGTAAGATGATTTAAAATTTCAAACAATATATTTTTATATTATAAATTTAGAGCATTAATAATATATTTATTTCTTAACATTTAAATAAAGATTAATATTTATGTGATGTGAGTAAATCTTTTTGTATAAAAGGAAAAGTGTATTTATTTAGTTGATTTTTAAAATATATTTGTATGGTAATAAATAATATGCTATTGTTTGTTGCCTGTAAAGTTTACCAAGAAGTATTAAATATAATATCTGAAATTCCCCGAATGATTTATAATATATATATTAAATGATTTTTATTTTGAAGATAATATGAGTGTTTAATATATAGTTGATATGGAAGAGAAAATGTGAGATACTCTACATTTATTATATTAGAATAACAGGAGACTACTGTAATGATATATATACTATTTTAAAAATAAATATCTTTGAAAGAGAGGAGAAAATACAAAATAATTCACATTCTTTTAAAGATGGTATCATATTTGGTAAATTAGATTGATAGTAGAATATTGTAGTGATATATGCACTATATTAAGAATAAATATATCATCAGCTCCTTTTGAAAAAGATATGCTACCATAATCTTATTTATTAGCATCCTCTTTCTCTTTAATTGATAGGGATTTAATAATGATTGTTTATACATGTTTTAAAGTGATTGCTCAACATTTCTTCAGGGATCATTTTATACCTTGTTCTATGCAGGATTTAAAGTTAGTGGAAGAGATTAATGTTTTCCACATTATTATTATCCTCTTACAAAGGAAATTTTCTAAATTACATATTTTGATAAATAATTTATATACATAAATGTTTTATGAATGCCTAATTTGAATTTTCTGTTGATGCATATTTTCACTGTTAAGTCTTAAAATTAAGGGAATACTGCAATATCTTCTTTATATGGTTTGAAAAGCTTCCTCTTTTGTAAAGTTTTATATATTTTGCATTCCTTTAGAGATATGCTTAATCATGAGAATGCATAATGCTGATTATATAAAAGGATCCACATACATTATAAAGATGAAAATAGTATAATAATTTCATTGTCAATGTTTTTACATACAAAACTTTTAATCTATGAATCTATTTCAGTTTTTAAAATCTACTTTCTAATAATAATTTGTGCATAAAAAAGATAAATAACATCCATGAATTAATTTTAAGAAGTTTTAAGCTAGATTTTATTTTGATTAGAAAAATAAGTTTATCTCTTTAGGTGTTAATCTTCTTATTCATAAAAGAAATATCTTATTAATTATAACTAGTAAAGTTTAGATCAGTGATTAAAAAAAATCTGCAAATGAATTTTATGTACCATTTTAATGAGTTAGTAATAATTAAGAAAGCAAAGTTTATTATATTTCAATTAGTTATTTCATTGTATTTTTTTATCATTAATTATTAGTTTTATTAAATGGTTTAAGTCTCAATGCATTCATTAATCCATTAGCATGGATGAAAAGAATCATATGAAATTAATAAAATGATTGATAAATAATTTGCTTTATTATATATAGAAAAAGGGATATGTTCATTTTGTTGATATATGTGGCTCATATTATATGATTGCAGTTAATAAAATAAATCTGGTAATGTTATGTGATATTTTAAGGTTCATCATTTATTAATAAAAATTTCCATATTTGGTTGATTAAATGTTTTCATAAGCATTAAATTTAATTTCAAACTATGAATTTGATAGTGCTCAAACTTTATATCCATTCTTCTATGTCTAGAAGCATATAAAAATGCATACATAGAAAATTTTACAAATGCTTTTTAGATAGTGTAATGATACATATAAGATATTGTTTATAATCATTCTCATTATTATTATTGTAAAAATATTTTAATTATGTTGTATGTGCATACGTTCACATCCCCAACAGGCTCTCCAGCATTTAACTATCTTTACTTGCTATTACAATATATGGTATTTATGTATTAGACCTGCTGTTACATTTCACTTGTCATTCTGTTGATAACTTTCTAATCTTGAGATCTCATCAAATAATATATACATGGACACTTCTGATAGGTAATAAATTTATAATTCCAAAATTTTGATTATTTTCTGCTTATTATACATGTATCATATTTATGGTACAATTGTCATTGGTATTTTAAATTTAATGATTAAATTCCTGAGGAAGTTAAAATAGTTATTTTTATAAATTGGTTTGGGTGATTTATTTTAGATACAATGGAAATGGTATTTTCTGTAACTACCTTTAAAAAAAAAAAAAAAGGGAGAGATATAAAAGAAGGAAACATGGCGAAGCAGAAATTCTTTTTTTCTTTTGTGTTTTGTGGTGGCATAAGCTAGAAAATTGAAATAAATTGCTTTTATTCTGCGGAGCCACGACAAGATATCTTATTATATTTGTGTCAGCGGGCTTAGCCTTTGAAAAATATGTAAGAAGAGAATAGTACGTTTGCTGACACTGTTCTTCCTGGAGTCTCAACAACATTGAGGTAATCCCGTCGCCTATTTAAAGATAAAAACCCTGGACTACTTACCAAGATATTGTAAGAAAGGTCATGTGACAAATCCCACAGAAGACAAAACCATGCATGGTAATTTGACTTTGGTAGAAATAATCATTTGAAATATACCGGTAAGAAACTATTTGTGTTATATGTGATCACATTAAGCAAATTATCTGAACTGTTCCAAATGCCATAATAAATCATATTGAAGACTGAATGAAGATAAATCCCAAGGACAGAAATAGCTGAGTGTAACGAAACAGATTAGTTTTAATATTATGAATTCAAATATCCGTCATTGCAAGTATTAATGTATATGTATTATACTTAAAAAGTGTATTTTTATTTTTTTATATTATTATTAATGAATGTATGTTAGAATTAGAAAATAATAAAACATAGAAATCTAATTTATTCTGTCATGCATTTACTTTAACTATCGTAGTATTACTAGCTAAATCTGTTGCAATTTTATCAATTATAAGTGCTAATGTCTTATTATAAATTGAAATCCTCCAAAAGGCTGTAATTCCTAACACAATCATGATTGTTATAGCCAGTAGATTCCCATGTAGAATCCTGGCACCTCTGAAATAAATAAAAACGCGTGCTTTTCTGATTAGAATTAAACTTAGTTACAATAAGCTTGGTTGTTTGACCAGGAAAAATAGTTATGTTAGCGAGAATACTTGATAGATTCCAACAAATGAATTGTCAGATTTGAATGTAACTTGATTAATGGATAGGCTGAAGATTAATAGTGTATAAAACCTTAATTATAATAAACTGGAGTTTGACTAGAAGAAATTACTTACATTATCGAGAATATTGTTATATTCCAACAAATGAATTATTAAGGGCAGATGTAACAAATATAAAATTTGAAGTCCTAACAATGTCGTTTTTAGCAAACAAAAAAATCAAGCTGGACAAATACTTCTGGCATAGTGGATGTTTGGAGGCTATGACTGTTTCATCATGGCAATTGAGGATAAAACAGTGGCAACTCTGATGGAAACAGTTAAACAAAATAGAAGATTTGACTATTTATTCAATTAACTGGGAAGTTGAACTACGATCTGCTGGATACAACATTTTCATGTCAACCATATCTACAACATTGTTTATCCGGAAACCAGTGTTCACACTCAGAACATAGAAAGACTTTGGGGTACAGCGAAATGATGTAATAAATAACACTGAGGAACAGTGTGCCAGCACCTCGATTCATATTTGGCAGAATTTATGTGGCAGAGACTGCACAATGAAGATGGTGCTTTTCTTCACATTCTGGACACTATCAAAATAAAGTAGTCCATCATAGTGATTCAGTTTTGATAAAAGTTTACTAATTTATTTTTAAAAATAAATTTACTTGGACGCATTTATTGATCAAGATCCTGTGCAGGCATTATATTGCATAAGCACATGTGAATTAATTCTTTATTTTATAATTTTCTGCCATAGTTAATAGACATGGAATTTTTATTCTTTTTTATTTGCTTTACTGTCTATTTTGTAATTTTTTAACATAGTTAATGTATGCATTATTTTGGATTTGTAAGTATTGTGATTAAAACTTGACCATTGCTGCCCTTACAAAGGAAGATACAATTAAAATAAAATAGTAATGTTTGGTGACCTTCTGCAGAGAGACACATGATTGTTTCATCATGAGAATTCCTGTTATATATACGCAGTAAGAATGTTTTGATTTTAAGTGAGTGAATAGTTGTACTAGTATATATATATTGATTTTGCTTATTAGTATTTTTTCTTTGTTGTTAATTTTGATATATATTGTGTCCATTTTTTGTAATTTCCAACCAGAGTTAATATATGTAGTATTTTTAATTTTTAAGTAAATGGGAATTGCTGCTGATATTTGCATTAGCAGATTGCTGTACGTATTTCCACCGGGGTGGGGGTGGGGTGGTGCATCAGCAGACTCCGTATTAAAAAACTCACATTGATCTGTTTTTATTTTGTATTATAATGCATTTATTATTTTTGTGTACAAATTTATACTTTTTCTATTGTTAAAAATTTATTTTTTCAGATTTTATTCTGTCTAGTGATTAAGGTTATGGGTTAGAGTTGCTGTGACATTTTACATACATACCAGTCTCTGATAACTTTCTAAACTTGTGAAAATGTCGTGAAATAATGTTAACACAGGGTCTGTTTTTACAAATTTATTACTTAAATTTGTCAGGAGTTTTCATGTAAACATTATTTGGTGAGATTGCAAGATTTGAAAGTTATCAATGGACTGATACGTGTATGAAATGTCACTGCAGGACTAATATGTAACTACTCAATATACATATTTAATGTTATACTATTTTTTAAAAGAAATGTTATCTCTCTTTGAAGAGTATTCTACAGTTTTTAAAAAAATAATTTTAAATATTTAAATTTACTAATTAATAATATAGATATCATAAGTGGAAACTATGTAAAGTCATTTTATTTTTTTGTATGTATGGTAAAAATTTGTGTTTATATATAGTGAAGCCATAAACTATATTGCATCAATTACATGTCTTCAGTAATACATTATCAAAAAAAAAAAAGTGTAAAAAAACAAAAATATAAATTGTAAGGAAATCAAGTCATACATCACATGACTTAATTTAATAAGCTTGTACTACAAATGTTATATAATGGGTGTTAATAGTTCTTAACATGCTTTTCCAAATACCCCTATCCCCAGACTGGTTTCTAGCTGCTGACTGTCGTTTAATGAGGGGCTAAGATATTCAGACATAACTATCTTAGCGCCTCACTGAACAACAGCCAGCAGCTAGAAACCGGTCTGGGGATAAGGATAAGGGATATTCGAAAAAGCTTGTTAAGAGCTGTTCACGTTCATTATATAACAAAAATGTAAATAAGCAAATAAAAAAAAAACTCAATAAAATTTGTAAATTTAATATATTTTATGATACATGAGCTCTGAATGCTGTATATGATAATGTTAAAAAAAATAAATTTAAAATACATTTTTTAATATGTCAGCAGCTTTTTTTTCTATTTCAGAGAGTCATATATGATGATCATACTCATTAATAAAATTTCTTCACTTTATGTTGAAAGCACATATTTTATTTTTTCTTTATTATTCTTTCCAAATTTGATGTGCAGTATTTTTTATAATAAATTGTTTTCTAAGCATAATACTAAAAGTTTTTACAAAATTTGAAAGCATACTTAAAGATACTGACTTAAAAACATCAAAACAATTAGATAGATGATAGTTTTTTCATAACAAATCTACTATTATATTGCTTTAAAAGTAATGTTATTGAAAAAAGAATATTGCCCAGTATATAAAAATGTATTTTTTTCTTAATCTTAGTTTCAGTGAATAATTGATTAAACATAAATGTGTCTTCTCAATTTATTAACTATTATTTTTTAAAATTTTGTTTACACTATAATCTTAATTTACATATGCATACTACACATATAAAAATGTCATTGTTATATATTAAGAAGGTTATGTGTCTCATGGCATACACATAGTAGTGAGTGTGCTTATATATATATAAAGTTGAAAGGAAAAATAGAAATAAACACAAACATAAATTTTTTGTAGATATTTTTTATATTATACTGTAATAATAGTTAAGTATTAAATAATAATTTTTGAATGTAAAATTATTATAAACAGTAGTTTTAAATCAAGCATTTAAAAAAGTTTAATGTTTTACTAATTCTGATTTTGAAATTAAAACAAGCCTGTTTTTATGTTACAATAGATATATTAGTAATTATAAAATTCCATTATATATTTTAATTGGATTAAGAAATTTAATTAAAACTTGTATAATGTATTTTGATAAAATTTTACAAAATTGTTTTTTAAAGGATTAAGGTGAATTGAAATCAAGATAAAGAAAACTTACTTTTAATTATTGTGTTTTTTTTTAAAAATTCCACCCTGACGAAAAAGATTAGAAAAAAAAGATTGACAGATTTTACAGCACTAATATTACTATGAAGATATAATTGAAGATGTGATGTGATGCATTATGGTTTCTCCTTGCTCGGAATCAACAATCTCTCAGCCACTATGCCTAGAGAAACCTGTTAGCCACCTTCCCTTCCCTTACCATTCTCCACCCTACATTTTTCCATTTTTTCTTTATCCTGATCCATACCATTTCCACAACATTATCTTTGTCAATTCTATGGCTTTCATATCTAAATCCCCTTTATCTTTTTTCAAACCCAGCATAAAAACCAAGAACCCATTTCTGTATAATCACTTTGTTTATATTTATTCTCTCATAACTTCATTATTTGTACTCTTTCTGCTTGTAGGCATTTACATTCAATTAACAGATGCGTCCTTCTTTATATTATCCATATTTTTCAATTTATATGTATATTCCCTTGTTGCTAATGATCTTGTTCGAGCCTTCAGTAAACTACTTTCCTTGCTATTATCATAAATTAACTTTCACCCAATGTTTTGTTTACTTCTATATATATTTAAACTTTTTATTCTTTATGCTAATTCTACATCTCTCCAACTTTGTATTTTTTTTATTAATGACTCTATTCTTTCCTATTCTTTGTCACTATAGCACTCAACAATTCTCCTAATACAATTTGTATAAGTATACTGACGTAAAGTTTTTATCCAATTATCTGCATATCATACTATCTTTGTAATTCATCTTGTTGCTTGTACTTTACTCATAATCCAATTAAATACTATTTTGGCTATTCTCTTATTATTCATAGATTGCAGTCTACCAAACATTTTCATTTTGCTTTTTGCATCTGTCATATAAAAACTTTACCATTTCTCCTTGAATTACCTCTTTTGCCATCCACACATCTGCATCTAATGCATGACTTGCTACTTTTCTTTGTACTTTTTTCTAACACAATGCATCATTACCATAAGTTAACCCTGCTATTGCTATTCCCATACAATTCTAGGTACATCATATTTGTATGAAAACTGTTAATTTCTTTATCAATCCCTTTCTTCTCTTTGCTTCATTTATCAATTTTTCTCCCATTCATCCAAAGCAATTTCTCGGATTACTTAAAACGATTCCCAAATGGTTATACTTATTCACCATATATTCCCCCATAATTTTTTTTTTTTTCTTTTCCCAGAATTTATCATCATTACTCATGATTTTTCTTCATTAAATTTAATCCCCATCTCTCTCACCCTTATGCATGTCTTCAGCATAACTTCTATATCTATCTTACTTTCTGTGCACAAGAAGATATCATCAGCAAATAAAAGACCTGGTAATATATTTACTCCCTTGCCATCTATTAATGGTATCTCTATCTCTTTTCTTAGCCTTTCTATTGCTCTCTCCATTTCTCTCAAATATGACAGAAACAAAATAAGTGATTTAGAGCATCCTTGTCACAAAATAAGTGACATGGAATATCCTTGCCTCAGTTCCACCCCATTGTTAACTTTTAAACGGTTTGACCCATGACAGCTTGCCAGTCATGCATCATAGCTGATTGGTTGAAATTTCATTTTCTTTTTTAAATTACATAAAAACTATAAGCATGATATCAACAGAAATAACAGGCATTTGATGCGTCTTTAAAATATCTTTTAAATGCCATCTTTCCGATTGAAATCAGAAGAAATTTGAATTTTTTATTAATTTTTTTATAAACAGGCGGATTTAATTTTTTTCTATTTTGGTAAATTTTCTACTTTACACAAAGCGATAAAGGCAGAAAATTGTAATCGGCCTTATTATATAGTGAAAATGGCTTAAAAATACGCTGGTCATTCACATTCAAGGCCTATAATGGGATGTGAACGTAATTGCAGAATATCTATTATAAGTATATATTTTTAATTTTTTAATAATATTTAAATTTATTTTAATTACTTAAAAAATTTGTATAATTTATTAATTTGCGTTTATATTGGTGTGTATGTGTAGTATATAAATTATAAATAATATAATATTAAATCATTTATGCTCTTTATTATATGGTATATAAATTATTAATCATATGTACAGTAATTTTGTGTCTTTGATCCAAGTTTGTTAATAATTTATTATGTTTATATGGTGTGTTTGTGTTTGCTCTTGCATGTTGTATAACAAGTAATGATTTACATATACACCTGGGTCTCTTTTTACGCGGACTTATTTAACACGATTTTGAAGTTACGCGATTCATATGTTTCACTGGAAGTCGAACTCCGATAATGCGATATTACTTTAAATAATAAATTTTGCGCACTTACGTTATATTGAAAGTAATAGCACATTATTGGAATTCGACTTTCATCTTAGTAATTTCAATATTTTCAGTGCTTTATAATAGTAAGATCATGATTTCCACATTTTATGTATACACACATTAAATTTGACAAGATTATAATGTAAATTTGTTCAAACATTGTGCGTGTTAATTTTGCATTTTAAATCACATTCTGTTTTTGCTTTTTAAAAAAGAATGTAATCAATTATTAATCATTTAGTGTCCACAAGTTTATTTTTAAAAGGTCAGTAATAGCAGTGGGCACAATTAAAAATTAAAATCTGATTTTTAATTGTAATTAACAATTTAAAAATTACTTACGGCGATGTGATGTAAAACGAAATTTGATTTTTAAACGGAATTGAAAATTAAAAAATTAAAGATAAAAATAAGAATTTAATTTTTAGTTGTTAGTTTTAATTAAATTTTTCCCAGCAGTGGTGAATACATGTCTTTTTATTATCATAAGTCTAAGTTCATAAACAATTAATAAAATTATCGTCTCAAAGATTAATTACTAATTACGTTGTCAACAGAAAAATATTAACACAATGTGAGAGTGAACTTGGCGCTAGTTGTATTTCCTCTTGTGAAGAATCTATTTTTTAGCAGTTTGCAAATGAAACTGTTTATCAGCAAATGGCGATAATAATTAAAACGTGTATAAAAAAAAATGTAGATTACTGTACTGTAAATTATGCATAAAAATATATTATTTTGAATAAAATTAAATATTATAGTTAATAAAGTTTGTCTTGTATCAATTTTTTTCAAATTTGAAATTTTTTATTAGTCATATTTTATTTCCTTATTTTTTTTTTTTGAGCGAATTTTAAAGTAAATTTTACGTTGGTGCTTTGCTTTTATGCGAGTTTTGAAAAATCACAGTCCGTATCCCCCCTTTTTCAAGGTAAGTTACGTCTATTTTTGCGCGATTTCGTTTGCGCATGTTTTCTGAGGAACCTATCTATCGCGTAAAACGAGACCCAGGTGTATAGAGCAGTGCAATGTAAATTTTAAAAACTGATAATCAAATGTACAGAAAGGTTGCAGGTTGCAGTTGATAAAGCATTCACAAAATTTATTGGGCATAGTACCATGTGAAAATGTAAACACTTAAAACCAGTAAAGAGAGATTTCCAAATGATGATTGTGTAGTAGTAGCCACAATGGTTATGCATATACCATTTGGAATGGTATGTAGGCAAATAATCATTCTGATTCTTGCCTATGCCTTGATACTCATACTGTTGAGTCAGTAGTTTTGCCACATCTTGCATCACAATATTTCCCAGTCTATAGCTAACAAATGAATTATATGCAAATAAATTATATCTATGTGGGACAATAAATACAACAAGATAGCATCACTGGTGTGCATAAAGAATATAAATATCACTGATGTACACAAAAAAAATATAAGAGATGAAATTCATTTTATAACTGACAATTTCTAATTTTAGATAGACAAGAAGCCAATTGCTATGATGATAAATGCATATACATCTTCTGGGAATGATTTGTTTATATCTTTTATCAGGATGAATCTTTTTCTTATAGACACCTTTGAGATTTATCAACTTTTGGGGTACAAGGTGAAAATGAATTCTTATATGAATACTTTTGGAGATTCTGAAACTATGGATTATCTCAGGTAAGAAGTATTATATATGGTTTGAAAGATAATTTTGTGAGGAATACAAACAAATTATCACTGAAGATGACATTTAATCTTAGTTAATGATAAATTAGAAATTATGAACAAACAATAAAATAATAATTATGTTGGGTGGTGAAATTTTTTTTTCCTTATTTTTTAAATGGTTTCACTATTTGTCTTAGACTTATGGTTTTTCTAGTTTCTATTAATGTAAATTTTTTTGCTCTAACATAATTAAAACTGAAGTTATTGTGAAAATTGTGTTTCAGGTCAGTTTTTTAAAAAATTCAACATGGTGCCTGCAAACTCGACCAGTTAACTGATTCTATATTTTCTAATTTATATGTATAGTAATTATTTTCATACAATCTTTTAATCCACTAAAGCTCCATTCATTCCCAAATTTATTAAACTTGTCCATAAGTTATTTCTATATACTCTATCATATGCCTTCTTTATATCTATAAAGACTATATATAACTGTCTAAACATCACATGATCACTATTTCTTATGCTAGCACCTTACTGTTATTAAAACAGGCAAAACTCTCCATACAGGAGTGCCATTCACTGCCAACCAGAGTAATCAATGGATGCCAGAAGGCTTGTGCATAAAATCCATATTTAGTGCCTACTCATCCAATATCCCCAGACTAGTTTCTGGCTTGTGGCCTTCGTCAGTGAGGAGCTTTGGATCTGAGAGCACTGCACCTAGATTTTAGGATCTAATGCAACCCTCCAGCAGCCATCTTTTATCTCTACTTAACTACAAAACTGAGAATAAAATTGAAAACACAATAATATTTTCAATCTAAACTTAATAGCTTATATAGTCATATGGGTCTGAATTATTGAGCTTAGATTAAAAATATTACTGTGTTTTCAATTTTATTCTCATAAATTTTGTAGTTAAGTAGAGATAAAAGGTGGCTGCTGGAGGGTTGCATTAGATCCTAAGATCTAGGTGCAGTGCTCTCAGATCCAAAGCTCATCACTAACTAAGGCCACAAGCCAGAAACTAGTCTGGGGATATTGGATGAGTAGGCACTAGATAGGGATTTTATGCACCAGCCTTCTGGCATTCATTGATTAATCTGGTTGGCACTGAATGGCACTACTGTATGCAGAGTTTTGCCTGTTTTTATAACTGTCTAACTGTATTCCTACTTAGATCTATAAGTTGTGTGTCTACAAATAAACTCTCTTATACATCTATCCAATTGAAAACCTCCTTGTATTTCTCCACTATATTATTTTCCTTCATTTACCTTCGACCCTTCCAGCCACCATATATGCAAAACTTTATATAACACTGATGTTACTGCTATCTGTCTATAATTGTTTAACTTTCTATGATCCTTATTCTTTCCTTTAAATAATAGCTTACTCTTATATTATTCCAGCTATCTGGATATTCTTCTGTGCCATTTTATTAAAACATAATAATAGATTTAATTTTGTCCTATTTCCTAAAATCATCATCATCTCTGCTAACCATTCATCTAAATCTCTTGCTTTTACTTTTCAATTTCTTTCCTGCCTCATTCAATTCATTTTTCTGTATACCTGATATTACCATTATTATATGCTTTTGTTTGCTATCATTCTGTTCTTCACATGTAACATCTTTTCTATATTCACTTCATACTTATTTAAAATTGTCTCTAATTCTTCTCTAGAGCTACACTCTTTTTCTTCATCATCTAGTAATACTATTTCTTTTTCCCCTACATTCATTCTTTTAATATATTTCCAAAATTTTTTACTCCCATCTCTTTCACTTTTATTAATATCCTCCAACAATTTATTATTTAATTTCATTTTTTTCTCTATAATTATCTATTTTAGCCAACTTTTTTTTAAAAAAAAAAACAACTTTTCCCATTTAATATTAACATCTTTTTAGCATATTTATATTCTTTGCATGCTTTTGCCCTCTCTTTTACATTTTTACTAATTCTCACTTACTTGTATTCTTCTGAATATTCTCACCTAAAATTCTATTTGCAAGTTTTTCACACCAATCCTTATATTCATCCCCAACAAACTCTTTTCCATCACATTACTAACCATTTCTATTATGAAGAAATTAAGATCACAATTACATACTTTCTCTTCATTATCAAAGTCTTTAATTTTTCGTACTTTATTCATTCCCTCTTCATAATCTAATATGTGAAATATATTATTTCTAGTCAATATGTATTATTTTCATAAATATTTGATAAATCTCCAATGCTGAAATTCACTCTCAGACAAACATTTTTCAAAAGCTGTCCATTCATATTATCTACACCATCAATTTCTTCAATATGCTCATTCATATCCCTTATAACAATTATTTTCTTCCCTTTTTTTTGAAACTGTATATCCATAACTAGGCATTCATATTTGCTACTTTTCCACTCCATTATAGTTTGACTATTCCCAGTGGCCATATATACTATAGCCACCATCCATTCTTGTCTTCCTAACTTTATCTCAAATCACAAATGTTCTTCACACTTAACAGTATTTAAATATTTTTTTGACATAATTCCTAGACCACTACCCCTTTTAGTGTAGGTTCTTCTTCTTTTAGATGTGTTTCCATTATTGCTATTACCTCTAGTTCTTCATTTTTAACTGCTTTGTTTAATTCCAGTCACTTTTCTGGTCTCTTAACCACTTTGCATATTCAAATATTCTATTTTAACAATTTCTTCTTTTCTTACTACTCTTTTATAATTTTTTTTTCCTTTTTTTTTTTTTCTTCTCTATTACATTTATAAGTATCTTGCTTATTATTAATTTTACAGATCCATTCCCTCTCCTCATCTAAATCAGCCACCCTTTGTTTATTTCTTGCATCCCATCTATTCTTCTTTTTGGTAATACCGCAATTTAAAATATTCCCCATTGTAAGTTTCCCGAACTATAATATTTTTTATAAATCAAACTCCTCAATAATTCACTTTTTTGTTTTGCTAAGTGCAATCCATCTTTATTATACAACTTCCTCTTAGTACTAAAAAAAATCCCACAAATCCACAAACATAACATTATTTGTCACATAATTTTTTCAATCTCTCATTTACCTATTGTTGAATCTTGATAATAATCTAACTATTCCTATATTTCCATTAATCTTAATCAGATTACTAATAAATTCTCTACTCAGCCATTACTCTCTCTGATGGCTCTGACAAATTATTTGTCCTTACTATAACATAAACATCTCTACTCCCTTGTTTTTTTATCTTATCTGTAACATCCCTTTTTGTAGCTCCAGGAAAACATTCTTGCATACCTGTTTCTATTTTCCCTTGCAATTATATCACATCCTCTTATTAGTGAGTCTCTTATCAATACTGTCTCATTGTTTACTTTCCGTACTTCATCTGTAATGTTCTCTTCCACCTCTGGACTTCCTTATTTAGTTTTTCTTCATCATTTCTATATATTAATTCCTTAATCTGCTCACATTTTATCTCTAACGATGTTAATTTTGCTTCTACATCCTATAGCCTCTTCTATCAATACTGTCTCATTGTTTACTTTCCCTACTTCATCTGCAACATTCTCTTCCACCTCTGGACTTCCTTATTTAGTTTTTCTTTATCATTTCTATTTATTAATTCCTTAATCTGCTCACACTTTATCTCTAACGATGTTAATTTTGCTTCTACATCCTATAGCCTCTTCTATCAATACTGTCTCATTGTTTACTTTCCCTACTTCATCTGTAACGTTTTCTTCCACCTCTGGACTTCCTTATTTAGTTTTTCTTTATCATTTCTATTTATTAATTCCTTAATCTGCTCACACTTTATCTCTAACGATGTTAATTTTGCTTCTACATCCTATAGCCTCTTCCTGTATTTTACTTATTCTTTGGCTAACCATCTCCATTGCACTACTTATTTTGTCATTTATATCTCTTATCACTACACTAAATACATACTGTATTCTATTTTAATTACATTTAACTCCATTTCTTTTGACTTTCTCTTTAAACTATCTACACTTAAAAAACATTTTTCAACCTCTTTTATGACATTTACATGTGATCTACATAACCATACACCTATTTCAATCTTTCTAGTCTTATTTAAGTATTTCAAATGATAAACCTTATCACATATTACAGACTGCTACAGCATGCCTAATTTGCTTCTGACCATTATATATTCATTATGGGGTACTAATGCAATCCATATTCCTTATTTTCCAAGTCCCCTACTCCCTATATATATATATATATTAATGGTGATCAGTAAACACGTGTTTCCTAACCTACCCCTCAAATGTTATCTTCTTTCTCAAATCTCTTTCTTAGATTGAAGATTCTTTAATAGCAAACCTACTAAAAAACCAACCATTCTTACATACAACTTAGTTTTAAAGTATCCTTGCAGTACACACAAAAAATAATCTTTTTTTTATATTCAAAATGGCGTATCGAATCACTTTCCAAAAGTTAAGCAATATTTATCCTGACCCTTCAAAATACAATTAAATCTATCTCTTCATTCCAAACATGCAATTTAATCTATCTCTCTTCACTCCAGTTTTTTTATCACCTTCACACACTAAGCAAAAAAATTTTATAGGAACAATTTTTTCCATATATTAAAAAATTATATATAAAATATCTTACGGAAAAAATCAGTTGCATCAGCACAGCAAGGCACCTGTTGCTAGTGTCACAATGGTACATCTTGGATTCACAAAGAAATAAAGTCCTGCTTTTCTGTATTTCATAGTCCATAATGTGTACTATGTGTACTAGATAGCTGGCTTGCCTGAAGTTGATTAAATGTCATCAGTTACTTGATTTATATCTTCCCCCAAAATTTTAATGAGACATTATACTATACTACTACAGACATGATTATAATGGACCAGCTTACTGAAAGATATTATTAACATGCTATGTCATATGCCTCTATCTATAGGCTGTGAAGCACAGACAAGTACTGCATTGTATATATAGAGTGCGCATAGCAGATCTACTTCATAAAACAGATTTTGGTGACTAATTTTATTGAAAAATTACATTATTTTAAATACCTTTGCAGTTAAAATCTTTAAATTATAAGATTTGAAAGTAAATAAGTTTTGTTTAAATTATTCAACTAAAAGTAAGATGCATTTCCAATATATTTTATTAAAAAAGGAAAACTCCAAAAATCTTTCTCTATTGAACAAAAGAGCTTGCTAGAATATTTTAAAGATGTTTACAATTAATTAGAAGTAACCTGGAAAAAAAAAAGAAAAACTTTTATGGACAGTCAAAGAAATAATATATATTGAACCGACTGCTTTATCAGCTTCAATAGTTTCATCACTTAATTAAAACTAACTTTGATTTTTATAAAGTTTTAAAAGAAAAATATTTGAAAGTTTTGTATTTATTTTATATATTAAGAGTACGTGCAATAACGCATATACTCGTTTTTATTTTAAAATTCTGTGATTTTTATTTGCAATAGATTTTAAATTAAAATCTATTTTCTTTCGACACATTTTTTTTCTTATATTTGTGAAAACATTCTAATTTAAAAAGTTTTAATCTTTTAAAGAAAAAAAGAAGTGCATTTTAATTTTAAAATGTTTTGACTGCATTCCTGTTTTTTTCATTTTTGTTTGTAATCTAATTTTAATTTATTTTTAAAAAGAAAAGCTGAGTCTTAATTTTGCATTTATTATTTAAAATTAATTTTGGATAAGATAGGAGTCCTGGTCAGATTTTTAATTAGGATTAGATCTGAGATAGAGGTTTGCCCTGGGCAAAAACTTATAATTAAGGAAGATATGGGAGATAAGAATGCACATAAGTAGCCCTGGGATTTTGGACTATTAAGTATTCGGCTTCTCATTTCTATTCTGCTTGTTACGTGTATTGATTGAGCTTTGTATGCTACTTGTGATCCTGATTTGAATTGCTGTGCTACCTGATTGTTAAAAGATTTCTGTCCACATCTGGAGATTACCATTGCTAATATTACCTTTCTACTATCTGTTGTTGGAAATTCTGCTGAAATCAGATTACTGACTTCTAGTTGCTAAGTAGCGTTACTTTCTGCAGAATGCTAAAATTACATGCCACGAGGAATCATTTCTTCTACATGCAGTGCTAAATCAACCCGAAGGTGGACCCTGGATCTTCAAAGATTATACAGTAAAAGTTTAAACAAAAACTGATCCAGAGCTTGCCTCCACACTCCCTATTAAGATAGAAATCAAAAGCCTTCATGATGGACTCGAGTTAGAACTTTGTGCACCCCGCCAGAATAACTATGGACAATTCAAAGCCTGAAAGATAACTGAACTTCCCTATATTGAAACCTGGGCTTAAATCTCTAGTTAAATCTCTTGTAAAGTTTCAGCTTAATCTTAAAAGAAACCTATTTTTGTTATAAATTTTGAATATTCCTATGTTTATTTAAATTTATTTATCCGAGATTGTATTGTGAATTTCTATTTTATATGCTTCGTGTTCGCTTTTTATATTACTAACCATTAGTAAATCCTTTGGCAGACATTTGTAATTTTCTTTTAACTCACCTATCCCTTTTGTTATGCAATAATTTATTTAGCTAAGCTTGGCTTGCGCAAATCTTTTGGCTGGCAGTTTATCGTGTAACGGGCACACATGCCATTACATTATTTATTTTAAAAATTGGAGAAGATAGAGATGTGAAAGCAGAGGTGTGCTAGAGTTGAAGGAGAAGGGATTGGAAAGACACACTCTTCAATCCCTTCTGTTTTGCTGTAAAAAAAAAGAAAGAGAAATGACCAATCGTTTTTCTATATTGTGGACCATATGACATCGGGAGAATTAACGCTGGATCCCAAATGGCAAGCAACGGATAAAGATGAACCAAAACCGTAAGAACTTTATTAACATTTTCAAAACAATAACTCTAAATTCTAAACCTTTCAGTAAATAATACAAATAGAATCCTATGTGACCAACGTAAATTAATATTAATAATGTTATTTGATGTATTTTTTTTTTTAAATCATTTCCATTTATTTTTTTCTGTGCTTTTAAGTTTTTATTATGATTTTTTTTTTTGTTTATTTTTTTTTTAAGCAAGTTTACTGATATGTAACGGGCACATGCGCCATTACATTAATTTTTTTAAAAATTAAACATGAAATATGTAACGGGCATGCCGTTACATTATTTATTTTAAAAATTAGAGAAGATAGAGATGTGAAAGCAGAGGTGTGCTAGAGTTGAAGGAGAAGGGATTGGAAAGACGCACTCTTCAATCCCTTTTGTTTTGCAATAAAAAAAGGAGAAAGAGAAATGACCAATCGTTCTTTATTGCGGACCACAGGACATCGGGGGAATTAATGCTGGATCCTAAATGGCAAGCAACGGATAAAGATGAATCAAAACCGTAAGAACTCTATGAACATTTTCAAAACAATAACTCTAAATTCTAAACCTTTCAGTAAATAATACAAATAGAATCCTATCTGACCAATGTAAATTAACATTAATAATGTTATTTGATGTATTTTTTTTAAAAATCATTTCCATTTATTTTTTTCTGTGCTTTTAAGTTTTTATTATGATTTTTTTTTTTGTTGTTTAACAACTTTTACTACATGTTAAATTTAAGTCAGGTGTGAATAGCTGCATAGATTTGTTAAGTTATATATGTTAGTTTAAGGGAGGGTAATCTTTGGTTATTTGTTTCATAGTTAAATTGGGTCAATGGATTGGATATATTGGTGTAATTAGTAGATGTAGTATGAGATTCGCTACGTGCAGGATCGCATATTACGCTGCAACCCCATTTTTGTCTACGGAATGGGATGGTAAGATGGAAAACGCAGTCCCTTCCTATGGAGTTTTTTTATTGCTCTTTACGTCAGACAGATGTATTCCTGTCTGGACGAGAGTCAATGTCTTCTATTAATCATGCTGTTCAGATGTGCATTCCTGATGGTGTGGTATTTGTGCTGTCGTATTCGTGCTGCATTGAATACATCGATATATCAGATAGATTGGCATTGGTTTGATTGCGAACTTTTGGCCTAATGTTAAATAAGGGATATTATATTTTCTTTTCAAATGCAATCTATGTAGTCTATTCATACTCGACACTCTAATAAATAATAATCTCACCTGTGCGAACTTTTAAAATAAAATAAAAACAGTTAAATTGTAAATTAAAATCTAAAGTAAAATAAGTTATAATGTTTATAAAAAATAAAAGACTAAAATAATAATGCTAAATTTTATATATATTAAATAAATGTTTGTGTGTGTTATTACTGGCAGTGGCTTTTATTTTTGTTAATATTGAAAAAAATATTTTAAGAATTATATTTTATAAATCTCTGCGTCTGTCTGAGCTAATGACTGGGGCTAACGGTCTAAATATAAAATAAAGTGGAATCTTAACAGCGCGTATCTGCCTACTCTAAATTTTCTAGGTTCAAGTAGCCTAGTGGCGCTCTATGGCAGATACGGTAAGGCTCTCATTCCATCGGACCGTTATAATTTTAATAAATCTCGGCTCATGTTGGGTGGCCAATTATAACGGTCTGATGGAATCAGAGCCTTATCGTATCTGCCATACAGAGCGTTACTAGGCTACTTGAACCTAGAATATTTATAGAGTAGGCAGATACGCACTATTAAGATTCCACTTTATTTTATATTTAAACCATTAGCCCCAGCACTAGCTCAGAGAGATGCAGAGATTTGTAAAATATAATTCTTAAAATATTTTTTTAATATTAACAAAAATAGAAGCCACTGCCAGTAATAACACACACAAACATTTATTTAGTATATATAAAATTTAGCATTATTATTTTTGTCTAACTTTTATTTTTTACAAACATTATAACTTATTTTACTTTAGATTTTAATTTACAATTTAACTATTTTTATTTTATTTTAAAAGTTCACACAGATGAGATTAATATTTATTAGAGTGTCGAGTATGAATAGACTACATAAATTGAATTTGAAAAGAAAATATTATATCCCTTATTTAACCTTAGGCCAAAGTTCACAGTCAAACCAACGCCAATCTATCTGATATATCGATGTATTTAATGCAGCACGAATACGACAGCACAAATACCACACTGTCAGGAATGCAATCTGAACAGCATGGTTAATAGACGACATTGACTCCCATCCAGACAGGAATACTACATCTGTCTGACGTGAAGAGCAATAAAAACAACTCCATAGGAAGGGATTGCGGTTTCCATCTTACCATCCCATTCCGTAGGCAAAAAAGGGGTATGCGGCGTAATATGCGATCATGCACGTAGCGAATCTCATACTACATCTACTAATTATATTAATATATCCAATCCATTGACCCACAACAAATAACCTAAGATTACCCTCCCTTAAACTAACATATATAACTTTACAAATCTATGCAGCTGTTCATGCCTGACTTAAATTTAGCATTTATTAAAAGTTGTTAAACAAAAAAAAAAAATCATAATAAAAACTTAAAAGCACAGAAAAAAAAATGGAAATGATTTAAAAAAATATACATCAAATAACATTATTAATATTAATTTACGTTGGTCAGATAGGATTCTATTTGTATTATTTACTGAAAGGTTTAGAATTTAGAGTTATTGTTTTGAAAATGTTCATAAAGTTCTTACGGTTTTGGTTCATCTTTATCCATTGCTTGCCATTTGGGATCCAGCGTTAATTCACCTGATGTCCTGTGGTCCACAATATAGAAAACGATTGGTCATTTTTCTTTCTCCTTTTTTTATAGCAAAACAGAAGGGATTGAAGAGTGCGTCTTTCCAATCCCTTCTCCCTCAACTCTAGAACACCTCTGCTTTCACATTCTATCTTCTCTAGTTTTTAAAATAAATAATGTAATGGTGTATGTATCCGTTACATATTAATAAACCTTGGCCCCATGTTGGCGCCAATTATAATGGTCCGATGGAATGAGAGCCTTACTGTATCTGCCAAACAGAGTGCCACTAGGCTACTTGAACCTAGAAAATTTATAGAGTAGGTAGATACACGCTGTTAAGATTCCACTTTATTTTATATTTAGACCATTAGTCCCAGTCACTAGCTCAGAGAGACGCAGAGATTTATAAAATCTTAAAATATTTTTTTCAATATTAACAAAAATAAAAGAAGCCACTGCCTGTAATAACACATACAAACATTTAATATATATCAAATTTAGTATTATTATTTTAGTCTAACTTTTATTTTTTACAAACATTATAACTTATTTTACTTTAGATTTTAATTTACAATTTAATTGTTTTTATTTTATTTAAAAAGTTCGCACAGATGAGATTAATATTTATTAGTGTCGAGTATGAATAGACTACATAGATTGCATTTGAAAAGAAAATATTCTATGCCTTATTTAATCTTAGGCCAAAGTTCGCAGTCAAACCAACGCCAATCTATGATATATCGATGTATTCAATGCAGCACGAATATGACAGCACAAAAACGGCATGGTTAATAGAAGACATTGATTCTCGTCCAGACAAGAATACTACATCTGTCTGATGTGAAGAGCAATAAAAAAAATCCATAGGAAGGGACTGCGTTTTCCATCTTACTATCCCATTCCGTAGGCAAAAAGGGGGTGTGCGGCGTAATATGCGATCCTGCACGTAGCGAATCTTATACTACATCTACTAATTACACCAATATATCCAATCCACTGACCCAATTTAACTATGAAACAAATAACCTAAGATTACCCTCCCTTAAACTAACATATATAACTTTACAAATCTATGCTGCTATTCATGCCCGACTTAAATTTATCATTTATTAAAAGTTGTTAAACAAAAAAAAAATTATAATAAAAATTTAAAAGCACAGAAAAAAATAAATGGAAATGATTTAAAAAAAATACATCAAATAACATTATTAATATTAATTTACGTTGCTCAGATAGGATTCTATTTGTATTATTTACTGAAAGGTTTAGAATTTAGAGTTATTGTTTTGAAAATGTTCATAGAGTTCTTACGGTTTTGGTTCATCTTTATTCGTTGCTTGCCATTTGGGATCCAGCGTTAATTCCCCCGATGTCCTGTGGTCCACAATATAGAAAACGATTGGTCATTTCTCTTTCTCCTTTTTTTTTATATAGCAAAACCGAAGGGATTGAAGAGTGCATCTTTCCAATCCCTTCTCCTTCAACTCTAGCACACCTGCTTTCACATCTCTATCTTCTCTAATTTTTAAAATAAATAATGTAACAGCGTGTGTGCCCATTACAATCGAGTATAGTGTTCTGTTTTTTCTAAATTGGAGATTTTGTTTTTTTTTATTTAAGATTACAAATTGTAATCTTTCCTAATTTCTTGTCTTGTATTGGAATTAACCTTGATAACCTTGAATGTGGTCAATCATAAGCTCTTCTGCAGACATGACATTTTTGGTCCCAATACTTTATTCTGGGCCAAGGAAAGCTCACATGTGCTGTTTGTTTGTATTCCCTATAAGACTGCTTTATTTTTGAAATCTTTAAACAGGGAAACTGGAATTGGGTTTTATAAACCGCTGGCAGGAAGATATTATAAATCTTTTTTTAAACCTTAGGTGAGAAAATGAACCTGTCTGCCAGGGTGTTTAAAGTTTCAATACCCATATACACTCTGATAAATATGCTAGAGAAATCTAGATCAAACCTTATATTTTTATTTGCTTGGGATTTTATTGTTTTTTTGAATTTAATAAATTATTGAATTTAATAAATTATGACATTATTTAAAATTATCTTGGCTGATGTTTGTCTCTATTTTTTTCTCAATTGTCTGAACAAGGTTAAAGATCTCTTTCTCTCCCTGGGTCTAGCCCATAGCATTTATTCATCATTATCAACTTTTGATCACCATAAATAAATTTTTTTATGTGACGTGATGCACTGTAACTTCTTATACAGAGATCAGGAATCTCTCAACAACTATGCCCAGAGAAATCTGTTAGTTACTTTGACTTCCCTTTCCATTCCCCACACCAAGTTTTCACATATTCTTTTCTATCCCATTTCCACAACATAAGCTTTGTCAACTCCATAGCCTTTATATCTAAAACCCCCTTATCTTGTCCCAAACCCAGCATAAAAACCAATAAGCCACTTTCTGTATAATCACTTAGTTCATATTTATTCTTCCACAACTTCATTATTTGTACCCTTTCTGAATAATTTGAATATAAGTTAAAATTTGACATATCTGTTTGTTCAATGCTTTTTATCCAGACACAATAAAAAGTACTCACATTTTGCGATTGAATCATTCAATTTTTTTTGAAACTTATTGATCCATATGTTCTACATGTCTTGACAGTCTGACAAGATAATGCAACTGTTTTGAATTCCTCAATTAATTTCAGCTCATTAAATTGTTTCCCCATTTCATTTGCACATTTTTTCACTATCATACTGTCTCTAAAAAGCTTTTTAGCTTTTGCTAACTTCAGTGCTACTTCGTATGACTCTGGAAACCTAGAACTTTGTGCAGTGTCACTTTTGCAAAAAAACTTGTTTGGTACAGCAATTTCTTTTTATATTCTGCAACAATGGTATTTCTTGATTCTTCAATACTATATATCTCAAATTTTTTACTCATTTCATATTATATTTTTTAGGCACTGACAAAACTTGCATGTAAACAAGATATTGAATTTTATTTTTGTTATTTGTAATCAAATAGTCTGATTTCCATCTGCTTTAATATATTTGCTTTTCATCTTGAATCTCTCTTTTCTTCCCAGACATGATTGTTTGGTGATAAATAGTAATAAAATTAATTAAATGGCAGTTGGTTTCTAAAGATAACATGAAAACAAATTAAAATGTATATATAATAATTTGGTGTGCTGAACAAAAGAACAATGCTAATCATAGAATAAAATGTAGTACAAACAGTGGATGTGAGATAAGCGGTCCAAACATGTACTGAAGATATGTTATCGAAAATTATACTTCAAAAAAAAAGTTTGTTTTCAAAGAAAGCAATTTTAAAACTAATGTTTTAATTTATTTTTGCAAAATAAATAATTACAATTTAATGACATCTTTATACAAATTTCATGATTACATTATAAATTTTAGTATGTGCATTCCAAGCAATCATGCAGATATGATCAACGATTGGACACTGTTTTAAAATAAAGTTTTAAAACTAACTTTTTAAATTTATTTTTGCAAATTAAACAATTACAAACTAACAATGAATGGTAAATATCCTTTTTTTAATTTTTTATAATAGTGTTAATTTTAACATTACATTTTTCCAATCTTTTTTTTGTTGTTTGCATTGTGCCCATTTTTATTAAGCAATGCATTGAAACATTACTTGGTATTGTACTATTATTTATTAAAATATAAATTTACACTACCCATTTGGATTGTTTCTGTTACTATTAGTTTACATTGCACCATAAAATTTTAAATTGCATTCATTTTTTTTTTTTTTGTTAGTTGCATTTTTTTAAACATCAATATTTAGTTTGTTTAATTTTATTGATTAATACCTTCAGACTGTATGATTCTGTCTTGCATAGAAATGGTATGTAAATTATATCACCATTGATTAACCAAACGTACTAGTTTTAACTTGTTTTTTTCTTTATTTTTTTAGCATATTTTAAATTTTATTTTGCTCAAATACAAGTTCACGTTTTATTCAAAATATTTGTTAACCAGTTTTTGTAGGACATGGAATTGGAAAAATAATATATGAAAATAAAGAAATTTTCCCGAATTGGTATGATTTATTTTGCAATATGTATTATTTTTTTGTTAATTCATCAAATATTTGAAAAACATTTGAGTACATAGTGATATGAAAACACCACATAAAATTACTGACATTGAAGTTATCGATTAGTGATAAAATTAAAATGTTTAATATGCATTTGTTCTAAATTATTTAGAATTAAAATATTTAATATGCGTTTGATCTAAATTATTTTATTTTTTCACCCTTCAAAATAAATCCATATGTGGGCTGCACAAAATCACACTGTGGACTGCATGTGGTTTGGGAACCATACTTTGGATTAACCTAATATAAACAATGAGATTCCAGTGAACTTAAATTTTATTTTTCAATCTAGAAGGAATGATACTATACTAGTCAGATATATTAAGTAGTGTGTGTTTAATGTACGATATTTATAAAAAGCATTCCAATGTAAGAGGAGGAACTATAGTTACTTATATGATTATGGAATAATACAAATATAGTCCTTAGATATGTTATCGCTCATTTTTATCTAATCTCATAAGATTCTGGTAAGTATTATTCAATAAGATCTTATTCAATAAGATATTCAATGAGTGAACTGATCAAAAAGAGTTAAGATATTTTGTAAAACTTACATGTTGGAGTATGTAGTTACATTGCTTTTCTGAGTAATGGTTATAGAGTTACTACTCATAAAAGCAACAATATAGATTATCAAATTTCAACATGATACCATTAAGCTGTCATTATACCAATGTCAACTGATGATAAATAGCTATTATAATTAATTTATGTTTACTTCTAATAAAGAAGGAGTTTTTTGATATACTGTATACCAGGGTTGCCCAACCGCGAGCCAGTTGAGAATTTAAAAAAATTTGGGCAGCCACAATTATATATTGCATTTTTTATATTACATTAATAAATATAATTCACAAACTAAAAAAAAAAC
Source organism: Epiperipatus broadwayi (assembly GCA_028023455.1). Lineage (NCBI taxonomy): Eukaryota > Metazoa > Onychophora > Udeonychophora > Euonychophora > Peripatidae > Epiperipatus > Epiperipatus broadwayi. Next base: position 3,232,636 of record JAQFVV010012529.1, read on the forward strand.
TGGTGTAATATGTTTTTAAAAATAAATGTAAATACATTTTATTTATATTTATGTATTAAAAATTTGGTAACATACATATAAATTACAATTACAATTACAGAAAAAGTATATTTTAATTATTTTATTTAATGTGAAACCTGACACTACATATCGTTATCGTTGTATTGTAAAAATGTTTATTTTTTAGTGTGTGCATGTGGCGTCAAGGAACATAAAATATTTTATCAATTTTTCTTGAAGAGTGCAATGCGAGCCACGTTAAACGGTTGCGCGAGCCACATGTGACTCGCGAGCTACGGGTTGGGCATCCCTGCTGTATACTCTAAGTTTATATCAACTCATCTAAATTAGTTATTGTTCAAAGTAATTGTAATTTAAAAGTCATTGTTAATCAAAATCTTAATAGAGAATAATGCTAAAGGTAGAAAAAAAGAAAGAGAAGATTTGCATAATAAATACATTAGCATAAATACATTATAGCACTTTATAAAACAAATCATAGCTAGTTTCCAACAAATTTGTTTAAATTTAAACATGATCAACAGATTATTCAAAACCTTACTTAATAAAGTCAAATCAGAGGAAGTTAATTGTTTCTTCATATCTCTATGCTACCTACTGTAAATTTCAATAACAAATAGATACCAGATGATAGTGCTTAATATATCCCTAATCAATCATCTGATATCTATTAGTAATTAAAACTTATAATAGATAACACAGAGATGTGAATAAAATATGCTACTGAAATAGCAATGAATAAGCTAAAGTCATGCGATAGCCCTGGACTAATTTATTAGAAGAGATCAGCAGTTTTATTGGTTGATGGGAAATTTTTTTTTCGATAATTTATAAAACTTTAAAGTATTTTTTTTTTTTACAGAAGTAAATTAAATGATTGTTTAGCCTTTATTTTAGGAGTTGCCCTATTTTATTATCAAGAATATCTAGAAAGAAAAATTGCTATCCTGATTTAGTATTGGATCTAATAAATACCATAATTTCAAATTAGTGATAAGCACTAACACTATTTTGAATATTTTTATATCTATTGTGTGATAAGAAAATATATAGTTTATTTTGATAACATATCATAGGTATTGTTATTTCTACTATGATTTTTACATTTGTAATTGAAAGAAATGATAAATTTCAATTTTGAGATTAGTGAAACAGTGTAATTTTTTCATCCAGATTAACAAATCTCTGAAAGTTCTTGGTAGATTATCATCATTATTTCCATGTTAAAAAAAAATCTTACTATAATGGATTGATTAAAAGTTTATATATTTTAATATTAAAAAAAATAAAACAAAGACTGATACATTTAAGATTTGTTTTCTTAAATAGTTAAACTTTTCACTTAATTATATCTTTTTTTTTTTTGATGCATGTATTTTGATTAATTAGATAATTAAATAATGTTAACTTTATATTTGACTTTGTTTAGTTGCAAATCTGTATTTATTCTGCTGGCAAAGTTAATTACAGGATGCAGGATGTTATCAGCTACAGATGAAATCAGTTTAGTGAATCAGATCTTATTTATAAAGCTGTCATAGATGAAAAATAAAGATCATTTTCGAATTCTCTTTATTTTCTATTTAAAAATAGTACTATTATAATTGATGCTTTGTAATTGATTTAATTATTTTTTTTTCTTGTCTACTGTCTTGAAATTTGTTTAAATTGTGTATGTGCACATTTGCTTATATAAATTTTTAAAATGATTTTTTCACTTAAAATGTGATTTAAATAGATGTAATAAGTAAGGACTTGGTTTTTATATTCATGTTATATTCACTATTAGGACTGATTGAGATTCTGATTATAGATTCCTAATGAGATTATCATTTATGAAAACAATGATCTCAAATGGATTTTTGAAAAATTGAAACAGAGTAATTTTGAATTATGTTGGATAAGAAAATAAATGTAGAAAATAAGCTAAATGATGTAATTAAGCCAAACCAAAAGTGACAATTACGTAAGGAAAATGTTATGATGTGTGAATATCTTTTTGGCTATATTTTGATGCTTATAGGATTAGGTTATAAAGTGCTTAAAAAATACAAATATTTTAGTTAGTAATGGGAAGAATTAATGAAATGATAAAATAAAAGGAAAAATATAATTACTAATGAAATTCAAATTTGCAAGAGTTTGTTTAATGCGTTATGATTTCTTCTTTATAATCTAATGCTAAGTGCACTTTTGGAAAATGAAGCCACTTCATAATGCAGGTGAACAAAATGTTTGCAAATTTGAATTACAAATACAAACAAAGGGGGGAATCAATATTAAATACTAATATAAGTAGAAATATGTATTGAAAATTTAAGAGTGAACTTAGATATGACTGATATAACTATAAAAATATAACTAGAATAATAATATAGAGAAATAAAATAATTGAAAAGAATAAATTTGATTTGCTATTAGAGGCATTAAACATTTGATATGAAGAAAGCAAAATTGCAAGAATAAAGTTATCGAAGAAAAGAATTATAAACTATTAATAAAAAAAGTGTATATTGACTGACAGTTTTTTATTTACAAGCTTGACTTAAAAATAAAATATAAAAAAGAGTGATATACAAATCAACATAGTATTTAATTTATACCATGAATATATATTTTTTTAATATAGTGTAGTGCTTATTTTCATTTGTTAAAATATTTTTGTATTGTTCACTATAGTTAACAATAAACATGCATTCAAATGAGAAATTTACTTTATATAAAATTGAACTTAAACAAGAAGAATCTTAATGCTTTATTTATGTAGTAGGCAATAATCTTTATGTAATTTGATTATGCTTATATTAATCAAAATAGAAAGTGCCTAGAAAAAGTGAATAAATAATTTAAAGTAATGAAAGCCATAGATAAGATAAAGTTCAGTTTAATTGCTAAAGATTATAGGGAAAGAATTTGAGAGTTTTTAATAAAATTTATATTCAGCAAAGTGGTCATTAATTTTTTTTTGTAATAATTATGATTCCATTAGAGAGAATAGAATATGTTTAATTATATAGTGAGATATAAGAAGGTTAGAAATTAGTTTAAATTACTTGTTGCTAAGCTATTGTTGATAATTTTGAATAAATGATGTATTTTTAATAGATTAGATATATTTTTATCTGAAGAACTATATGTTTAGAAAAAGAGATGGAAAATTTAATGTAATGAGAACATATTTTTGAAAGACATTTAGAAAGAGAAAAAGGATTAATATTTGTTATATTGATTTTCAAAAAGTCTAATAAAATAAATTGGATTACCAAAAACATTCTAAAGAGAAAAAACATTGATTGGAAAAATCATAATTGTTAGAAATCAAAGATGTAAGACAAGATGTGCTCACCCTCTTTTAATGTTTATTTGGATGAGCTTGGTAGGGGTGGAGTTAATATTAAATGGAAGATTGACTTATTGCATAGATTTGCTAATAATATTGCAGTACATGCAATTAATGAAGAAAAGCTTCATAGAATGATAATAAGGAAAGATGATAATCATTTTAAAATAATCAGATGACAATAATTTACATTCAAAACTAAATAATGAAAATAAGAGGAGAATATAAAAGTTTAACAATGGTAGGAGAATATGAAATTATAGATTAAGTTAATGCTTTTAAATATTTGGAAAGTTGTTTAAATAATGATGAAAATTAGTAATGAAGAATGGAATTTCAATCACTAAATAGACTTAAAAACTCACAAGTTATAACTTTTTGAAGTTTAAATTAAAAAACAAAAATTTGTATATTTTAAACATTTTATATAGAAAAAACAAAAATTATTATATATACACAATTTAGCATTTTGACTGTCCTGCAGTTTTCTTCAGAGATATGATATAATGATGATTAAAATAAAAAAAAATAAAGAAAAATAAGAAACACAGAATATAATAAAACTAAAATAAATTAATATGATAATATTGAATAAAAACTAAATAAACTAAAATTCAGGCAACATAAAATAAGTTTTTATATACACCTGGGTCTCGTTTTCTGCGGTAGATAGGTTCCTGCAGAAAATGTGCACAAAAGAAATTGCACAAAAGTAGACTTAACTTATCTTGAAAAATGGTGAATACGTATTGTAATTTTCCAAAAATCGCATAAATGCAAAGCAACAACGTAAAATTATTTAAAATTCGCATAAAAAAAAAATAAGAAAATAAAATATGACTAATAAAAAATTTCATATTTGAAAAAATTGATATAAGACAAACTTTTTTTACTTTTTTTATTAACTACAGTATTTAATTTTATTCAAAACAATATATTTTTATGCGTAATTTACATTTTTTTTTATACATGTACGGTATTTTAATCATTATTGCTATTTGAGACATCAGATTCATCATGATGTGATGTGAGGTATTGTAGCTTCTTAAATGAAGTCAAGAGGAAATACAACTAAAATGTTTTCCAATCGCTATTGATCCTTCCCATTTCGCTAAGCGATCTAAAATTGAAATTTTTGTTTCCAAAGAAATTCATTTTCTTGGGTGTTTTTTTCTCTCCGTTAGAATAAACTAAAAGTTTAAAATAAAATTAAGAACTTAGACTTACGATAATAAAAAGACACTGACTCACCACCGTTGGGCAAAATTTAATTAAAATTAACAATTAAAAATTAAATTCTTATTTTTGTCTAATTTTTTAATTTTCAATTCCCTTTAAAAATCAAATTTCATCATTTCACATCATCTTAATTTTAGATCACGTTATGTAATTTTTAAATTGTAATTACAATCAAAAATCAGATTTTAATTGTCAAATTTAATTGTGCCCATCACTCTTACTCACCTTTTAAAAATAAACTTGCGGACACTAAATGATTAATTGATTACGTACTCTTTTTATAAAAAGCAAAAATCAAATGTGATTTAAAATGCAAAAGCAACAACATATATAGTATTTTTCATCCATAACGTTTGAACAGATTTACATTATAGTCTTGTAAAATTTAATGTGTGTATATAAAATGGGGAAATTCTATTTCTGTTTTTAAGTGAATTATGAATTTCTTTATTGCATAAAATCTATTACAGTTACTATTATAAAGCTCTGCAAATATTGAAATTATTAGATGGAAGTCGAATTTCGATAATGCGCTATTACTTTAAATATGACGTGAGCGCGCAAAATTTATAATATTTAAAGTAATAGCGCATTATTGGAGCTCGATTTCTGATCCAATAATTTTTATCGCATAAAAGAAAACCATATACAGAAAAATTAAGAAGAAACATGAATCGCATAACTTCAAAATCGCATTAAATAAATTCGCATAAAATGAGACCCGGGTGTAATTTACTTTGTATATATTTTTTAATAACTTTATGATAATATAAAATATTATAAGAAAATAAAAGAAGTAATAGATTTAGTGACATTTATAAAAAAAAATTGCATAAAGTATTTTGTTTGTGTGAAAAATTAAAAAAAAAGATCGAAAGCTTTAAAGATATGGATATAAATGAGAATAGAGATAAGTTGGAAGCTGATATAGTATATATTTTACATTTACTTCTTTCAGTTTCTGCTTTCACATACTATATAGAGCCACAGAAACTATACTATAAAAACGAATCTATAAAAATTGGATTCTTGTAATAAAGTACAAATTATTTGTAAATTACAAATTTTTAAATATTCTTATTAATTGTAAATTACATATTTTTAAAATTTTCTTATTTGTCTTTCAAAACTAAAAAAATTAAGGTCAATTGTAAATATTGAGTTTTATGAAAATAATATTAAATTACAAATTAATTGTAAATTACTTATTTTTTATTTTTTGTATAAAATGGCACAGTTTATATAAAAAAATGCATTATTTAATTAATAATAATACAATAACATAATAAAAATGAACTTAACATAATACAAGAGTTAGTTACAAAAGTAAAAAAAAATTAAAATGGGTGTTTTTTTTTTTTGCTTACTGGCAATAAACAGATTGATTGTCCTAAAGAAAGGCTAGAAATAGGTCTGGTTCGCTGTTGTTTTGTGAGATATTTTCCAGCATATATGGCCAGATGTGACTGATAAATCAAGATATGTGTTACATCTCATCTTAGTTTAACAATCTCAATATAGCCATTGCAAAATTGGAATAAATTCTCTATTAGCATTTTTCTTTTATGCATTCTAATTGACCCATATTTGACACAAAGCATTTCACATTCCACTTCGTTCAGCAGATCATTCTGCCACAGAAGTGCCAATGCAATATCTTCAGTGTCAATTACTTTCCCATAAAAATCCTTTAAAACATGGTTATAGTATGCAACAATGCAGAAGTCATCAACTAGAGAACTTAATTTACCTAAAGCTGATGCTTTTTAGATCATGGGGGGTGTGTGTCTTTTTTTTTCACATTTGAAAACAGTCTTTTTTTTTTTTTTGCCTTTCAGATTACAATAGCTCCCCTGTCCCATACTTCAATCTCTAGTCAATAACATTTGTGGAAAGATAACATACTGTATTGAGCTATATTTGTTAAGACTATTTTAAAAATTACCCCCCCCCCCAATTCCCTTATTTTTGCGCAATAACATCTAAGGAAAAAACTATATTGAAACTATTTTATAAAAATCGCATAAACAATATTTTATTATTGTAGAATACAAATATATTTGTTTTTAAATTACTTCATAAAAGTTAACTAAAACTAATATTATGGGAAAATATTATATATTTCAATTTTTCGACTACTCTTTAAATGTGAATAAATGTTATAAAAGTACAAAATTACAGTCTACTCTTTATATATTTATTTTTAAATTATCTTAAAAAATTAACATTATAGGAAAAAGTTCTATTTTTCATTTATAAAACATGTAATCAATTTATCCATTATTTTTTATATTTCTTTAGTGATTCCATATATTATATAAAAGCATTATCAAACCAATAGTGAGCATAGAGCATGTAGTAATAAGTTGGAAAAAAAATATAAGTACTGATATAAGTTTATGAAATAATTATTCCCCGAAAAAATTAAAATGGTGAGAAAGGGGCTTAGATTATAAAATAGTCATCCTTGAACATACCTTTCTTCATCAGTGGTTTACTTAATCATGATCAAATAATTGAACTCATGATAAACATTTCTCAAATCTACAGCTTCACATTAACCTTTTCCTAGTGGACAAGACTAACAAAAGAAAAGTGTGCAAAATGATTGAAAAATATGGTAGCTATTTTAAATAATATTTAGTGTAAATTTCCATCACACCACTCTCGTGGAAGGTAGAGACTGGTTTTTATCCACTTTCAACACATTGTGGATGGCTGTAATTGTAAACATATGATCAAAGACGTGTAAAAGATTTATGATCCCCAAAATGCACATATTTTTATGATTATATATATTTATGATTACATTCCTCCACAAGATGTTAAAGGTGTTTTGGAACCAGTCTCTATGTTACATGAAAGTAATGTTGTGAAAATTACACTAAATAAATATTCATTATCGGTTAATCCCGAGTCTAATGAATAAGTAATAAAAATTATTAATATACTTTCATTAAACGATGTGTCAGAGTTGTGAAGGCAGCACATTTGACACATCAAATAAGCTAGTAATTTGCTATCTATCTATTTATCGACCGACGCCCACCCACTCATCCATCTATTCATTCATCCATGGCTTTCATCAGTGAAGAGCTTTTGGACTCTAAGCTTTATAGTTATCTAAAAAAGTAAAAGGTGGTTGCTGGGGAGTTGCATTAAATCTTAAGATTTAGGTTCAATGCTCTCAGATCCAAAGCTCCTCACTGATGAAAGTCACAAGCTAGAAACTAGTTGGAAGATTGGATGAGGAGGTATTAGGTAGGAATTTTATGCACTAATCTTCATGCATCCATTGATTAGTCTGGCTTGCACTGAGTCGCGCTACTGTAAGGAGAGTTTTGCCTCTGTGAAAAACAGTTTGTGTAAGATGATGTTTGATAGTTTAATACCAATCCTGCCCAATCGGATTATGCTGGCTGTGGTTATTAAAGAACCAAATATACTAAAGTATGGATGTTGAACTGAGTTCAGATCTATACAACTATACAAGCTAATGAGTTTAGCTTGAAAACATTATTGTGTTTTTATTTTGGACTCAAAGCTCCTCAGTGATAAAAACCACAAGTTAGAAATTAGTCTGAAGATATTGAATGAATAGGCACTAGGTAGGGATTTTATGCTCAAGCCTTCTGGTATCCATTGATTACTCTGCTTGCACTGAGTGGCTACTGTGTGGAAAGTTTTGCCTCTGTGAAAAACAGTTTGTGTCAACATAAAGAATGGTGATCTTAGTGATGTTTGAAAATTTTAAATATTATTATACATTAATGTTATATATAAAATACAAGAATTACTACTATATATAAATCCTAAAAATTTATTGATAGTATTGTCTAATATATTAACAGCATAAAATAGTTAATTTTTAAATAAGTAAGATTTCATTTTAGTTGTAAAAAACCAAATTCCTATTTCTATAATGAGTAATATTTTTGTAGTGTAATTTTTACTACACCACTCTCACACAAGATGGGAATTTGTCTCTATCCACTTGTGGAGGAATGTAATTATAAACATATGACCAGAGACACGTGAAAAACATTATGATCTTCAAGATGCACATTTTATGCTGAACCAGCACTCATCAGTTGGCCTAGACCACAATCTCTTACACATATCTTTATCATTATTCAGTATATATATATACACTGCAAATTACTACGGTTTAATTAATAAGTATCAAATGTGATGCCCTCACAACTTTGACACAAATCACTTAATGACAGTAGATTGGAGATTATCTGACAAGGAAGGACTAATAAAAATTATTAATAAATTGCTATTTCTGTTTTTTGATAAAAGTTTTTTTTTACCATTGAAAATAATTATAATCAAATCTTAAGAGCAATCTAACTGGAAAAATAAAAGTGAAGAAATCTTGGCTAACATATTATTGTTCAAATAATTTTTGTAAATGACTAATCTTTAATAAAACTATTTTAAGCTTTTTATCTCAACTAAATTGCAAATACTGTACAAGAAAACTTCAAATAAGATATTTGATTTTTTAATATAATATATAAAAAAATTATTGTCTCCCTCTTTCCTGAACTAATTAAATGGGGATGGGGGGTGGGGTGGAATCCCTGTATTTAAGTGACATAATTATGAACATTATATAATCATTCTATAAGGAAGAAAATAATGCATGTTTTTGAAAAAAAAAAAGCAAATGATAAGAGAAAATAATTTCGATTGCTGCATGGAGCCTACAATTTAGAAGTGATGGCTTATGATAATGATGATTAGCTATGAAACATACTTTTGGATTTATGAATAGATACTAAAAGCATTTTTGTTTTATTTGATATTTTAACTGTTATTAGTTGATATATTAAATTGGTAATTAGTATACATTTATTAACATTTCAAAATTGTATTGTCAATTTGTATACTATTGGGAGCAGTTTTTAGTGTTGTTTTATGTCTATTTTTCATCATTGTTGATGATGGAAATTGTGATGAGTAATGATAAGTACAACTAGTCTTTATATTGTTTTACTCTGCCTTAAGCATTCCTATCATTTTTACCAATAGAAAACATTTTTGTTCTAAAGAATTAGTAGTTTTATCGATTTTGCAATTACTAATATTATATACATAAATTTTTTAAAACAGTGTTAATATTTGGATATTTTTGAAAAGTGCAGTGATGGACATCAACCTTCTTTCGTTCTCCTGTGGCTATTTGTAGTGCTGTTTTGGCCAGTTTGTGTTCATATTGATATTAGAAACAATATTGATTTATTAATTAAAAAAGATCTGAAGAGGGCAGAAGTCTACGACCAAAATAAACTTTAAACTAAATTATGCCTACAAGAAAGCTGATAGATAGAGAGCAGTTGCAAGATTTATCGTATGTTTAATTTTTTTATTATTAGGAGTCAGCAAAATAATTGCCTTGTTTTTGTGATTTATTAAATATTTATGTTTATTTTTTTAATACAATATTTGTATAATAAATATTAAAAAACAAAAGTATACATCATTACAATTTGATTGATTTCATTTGAATGTATTTTATTTTTAAAAATATAAGTTAACATAACAGTAAACAGAAAGCTATGGTGGTAAGATTGTTAATGCCTTTTAAAAACACTTCTTAATGTGGTACTCCACAATGTTTATAATATTTTAAAAATTATAAATGCAATTTTAAATTTTAGAACAGAATTTGATAGTTTTATGATGGCTTCACACTTATTCGTTCATGACTTTTGTTTTTTAAAAAAATTAATCATCAAAGATTTTATTAAATTTTATGATTGAGTTGACTTTTTTTTACACCATCCAATCTAAAAAAAGTGTTCTTTTTTTATTTTTTTTTATTATGTATTATCATTATTATTATATCTACATTTGCAAAGTTCAAATATGATTTTTTTTTGTTTGTTTTTCATTTGTAATCTTATATTTCTAATAAATTAAATCCAATGTATTAAATTCTAATACAGAATAAAGGTTTAATACTAAAATCAAATGGTGAATGATTACAAAAATGGCCACTAGAGAGAACAATGAAAATATTTTCATCTGTTGGAAGAACTAAAACAGTTTTTATTATCTATTCATAATATACTTTTATATCATTCTCAGTTTATTAAAAAAATCATAGGCTTTTATCATTATGAAGATTTACTAGCAAAATGAGGGGTTTAAGAAAAATATTAACATGAGTTATTATAAATTTAAAAACAATTTTGCTAAATAAATTAATATTGCTTGATGAATAAAATCTTATGTCTAGTATTATTTATAATAAGTTTGATTGTAAATATAAAATTTTTGTTTAAACTTAGTAAAACTTATATTAGTAAAGGTTTATGAAAATGTTGTTACTGCCCAACACTCTTATTTATATTGAATTAGTAATTTTTTTTTTTTTAAAAATTAAAGTACTACTTTTTAATGACTTAAGAAGTAATATTTTTATGACATTATTATAGATTTTTTTTCTTTTTCTTTTGTTTTATTATTGTTTTGACAATAGCAAAAGTTTTTTGTATTAAAAAAACATTCATAATTTGCAAATAAAAAAGTATATATTAAGAAAAAAAAGTTTTATTTAAATTACATTCTAGATGATTAAGTAGTTTTTTTTTTTTACCACGTGTCATAGCCTCGGCCGGGACGCGAACCCACAACCGTCTGCAAGCAACTACTTGCTTGCATGGCGGCTGCGATACCTCTCGGCTAACAACGCAAGACATGATTGAGTAGTTGTAGTTTTTTTTTTGAATAAAAACAAAAGTTAAAATATAAAGAAGGTAACAAATCTGCTTTTTGAAATTTACACCCACTCACTCATGAGCATCCTTTTAAAAAGCATAAGTCATCCTCTTATGCTTAGAATTTATTGTTATATAAGCCAACCTTTGCTTACCATGCTGAGATCAGGCTTTAAATTATTGTGTGCCTGAATTATAACATAATAAATGAATTATACAAACTTAATCATTCATAGCAGGGGAGAGATAGAATCTCATTTTTAACTATCTGCTATTAGAAATAATCAATTTTACTCTAATTAATACTCTATTTATATAGCACTGACTATGTATGTAATATAAAGAAGATAGCAAACCTCCAGTCATTTGCTTTTTACAAATTTGTGTTTACTTGACCATGATTATCAGTTTAAAAAGCATAATGATAAATTCTAAGCATAAGTGGATCATTTAAGCTTTTTAAACTGATGCTCATGAGCGAATACGTTTAAATTTATAAAAAGTGCATGAACGGAGGTTTGTTGCCTTCTTTATATTACGAACATAGTCAGCACTATGTAAATATATTATTTATTATACTAAAATTCAAAATTCACTATTTATTTCTAATCACAGGTAATTAAAAATGACATTCTATCTCTCCTACTACAGAATGAATAAGTTTGTACAATTTATTTATTAAGTTATAATTCAGGCATACAATAGGTTAAAGCCCTGATCTCAGGACAGTGAGCAAAGGTTGTCTTATATAAAGATAAGCACTAAATATAAATGGATCACTTACACTTTTTAAATTGACATTCGCAGGTGAGTGCGCATAAATTTGTAAAAAATGTATGACTGGAGGTTTGTTACCTTTTTATTACATACATAGTCAGCACTACATAAATAGACTACTTATTAAAACAAATTATTTTTCAATTTTATAGATTGTTTTTAATAGGTTGTTTAATATATTGACAGAAAACATTGTAGAAACTATATTATATGAATTCATTGGGTAAATGCTAATAAAAAGTTACTGTAACAGCCAGTATGTCAAAAAGTATTAGATATTATATATTTACTATGTTTTAAAAATCTAAATGCAAAATATTGTTGCTGATAGCAAAGTTTTAAAAATTATAAATATATTTTTAATTAATTTATATTATTTTAATAACCATAGGTTATCACTGTAAATTAAGGAAATATATTATTGAAATAATATGCTCAACTGAAGATTAATAATTTGAATAATTTTAAAAAAAAAAATGCATGATTGATTCCAACTCTAGAAGTAATTGAAGAGCAGTTTTTTTGTTTGATTTATTTGCAGAAAAGATAAATTGGTATTTTATAAAATAGATATATCTCTATGTTGCTTTTAAAAATATGTTAAAAACAAAACAAAACAAAAGAGAAACATAATTGTAAACTGATAGGGACAATAGTGAGGATGAATGGGTGGGCTGCAAATCAATTTAGGAAAATATTTTTAAATTTTGCTTTCTTGTTAGTTTGTAAATTAATTCTTCACAATTAGACTTTTTAATGTTGAATTAATTAATTGTTTTGAAAGTTTCAACAAGAAGAATGTTATTTATGGATTATAAAAAAAAGATATTAAAGTAGTTGATTAATGAGTTAGAAATTTCTGTTCAGAAAGGAATTTAAACTTGATATTATAGGAATTTAGCTTTAGATAGTGGAGAGTCCAGCACCTGATTGAGAAAAATCAAATTTCTGTTTATAGCAGAGATTAGAAAGATATTCCATTACAGTAAAAGGATATTCATATGATTATTATAATTACTGCTAATTAAGTCTAGACTTTTGTTAATAGTAATGGAATGCTAGAAATATGAGAGGCTAGGTTGGCCTTTTCTTTGGTTTATATAAGAACTGCAGTTGTAAAATCTTCAATCAATAAATTATTTAATTTGAGAATATAATAACCATCAGTATTATTGAAAGATAAAATAAAAACTAACGAACCATGAAAAAATATATTGTTAAAAAATGAGATCAAAAATAGGTATAACTTCATCCATACTAAAAAACAACAATTATGATTATATGTTTCAATTCCTGGAGGATTACACACAGAGGACTTTAATTATCTCACCATTACTATGGTAAATTGTAATACAAAACTTTTATTTTCTGTGATTACTTTTCTTTTAAGGTTATCTTGATTATTTTTAAAGTTTCATTTTGATTGCTTATGTTCTGAAAAATTTTGTTTTTCTTTTTATATATTTTAAAAGAAATTAAGAATTAGGTATAAAAAAGGATACTTATATATTAGACCTGCTGTGACATTTCATATAGTATCAGTCCGCCAATAACTTTTTAATCTTGCTATCTCATCAAATAATGTGCACATTGGAACTTCTTATACATCATAACTTTATGAAAACAGATCCTGTGTACACATTATTTTATGACATTTTCGCAAGGTTTAGAAAGTTATCAGCAGCCTCATATGTATGTGAAATGTCATAGTAACTCTAATCTTTAACAATAATCCCCCAGACTAATATATGAACCTGACAAAGTACATTGTTAACAATATGAAAAGTTGTAATAATTAAATTTATAAAGTGCATAGTTGTTACGTAAAGTAATATATATTAAAGCTATAACCTTAAGACCATGCACTTGAAAAACGACAGTAGGGACCTCTACAAATCTTAACACAAGATTTATTTAAAAGACAAGAGCAGTATAAATTTGTACACAAAAATAATAAAAAAACATATGACAATACTAAACTAAAACAAGTAGTTGTGAGTTTGTAATACAGCATTCTGCCATTGCAAACATGGGCAGCAATTCCCAAATTTTACTTAAGATTAAAAAATATGTATATTAACTCTGGCAGGAAATTATAAAATAGACACTAATGCAAAATTAACAACAACAACAAAATACTACATAAGCAAAATGAAAAAAAAAAGTTACTGCTATATCTATTCACTCATTTAAAATCAAAATATTTTTACCATCTATATATATATAACAGGAATTGTCACGATGAAACAATAATGTGTCTCTCTGCAGAAAACCTCCAAACATTACTACTTCATTTTAAGTGCATCCTCCTAGATCAGGTGTCCCCAAACTTTTTGCACTTAAGAGCACATTCTATAATACCGGCCAGGTGGCGGGCACCATTTATTTTTTCAACCAGGTGGCCAGCACCATTTATTTTTTCAATGTTAATTTATAGTTGGATATTGTTAATAATATACATAATGTACAAAAAAATATTTATTTCAAAAATAAAATTTTAACATATAATTAACGTTTATATTTTTACCCTGTAAAAGTATAGTATGCCCTACAATTTGACGACAATATAATACAATAATTTATCAGAAATTAAAAAAATTAAATTTATTTGTATCAGATAAATAATTTTTTATCGTATTCGGATAGTGGCGGGCACACGTAAAATGGTCTGCGGGCACCATGGTGCCCGCGGGCATAGGGTTGGGGACCCCTGTCCTAGATAATGGGCAACAATTATCAAACTTTAATCACAATACTTACAAATCGAAAATACAAAATGGACAGTAAAGCAAATAAAAAAAAACACTCTATTAACTATGGCAGAAAATTACAAAATGGAAGATCAAAAAAAAAAAACCTACCACATCTGGCTCAGACTATAACAAAATGGAGTTAAACCACACATATTTATGGGATATAATGCCTGCACAGAATGTTGATCCAGAAATATGTTTAACTACACTTATTTTATTAAAAAAAAAAGTAAACTTTTATCAAAATGCAATCACTGTGTGGACTGATTTTTTTTGGCATCATCCAGAATGCAAAGGAATGCATCATCTACGGTTGACACAAAAATGTTAATATCTGGCATATCATAGTTTTTTAGTTTTATATACTTACCAGCAATCTAAATAAATTGTTGAGCCATCTTCCTCATTTTGTTTGATCACTTCCATCAGAATTTGCCATGATGGAATAGTCGTCGGTCTCTCTGCCCATGCTTGTGATGGCAGAATGCATACCTTTTTCCAGTGCAGAGGGGAGGGGGTTGCGACAAATTTAACACTTAAATTTGTCAGAAGTTCTGGTATTTACATTATTTGGTGAGATCGCAAGGTTTATTTGATGGGATCGCAAGGTTAGAAATTTATTGGCAGAACGACATGGATATGAAAAGGAACAGCGGGTCTAATAAGTAAGTATTTAAAAAAGAAAAAAAGAGCATTTTGGAATAAAGCAGTTAGTTATAAAAAATATTGGATGAATGTATATGAAAGGTAATTTATAAAACTATTATATATTATAATAATAAATATAGTAAGGAAAGTGAGATATATTATTATATATATCAAAAATTGATCTATGTATTCATACTAATTAAAAGAAAAGAAATAAAATTGGAATTTATATGGTTAAAATATTCTTTTTATTAATTTAATCATTTGTATTAATTCAACTGAAAGAATGTTATAAAATAAGATTAAATCTTCACATACATTTTAGTTCATTCATTTTAATATGCCAGTTAAGATTATTCATCCAATATAATTTTATTTTGGCACTTTTATAGTATCTGTAATATGGAAGTTCACCAGGCATTTTTGATTTAATTATTCATTTTCAGGGACCTCAAAAAAATCTTGCGAACAATATGGCTGACTACAAGTTATTGTATTTAATATTTCCTTTTAGTTTATTTTTTTAATATGGTTATAACATCAAAAAGACATGCAGTATCCTGTAATTTTGGAAATAATACAATGCATGTTATTCTGTCATTGGAAGATCCCAAATTTTAATCATTTTGGGTAAATTTTCTCAAAAAAACTTCCTAAAGTATAAGCTCAACAATAATATTACTGTAAAAGTGATAATATACCACTAAATAATGACAATAATGTTCGCAATGTGTTTACGTTCATGCGCTATAGTATACATAAAAAAAATTATGCATTATATGTTGTGATGGAATTTATAAGACATTTAGTAATATTTTTTAAAGTTAACAGTACCTTTTAATTCATTTTCTTAATATTGTTTTAATTTAATAATTTACACGTTTGGTAAAATATTTTTGAGAAAATAAACATAAACAAGTCCTTGAGGCTCCTGAAATTGAATAATTAAAACAAAAACATCTGGCAAATTTCCATATTACAGATACTACAAAATTATCTTTTAATTTTATATACTGAATGAATTCACTTGTTTTTGATAAAAATAAATCTTGCCAATAATCTCAATTTAAAATTGAATTATTTATCTATTTTATGTAGGTCATAATTGCTTCCATATAAACATTTCAGTGTTCCATAAAACTTAGTATTGGTTGTATGTTTTATGGAAATGAAGTATTGAAGGTGAATGTTATAGTTCCTGTTTAAAAATGAATTATACAAGATAGTGGCAATCAGGTATCTGAAAAGGTGGAATTGATGTATTAAACCAATAAATGATGATTGAAACACACTCAAAAAAAAGTTGTTATAATATAGCTATTATTATTTACATATCATTTTTAATCTATTTATAATACAATTTAGTGTAAAATATAGAGAAATAATACAGATTATCATAAACCTCTATTTCTAATTGTATTATTTCTAGAAATGGACATTCTATAATCAATAACTAATAAGGATAAACACAAGTCAACCATGCTTATTTCATTTTTATATAATTTAGTACTCTAGGTATAATCCCCATAAAAAATTTTCATTACATATAAATTAATGGCCCAATAAGCATTTATTTTGAATCCATTGTGGCAGTTCAAGCCATTAGACTCTGTTCAATTTTCATTGTAATTGCAGTCTTTATAAGTTTTTTATTCATTGTACACGGATAAATAGTCAAACTATTATAATCATTATTATAATTACTAATCCAAAATATATTTATAAATACAATTCGTTTTCAATTTTTATTTTTATGAACATTGGATTTGTCTATTATGAACAATTAATTGAATTAGTAGGTAGAATTGTTTGCTGCGGAGTAAAAAAGTTTTGAGAAAAGAAGTCTATATTTGGCTACTTAACTAGAAAATAAAGATTCTATGTTAATCTGAGTTAATCAGGTCAATGTTAGTGTATCTAAATATGAAAACAAAATATGAATTGATGCAAACTTTATTCCATTGAGTGCTAAGCCTAGGAAATATCTTTACATTTTACCATTTGAGTTAGAACAATTTTACCATAACAACATCACTTGTTTCATTATCAGTTAATATAATTAAATTATATTACATAAGATTAGCATTATAGACAATTAAAGGCTTCCTTAAGTCATTTAAAAATATTAAGTGATTTAATCTTCCAATTCAATGTAATTTGAAAAACTTGTTATAATTTCTCTGTCTCTCTTTTTTTTAATTTTGTAATTTTGTTGATAAATTTTGTAAATACCTGAATTTATTTATTCAACTTTGTAGTCATTTCACATTATAAGAAAAATGTTTTCCAATTTGCTTAAAATGGTTTATTATTTTAATATCTATTTATGTTATATTTTTGGAAAGTTAAAGAAGAATTAAAAAAAAAAAACATTTGAATTGATTTAATGTATTTTTAGAGCACTTGTAATAATGTTTAAAAATTTATTTAATGTTATTTATTTATTTTACAGAGAAAAAAGCAAAATTGCCAAGTTCCCAAGGTAGTTGCATAAGAAATGCAAGTTTTTCATTTAGTCATGAATGAATTTAAGAAGAGAAATTATCGTCTTAGTAATTTGAAAAAGAAAATTAAAAAAAATTATCTTCTACTTCATTCAAGAATATTTGAATTACTTTCATAATTTTTTTTATTTGATTCATATAAATGAATATCATACTTTTTTTAACTTTTAAAATTTAATATTTATCTGTGCACAATTTTGCATGCGCTACCATTTTGAAATTAAAATTCATCAAGTTTTTCTAATCTATAAATACTAATTCTTCATTTTTTTTTCTTCTAAAATATAACTTTCTATCTGCTTGTTTTTAGAATTTGGATGATTATTATTAAAGCTTGTTTATTTTCTGAATGGAAATTTACTAGAATAATAATTTTATCTTTTTTCTGTAGATTTAAATTTTATAATTATCACATAAGTATTTTTTTTGATCCTGAAATATATATTTGAGAAGCGATTTTGTCTAGGAAAATGTTTCTGTGATATGGGATAAATTATTTATTTTTTATCATTTTTAAATTTGGAATTGCAATAATATTTTTGCAAGTGAACTGCATTTTAAAATTGTGAATAATATTTGTTTTTTTTATTTTTATTTTTTATAATGATTTTTTAAAATTTTTATTAGTAATCATACTGTATTCTTTTTTTTATTATTATTTATAATAAAAAATAAACATGTTCAAAAATAAAGTGATATTTAAATATCACAAATTTTAATTTTAATTAGTATTAGAGTTGTGTAAAAATACTACATTTGAAATATTATTTGCCAGGTTTGTACAAGTTTGAATGACAATAAGTATAGAAGAGATTATAGACTAGACATATGGAATTTTGAATGAAAATCACTTTAAAAATCTTTAATGTATTATTTGAGATGAAAAGCAATAGATAGTTATTTGCAGGATTTTTTCAAATGAGATGAAATAGATTGAAAAAGTGAATAGTGGTAATATGAGCTTTAATCTAAAAAAAGGCCATGAAAATAACCTAGAATCAAAAATAAGGGATTAAATGATGATTAGATTTGTACAAGTAATTTTGCATTAGAAAACTAAAAGAGTAATTGACATAAATTATTATTTAATGATAATGACTAAAAAATGATTGGTAGTAATAAAAGAAAAGAATAAAATTGGATATGATTATTATAAAAATATGATAAAATGTATTATTAATATATAATATCTGTATTATTGTATGTAAATATATACTATAGAATATACAGATTGGTAATTATTATTGCATAGAGAACTCTTAATCTACCTTTTATGCATGTAAAATTTTTCTGCATTCATTATGTGCTTTTTTTTTTTGGTCCTGAATCAATTTCAAAGAAATACACAATTATTTAGCAGATTAATCATTTCTTGAGTTGTCATTTTATTTTATTTATCATTAAAAAATCAAGATCCCAGTGCAATATAAAAAATGATTTAAAGATTAATTTCCTGGTTTTCCAATATTTTGTTGTTTTTTTTTTTAAATTTTTATTAATTTTGTAAGTTGTCATAAAAATGCAGTAATTCTTTTTAAATTAAAAATAATTTAAAAACAATTTACTTTCTACTTAAAAGTTTTTAAAAGGCTTTTTAAAAAAAAAGCACATATAAATCCTCTAATTTTGTCAGATCAGTTGAAATGTAAAATTGTCCCAAATCAAATGCCTTTTTTACTGTAAAATTAGACCAGTAAAATAAAAACAGATACTTTAGTATTTTCTATAATAAAATTAATAATTAGTAAAGATACTTATTAAAAAAGTAATCTCATCTAATCATTATAAATAATATTAACTCTGATTATTTAAAATACGAAATTATTGAGGTATTATAATTTTATTGGTTTTTCCAATCAATCAATAATGATCTAGCAGTTAGTTGCAGTATACGTTTAAATAAATCTTTGCTTTTTCTATCCAAAAAATATTAATTTAGTTAATATAAATAATATGTTTAACTGAAAAGAAGTTAGTTGTACTTTAAATAAGAACTATATGAATATTTCTTTGCTTTACTGATAGATATTAATATAGAATTTGCTTTTGCTAATATTATAGTTTGGTACCCACTCTTTTAAACTTTATAATTGAGAAAACATTTGCAACTACACTAGCCATCCTTTGGTTGCTTTTCCAGAAAGGAAACTTTTTTTATGTCTTCCTAATAACTTAGAAGCTTTATAAGAAATCAATTTTAGCTGAACAAACATACATTAATATACAGAAGAAATGATGATATTTTCATTTTTTAATGTGTATTAAATGTTTTTGAAGGTAGAACTTGACGGATAATACAATGTTATTATGTTAAAGAAATTTAAATAATTAATCATCTTGTTGGTATAAAACAACAGAACTATCCATGCATCCAATCTAATATACTGCAAGCACCATCATTTTAATCTAAATTACTTTAAAAAGCAGGGAATTTAGTTTCTTTCACTTAATATTAACTCATATATTAGCAACAAATGATAATCAATGATTATTTATCAACAACTTATGATACTTTATATACATATATTAATATACTGAATCCCGTTATCTATCTGCATTCCAATGTTAGATTAATATGAAATGGCCTTCGCATGCTGTTGCTGTGCATACGCATGGTGAACAGCGCCATCTAGTGGCCAGAAAGTTGCATCGTCTGCTTTTTGGCCCCCTACTCTGAATATTTTCTGCAATTTTTGCAGAAATGACGTCTCTAGCAGTGGCAGAACAGAAAATAAGAAAGCACCAATAATTTAAATTAGTAAAAGCACTTCATTTTATTAAAAATATTTTAAATTAATATATATATTTACTTTTTAGGCCTAACTATAGCAAAAAAAAGAAAAGCATATCATTACTATTGTGAATGGGAACATGATTACTTTTTTTATTATGTTATTCTTTAATGTGCAATTCAATTATTGCTATCACAAAATTTATGTTCAATAAATATTGCCATATGTAAAACAAAAATAAAAAAAAATTCATAGCATTTTTTTTTACAGCAAACAAATCAGTTGCAATATACATTGATGATGGTAATCATTTATTAATAAAAAGGAAAAAAAAAACATTTATTGATGGTTTATTTGATTAAAGAATTTTTATTTTTTGATAACTGTACAAACACTTTTTTTTAATTTTAAAAATAAAAAGAATATTAGCACTCAAATTAATGATTTACTACTATTGGTGAAATAAAATAATAATAAGAATTGAAAGCCTTTATACAGATATAATTAATTAACTAAAAGAAGATATAAATAAATATGTAGCTTTTTCTTTACAGTTTGCTGAATTAACCAATAGGATATATTGCACTGTTGATGATATTTATTAAGATGATATATTGCACTGTTGATGATATTTATTAAGTTGATATATTGCACTGTTGATATTTATTAAGATGATATTGAATGATTGTATAACAAAAGAACACTTAAAAATGATATCTAAATATGGAAGGATGAGAGAAGATGTATTTTCAAGTTTTAATAAATTGCACTGTTGATATTTATTAAGATGATATTGAATGATTGTATAACAAAAGAATACTTAAAAATGATATCTAAATATGGAAGGATGAGAGAAGATGTATTTTCAAGTTTTAATAAATTTATGAAAGAAACTACATTCCCTGCTTTCTAAAATAATTTAAATTACAAATAGATAGTATAGTATGTAGATGGTGAAGTATGATTGAATACATGAATGGTTGGGTTGTTTTGTGCTAGCAAAATAATTAATTATATATATATTAGTATATTATTGTATTATTCACCAACAAATTTTACATTCAAAAACATTTAATAAACACAATGTCATAGAAATTGCTTTAGTGTTCTTCAGATATGTCTATTTAAATTAGAAAATGAAAATGAGGGTAATTGCTGCTGTAGATTAATGTATTTGCTCATCTGAACTTGATTTCTTATGAAGCTTCTGAAGTAATTAGAAGACATAAAAAGTTGCCTTTCTGGAAAAGATGACATACACAGTCAATTAGCAAACAAGAAATGGCTACTCAATTTATCAATTTTTGAACATTTTAGTTGAAAACTAAATTTATTTATTGATTCTGTTGTACTATAAATTACATTACAAGTTGTATAATAGTTACAATTTTCTTGATAAATAATTACATATGGAAAGTAGTAAAATCCTATAGAAAAATTAACTAATAACAATATATTATCAGTTTCTGATAAAATTAAATGCTTCAAGTTTTTTTTGAAACTAAATATAATGAGCATAATGTGGATAGATCCAAATGTTCTGCTGCTTTATTAAATAAGTAACAGCTGAGATGCACTTTCTGTTTATGAGATTTGGCACATTCATTTGTGCATAGTAAGAAATATATGACTATTAAAAGTAACAGAAATAAAACATTTTAATGTGCAATAAATGTATGGTTTTAATACAATTCTATAAAAACAAAATGTTAATGGAAAGTGGAGAGAACTTAATATCCTGATAAAAAGATTTATAAATTAGTAATAGGGTACTGACAGAAATAATAAATAATTAATTCTATATAAATGGAAGAACATTGATTTAAATTTTCCAGAATAAACATAAATCTATTGTCTCTCCAAGATAAAAGTGTTTCTTAACAAATTCAGTGTTGTTACAAATAAGTATTATGATAACGTTATCACAATTTTATTGTAAATAGCTCCCAGTATGTCTGTACAAAACCAAACATAATTGCTTTCATTTATTTATGTCAATAGTGAAATTATTTGACCTTAACCAATCTCCATAATATACAAATCATGCAAAACAAATTTTAGTTGATCATGAGATATTTCATATGTTACAAATGCAAGGTCATCCATGTATGAATGTAAAGTTAAATGCATGATAATTTAAAAAAAAATTGATTTAAGTATATTAAAACAATAATGGACCTAAAATTGACCCTTGTGGAACTTCTCTATAAATAAACAAATTATCATAACACTATCATTAGTTTTTACATTCAATCTTGTGAAGAAGTAATAATCCAATCTAAGAAACAACTGGAAATTTCATAAAAGGATAATTTATTATAAAGAATATCTTGAAATCGATCAGAGGTTTCCAAAGACCCTGCAATATAGCGATAATGTTCATTGATCTTGGCAATCAGTAATAGTATAAATTGTTTATGATGAAATACATTATTAAAAGATAAATCATATAACAATTTAAATTTAAAAGTCAGTTCAAAGAAATTTAGAAAAACAGAAATAACAGAAATAATCATTATAGATCTATAATTTTGTACTAGGCTTTTATCTCCCTTTTTAAATATTGAAACAATATTTTTATATTTTAATATCTATGCAAAATTATCTACAGAAAATCATCAAATATGTTAATACTGAGATTTTCAACACTAAAGTTTTAACCAAATCAGATCCTGCAGAAAAAATGTTTCTTAAACCAAAAATTAAGTTTGTAATTTCATCTTCAATAATAGATCTTAATTTGAATACATAAGTCAGACAGCTCATTTATTAATGATAGGGATATATGAAGCAGAGTCTGGCCAGCAAAATGATAAAAATATCAACAATAAATTTAGAATTATCAATAAAATCATACTAATCATGATATAAGTAAAAAAATAACACTTTTTCAATATCTTCATTGGTTTATTCAACTGAGTTGACCAAATCTCCAAAAATACCCTTATTTAAAGACAATGAACTAGTTCTCGGGAAAATTATTTTACCAATAATCCAAAAGGCCTAGGGCTATAAATATAATCATTACAAGAAATCTCAAAAGCTGTGCAATATTGCACGATTTAAAAATATTTTGCGATGTATGATTAGTTATGATTGAACTCAATTTCTTAGACAAAAACTACCAAAAAAGAAAACCTTGTTTAATTATACCTTTTATTTAACTTATTCTGTTTTATTGTCTGTCTGTCTGTGAAATCATCTCAATTTTCACTCACTTTCCCATTTCCAAATCTTTGCATCTATAAATATTCCTGATGGCAATATGTTTTTTTAGCGTTTTCAAACAATTTTAGCTAAAGGAAAAAAATAGCGAAAAATAGTACTGCTAATTCACTGATATTACTAGGGGGGGGGGAAGTAAATAAGGGAGGGGGTGATCATTGAAATCGAATACTATTCACTATTCTACATAGCAAAGTTGCAGTTTCTTAAAATAAAAATGATAATTAAGAATAAATCTCAGAGAAAGTAATTGTAACATTGATATTTTAATATAACTTTGTGGTTATCTCTGCTTAGACAATTCCAAAGAATATTTTGCAAAAAATATATATATATATATCCTACATTATTTATAGAATTCTAAACTTTGTGGAGATTTTATAATTTTTTCAATGTCATTTTAACATCATTAAATGTGAAATAATATCATTTAGAAAACAATCAGCTAAGCTAGAATGAAAAAGATGCCATCTTAAATTAATGAATTATGGCAAGATTTTTGACTTTTGAAACTAATTAAACTAATTTTTAAAAACTTTACTTAAATGAACAAAAAGGTGTATACTTGCTTATTAAATAGATGTATTTAAAAAAGTTACTTTGATATTAAACAATAGCTTTAAATTTAAGAATAAATTTTTATTTTGCTCTCTAAAAGTAGAAAATAAAAAATATATATAAATTTAAAGAAAAACTTTTTTATTCACATAAATGAACCCAAAAGTAAGGGGGCCAGTAGTACTAAAAAATGCAAAAGAAAAGTATGCATACTTATGTTCAGAAATAGATGCAGTCCATACAACTCAAGTTGGAAATAGAAAGTTTAGGTTGATTTATATTTGAAATCCATATACTGCATTTGAAACTACACAAAAGAAAAGTAACCAGTTTTTCATAAATGTTGTACAAAAAAAGTTTTGTTTTGGCTCTACGTATTTGGCAGAATCTACATTTTCCATTATAATCATTTTAAAATCAAAAATAAGAACTTTTTAAAGTGAAGTTCTCTTCATATAATTTGAACTTTGAAAAAATTGTCAAATCTGGATAATGGCAAATATCTCATTAACTTTACTTTTACTTATACCAGCATTTATTATTTTTCTAGTTTTTTTTTTAATAATATGATTAATTTTTAAGTTTAATACTTTATAATTTTTTGTTCAATATACATATAGAATTATTGTATCTGATTATAATTGTGTTTTTTTATGAATATTGGTAGATCGTGTAATGCCATTCAAAATATTGCTGAAATTTGACACTTCTAATTTATATATATATCATTCGATATTTATGCAATAGGTTAATAAATATATATATGTGCTTTGCGCACAGATAATGAAGGTATTTAAAATTAAATGTTGCTGCCGAGCACGCTTTCAGGATATTTCATAGTCCCATATTCATGGCTACTGGAATTCATTTGAGAACTATAATAGTGTTAATGTAAATTTATGCAAATTTGTGTGAAGATGCTACATAGACCATTTTCAAGATAGAGAAAAGCAGGCTTCTCTTCTATTGATTGCAGTAGGGTCATCCACTATGTAGTAAGCCTCCCTGACTTCGCGTTTGATGTCATTTCTTTCAGAGCAGATAACACTGGTGTGGTGAGTAGGAAGGCATGGCCAGTGGCTCTTTCATGCTCAACAAAAATTGAATTGCCTTCGAGCTTAGTTTTGGTCCTGTTGTAGAGATATTTGTGTTGAGCTACTCTGGTTGCAATGTTAGTTTTAGTTTCTCCATAATATGTTGCCACACAATTTTTTTGGGGACAGGTGATTTTGTAAACAACTTGAGATGTGGCCATGCCTTCCTACCCACCACAGCCAGTGTTATCTGCTCTGAAAGAAATTACATTAAATGGAAAGTCAGGGAGGCTTACTACATAGTGGGTGACCCTACTGCAATCAATAGAAGAGAGGCCTACTTTTCTCTATCTTGAAAATTGTCTATTTAGCATCTTCACACAAATTTGCATAAATTTGCATTAACATCATTATAGTTCTCAAATAAATTTCAGTAGCCATGAATATGGGACTATGAAATATCCCGAAAGCGTGCTCGGCAGCAACACTTAATTTTAAATAGCTTTATTATCTGTGCGCAAAGCACATACATATATTTATTGATTTCAAACACTAATGAAGTAAAGCCGCAACTATTGCAATAGGTTAATATACATACCTCTTATGTACATATCAGATTTAGTATGTGCACATTATTATATATATGTCTAATAAATCATTAATTAAGCTTTCAATCGAAACACACCCATTATTTAAATCATATTAAGCTCGATTTTAAAAACTATCAATTGAAACCAAAAAAATATCTATACCGCACTTGTGCAGATCTTACTTAAAGTATATCTTCAAACAAACAAACATGCAAATAAACAAACATATAGAGAATATAAGTTGAATACAAGCATTTAAAAAAGGGATCAACCAATAGTTTAGTTTTTGCTAAAAATCACAAATGATGACTTATTGTGAGATTGAAATATTTTATCTCATGTTTATCAGCTTCCATTTAATTTTATTACAAAATTATTGATGAGAGCATAAGCTTAAGTTGGCTGAAAAATAGCTCTAATTTATAGTTTTTTTATTTAGATTAAACTAGAGGCAGAATGTTATTAATCTAAATATCTTTTATTCAGAAATTTATACCATCTGAACAAATTATGAGAAAGATCCTGTAATCTTTTGTGAATATCAAGTTTTATTACCTTAATATGAGTTACAATGAATTTAAAAGATTTTTGTATTTTTAAAATATAAATTTAAAATATATACAATGCAGGAAATTAATTTTTTTAAAAATAAAGAAAACCTAAATAAAATGAGCACCATGTTTTATTTATTTAAGTATTTTTTAAATACAGTTTTATTTAATTAATAATCACAGTTTTATAACTGATGTTTAAAAAAGATTGCTTTGCATTGCTAAATGGGGATTGGGAATAATTGAATAAATTGAGTCACTAAATCTAATTACAGTGTGGAGGGAAATAAACAAATCATTGAATCAGCTGATTGGCATTTTAAAGTATATAAAGGGAGTGGATATTAATCATTGCAATAAATTATTATGTTAATATGATATAAAAATAAGCATATGTTTTAAATAGCTATATATTGTTACTAATAAAATAAATATATATAGTATAAAGAAAAGTATTTACATACAAACATAAATCTTGATATTCTATCTTTGTTTAGTAAATTTTAAATAATATATTTATGAAAATAATTTTCTACTAAAAAGTATATTTTTTATTATAAATATATGTAAACTTGATATTTTAGTGTCTCCAACAAGCTTGGTGTTCTTGGCATCTTGATTAATAAAGTAGTTCTTAATTGTATCCACTTTATTAAGTGGGTATTAGAGTGTTAATTTTGCTCTTATCTATCTTTTGTTTTTAGTGTTCTTTTATTTTATATAATGAATAAACAATTTTTTTGTATAGAATGTTTTTATTATTATTATTATTTGCTTCCATGCTGTTTCTCCCATCAATATGAAAATTGGCTTTTCATTCTAGTTATTTCAATGTTATTATAGGATTATTCATTGATTTAATATATCCAAGCGTTTATAGCATTGGTCAGTATCTTAGATGTAGTTGGAAATAGTTCTCAGTATACAAATGTTTGGGATTATCGACTCAATAGATGATATTGTGATGAGTCTTTCCCATATCACAGAATAATTATAAAGATATTCATTTTTATTCTTAGTTATTTTTTTTTTTTTGTTACTGAACCTTTTCAGTATCATTTACTTTTAGTCTGGCTATAAGTAGAATTGCTGCTGTCCACTAATATGAATACTAATTATGACTGGGAAATCTATTCATCTCACAGTAGCTAAGCACTGTTTGACAAAAGTTTCCATAATTTAATTCTATAGAAATTCTATTCATCTACTCAGAACTAAAAACTTTTCCCCTAAGGAATTGAATGAGAATTTTTTGTTTACTAGCAAGTTATTGTACTATTGAGCCAAAATATGAGTTTAAAAATGCTGAAAATAATTCTATAAATTTGAAATTTTAAGTTATAATTGATTTTGGTTAGATTACTTATTGATATAAATAAACATAGAGGCTAAACTCTCCATACATTAGTGCCAATAATGTAAACCCAGAGTAATCAATGAATCCAAGAAGGCTTGTGCATAAAATCCTATATCTAGTGCATATTCATTCAATATCTTAGACTAGTTTCAGCTTATGAATGAGGAGCCTTGGATCTGAGAGGACTGCACCTAGATCTTAGAAAACCCACCAATAGGATTTTGGTGACTCTGGTTATTAATTAAAGAACCAAAGACACCAAAAAGTATGGATGCTGAACTTAGTTCAGATCTAACTAATGAGCTTGAATTGAAAACATTATTGTGTTTTCATTTTGGACTCAAAGCTTTATAGTTAGCTAATAAGATAAAAAAAAAAAGGCTGCTGGAGGGTTGCATTAGATCCTAAGATCTAGGTGCAGAGTTCTCAGATCCAAGGCTCCTCACTGATGGAAAGCCACAAGCTGGAAACTAGTCTGGTGATATTGGAGGAGTTGGCTCTAGATAGGGATTTTATGCAAAAACCTTTTTGCATCCATTGATTACTCTGGCTTGCACTGGTGGCGCTACTGTATGGAAAGGTTAGCCTCTGCAAACAGCTTTTGTAAGCATAAGAAATGGTGATCATGTGATGTTTAGTGATATAAATAAAGTAATATTGAGATCATATCGCAAGCTGAAATTATTAAAAGTTATTCTGTAGTGTGTAGTAATTAAAATAAAAAAAGAAGCCTTTGACAAATTTGAGAGAGAAGAGTATAATAAAGATTTCATTTATTATAGATTGGTAATCTGATAAGATTCTAAGTAAAAAAAAATTTTGAATATTTTTTTGTTGAATATAAATTATTTGAAGTAACAGACAGTGAGTTTTGAAGAAAGATGTAAAATAATTTTATTGATAATTGACGAAGGTAATAAAAAAAGAAATGAAAAAGTATAAACACTTTATGTTCTGCATGAGATGAAAAAAAAAGTCAAATATATATATATGGATAATGTGTAATCTTTGCATATATAAAATAAAAGGTACTGTTCTATTAGCTTGTGTCAACTGCTTGATGGCGTTATTTGTAATAAATATGCATTTACGCAGCCACCGCTGGCCTTATTTCTATGCAAAAGCACAGAAAGAGGCCGTTTTGCATGCTGTTCTCTGATGGCCAGCCTGCTGCTTCATATTATACACTTTATACCAATGCTAACTGTTCAGAGTTCACTACAGTATCATGTAAGGGTGTCTGGACTTCAGCCTGCCACAACTCTTTAAATATGCATGTCAAAGTAATTGGCTTACAAGTCATCTGACCTACTATTACCTCTTAACAATTGTAAACCCATTGCCATGCTTTCCTACTCAACGTGGAACCTTCAAAAAATTCGGAAAGGGTACATCCAAGCAAGATTTTGACCAACTCATATTTGCGTGAGAACATGTCCGTGACGAAATGGCTGACTGCAAAACAGCCATTCAAATTGTGCCAACTGCTGTCCACAGAAGCTGGTGCAGTGGTGTTTTTATAGGACATCATACTCCTACACGCTAAGAGATGTGTGTGCGGTGAAACGATGAGACTGGAGATGTCCAAAACCATCTTGCAGTTCAGATGCAAGTCCCGTTCCTGTTGGCAAAGGTGTTCTTTTTGAGAATCCCATTCATTTTGAAAGCCTTAGTGTGAATCAGGTTTAGGAATGAAGCATCCTTCGGTAGCTTATATCCATTTCTTTGGTTTGCCATTTAGGAGCAATCACTCCGAGTATCTTTAGTATTTAAGGATTGGCCAATGAAGTATTTCGGAAAGCATTAAAAGAACATAGACAAATGATTCCAAGTAGTACAGTATTGCAGATATAGTCATACAACCTTATTAACATTAATATATAGGTATATCATGCTATATGTTACTATGCTACAAAAAAAAATAGAAACAATCTATTATGAAATGAATAAAAATCCCCTTTTTCTTAAAAAACATTTAATTAATTTAGATGCAGATATTATACCAGCATTTTATTCGTAGCATGAATAATTATTAATAGCTTTCGTCGTTGAACTATTTATGTACATAGATCTGATTCTTATTGAATATCTAAATCTATGAAAAAGATCACACGGTACTTCTCTATTCCAAAGATTAAATTAGCAGACATGTATATAATTATTGCCCTCTAATGGGTAATTAATTAATACATATCTGATTTGATTAAGTATAGATATATAATAAATATAACTTGTCTAATTTTTTTACAAACGAGTTCCGCTTTACATAGCAGAGTGAGAATAAAACTTGGAGAAAAAATTGTTTTGAACCTATTTTAATTTCTATCATCCAACTTCTCATTTATATACATATATTCTACATCATCAACTAAATAACAAATAAACTTGTTGATTTTGTAGATACGCTAACATTATATTTCTGTGTTTTTGCATAGTATCAACGCCATCAAGCGGCTGACATGAGCTAATAGAACAGTACCAAATAAAATATCTTCTTTTTTCATATATAGTTTGGTTCTTTGGGAAGAGTTTAGGCTATTTATCTTAATTGCTATTTTAGTGGGCTCATTCCCTATGATTAAAATAGAAATTTGAAGGGACATTTAATTCAGGCAAATTATACATTTAATCATTAATATTTGGGAGATAATGTATGATAAGTCACTTGTAACAGGCAAGCTTTTATTTAATATTGATGAATTTGCTGTACATAACAACAGCCAGTCAAGTATTTGAGGATAACATGAAAAAGTGTTTTTCTGGATACCCTTGGAGATACAGAAAAGTATTTTAATTAATTTTTATTGTGAAAGATTTTAGAAGATTAAAATTTTTTTTGCAATAATTTTGTTTGTCACAGCAGTTACTTATTAAAAAATGATGACAAATAACTAGAGACCACATGTAGCATACTCCTATATTAGCTGGATCTGAATGATGCTAAATATACATGTGTGATATAATTAAAAAAAAGTTTACTATAAAGATGTATTTAATTTATTAGTAATTTATCACATCATCTTAAATCCTATATTTATTTATTCATTATGCCTTATAATCTGTCTTTAAGTATGAATTAAAATTTGATTCACAACATAAAAATCCCTTTATGAGAATAGATGTCAGCTAATATCCTAATAAAGTGATATTTACTTAGAATAATGATTAATTTTTTCACTAGCAGTTTGAGATATAGATGTACATTCTCTACAGAAATCATTCAAAATTTTAAATTACATGATAATCATTTTTTTTTTTTTTTTGTATTTGATTTGTCAACATTCTTATTACAAATAGTTTGGATATATAGTATTTTAAGGATTGAGCTTTAAGATTCTTCTCGATTGCTGATGATTGTATGATTGATAAGTACTTCAGAAATGTATATTTGACTAATTATCTTTATTCAGATAATATATATCATAGAAATAAAAGATAAATTTGGGTATTTATTACTATTTATTAGTAAAAGAAAATAATATTTGCCAAAAATAGTTTTTTTGTTAACAGTATGCTTATCAATTGATCTTTTTAAATTTTATCTCGCTTAATATACAGTGGAGCTGCAAACAACCCTATATCTAACTTTATGACTTCAATTACATGCTTTCCAAAGAAAAATGTAAACAGACAAAATAAAAACATTACAATTAGCAAATTTTATGATATCCAACAGCCATTTTTTCCTTCTCTGAGCATTCTATACAAGTACTTTTTTTAAAAAAAAAGTAAAATTTATAAATAGATTTTACAATAAGTTAGTAATTGTTTTTCTATTTGTGAGCATCATAAATAATTACATATATTAATAACCTTTTATCCTTTCTGAATTTGATGTGCATATTTTCAAGAGTAATAGTAAAAATGTTACTAAATCCTGGAATATATTTAAAATTACTACTGATTTAAAAACATTAAAATAAATAGTGAGATCATAATTTCTTGATTAAAAAAACTTGTCTCTTATGTTTCTATTGAAAAAAATAGAATATCAGCCTATGTTATATATATATGTGGGTTTAAAAAATACTGTATGTTCAATAAATTATCCATATTCACTTCTAATAAATTTTTTGTTATATATTTTATATGTTTGAATGCAAGGAGGGATAGGAACAAAATACAGCATAGTTTATGGCTCCACTGTAACTTTGCTTGTCTCTGCCTTGTATTTCATATCATGAATTCAAACACAATTTGCTAGTGCATGTTGTAGCAATTGTAATAATATATTAAGATCTATCTAAAGTCAAATTTATAACCATATTAAGAATATTTCAAAATTGTTTGCTGATAAACATGACCCAATTTACTTTAAGTACATGGCAGCCACAGTGTCCTCTATATTTGGTTCTAAATCCTCCTGGCATATATCATACATCATGGATAATAGCTTATTTTGCTGTTATACTTTAATTACAATAAAATAAGTATTATTTACTGAACTGCAATATATACACTGCTTTTCAATATGTATATATATATAACACAGATGCTTTTTTATATATGTAATATGTATTAAATCACTAAACATCGCATGATCACCAACTATTATTAAAACAAACAAAACTCTCCATACAGTAGTACCGCTCAGTGCAAGCAGAGTAATCAATGGATTCCAGAAGGCTTGTGCATAAAATCCCTGTCTAGTGCCTTGTGGCTTTAATCAGTGAGGAGCCTTGGATCTGAGAGCACTACACCTAGGTCTTAGGATCTAATGCAACTCTCCAGCAGCCATCTTTTATCCCTACTTAACAACAAAACTATGAGTCTAAAATTGAAAACACAATAATATTTTCAATCCAAACTCATTAGCTTATATAATCATATAGTTCTGAACTCAGTTCAGTACTCATGCATTTTGGTGTCTTTGGTTCTTTAATAACCACAGCCACCACTATTCTATTAGACAGGATTGGTATTAAACCACTTAACATCACCTGATCACCATTTCTTATTCTTGTTCATAATTGTTATTAAAACTGGCAAATCTCCATACAGTAATGCCACTCAGTGCAAGCCAGCATAATCAATGTATTGGATATCAAGTGTACAAAGACTTTCTGAAATTAAACACCAGTCCACATTTAAGAATATTGATGAGAAAATTAAACTGTTAAAAGAGCTGTTTCTGCCTTTAAAAAACAGTACTTTTTTAGTCAAATAATGGGAACTAAAAATAAAGCCACCAAATGGAATTATACAATTGCTCAATGTATTTCTTCCAAAGTCAAACCTTTTACAGATGGTGAATTCATCGAAGAAGCACTTTTAAATAGTGCTTAAATTTTATTCAGTGATTTATTAAATAAATAGACAATACTGTCCCAAATTCAAGAAATACCGGTTTCTGCGAGAACAATTGAGAGACGAATAACTGATATTTATTTTCCTGAATATTTGTAATGATGGTGTTTTAGTTGTATATTGGCAATAGTTCAATATATAAATACAAAGAATAATTAATACGGCTGGCAATGTAACAAAAAAACAGAAAACTAGATTACAAGAAGCCTTTGTATTCAATGTTACTGTTGATGAAGGCACTGACATAAATGATGTGGCATGCATAGCAATGATTGCTTGATATTGTAGAAAAGATTATATTCATAAAGAATTATATTGTTTGATTCTTCTTACTCGTACAATTAAGGGACAAGACATAACCATTGCATTTTAAAATTATTTTGAAAGTCAGAAAATTAATATAAATAAAATATTTTCTGTTACTACTGATGCTGCTCATGCAGTGGTTGGAAATGAAAAGGGATTTGTTAAACTTCTTTAATATTAAATTATACATCAAATATTAAGTTCCCACTGAAAAGTTTAATTGCAAAAATCTTGTCACAGCACTTGAATTCTGTAATGTACACTAGTGTTAAGATAATTAATTTTGTTTCATGTTTTTCATTGATACAAGACAATTTAAGTCTCTTAGAATAAATGAAGAATGCTTATGTGAACTTTCTGCTATACTGCAATGTTCATTGACTTAATCGAGGTAATGTCTTAAATAGGTTTATATCATGTTTGGAAGAAAAGAACATTTTCTAGAATTGAATGACAAAAATTGGTTTTGCAAATTGATGTTTATGACTGATATAACACAATATCTTAATGATTTAAAGTTGCGTTTACAAGAAAAAGGTCAAAC
Source organism: Epiperipatus broadwayi (assembly GCA_028023455.1). Taxonomy (NCBI): domain Eukaryota; kingdom Metazoa; phylum Onychophora; class Udeonychophora; order Euonychophora; family Peripatidae; genus Epiperipatus; species Epiperipatus broadwayi. Next base: position 3,266,853 of record JAQFVV010012529.1, read on the forward strand.
AGTACTCGAGCTTTTTGAATCCTGGAAAGGCTTTGCATCAAAATTAGATATATTTTGGCATGATATTGCCATTAACACCTACAAGTACTTTCCAAATGTTAATATCCATGCAAGACTATTTACTGTTAACAAAGATGGACTACGAAAGTAATGTTAAAGTGTGTAAAGAAGAATTTTCTAAATGATGTGGAGACTCATCAAACCTGACTTAATTGAATTTAAACACAGCCTCATTTGACATCTCTTTTTAAGTGGATGGACACTGATGATAATTTTGAAATGGAACTTACAAAATTAATATTATTAGAATTGTGGCAAACAAAATTTTTAGAATTGAGAAAAACTCTTGAAGAAGACTGCCTGGAAAAGTTGGCTATCATTCTCAATTATTGGATATCTTTACTTGAAAGTTTTAATTGAAAAAAATTGCATGCACTTTACTTTCAGCATTCGGTTCAACTAACTTATGTGAACAAATTTTCTCACATATGAAAAGTATTTTGACTACACAAAGAAATTGTCTAATACTTGAACATTCAGAAGCCTGTGTGAAGCTAAAAGAGACACACCTGATATTGAGAATTTGAGCAAAGGGGGACAAGACTCACATGAATAGATTAATAGCTGAGATTAATAAAAAGAAAGAAGATTAATTATAATTTTTGGTACCTTTTTTTGTATTCAAACTATATATTTACATTTAAAAAAATTGTAATTTATAATTGATAATAAAATTTTTAATAAATGTGTTGATAATTAATATTTGACAACACATTTTTTCACATATGTTCCTGTATTTTAAACTTAATTTTTACCACATAAATTGCATCTAAACTTAATAGGTAGAATCATGTTGGCATGTGGAACAATATTGTGACATTGATTTGGCACAACATCTGCAAAAAGTTGCAGATCCCTGATATAGATAATATTCATTTTTTATATTAGAGGTATAGCAAACCAGCAACAGAAAATTGTAGACAGATTTCTGTTTATTGTAAATTGTCAAGTAACTTCAATAGTTGGTGTAGTGATCTAAATATAATAATTATATGTTGATGTACCAATTTAGAAATTTTAGTTGAACATTTAAATCAATATAGAAATTGTTATTATAATTTTAAAATTCTTATTTGCTTTTCATAAACATTTCAAATATTAGTATTTATATTTGTGTAATACAATAAAATTCAGTCTGATAAATTTAATATTGCAAGTTGTAGAAGCCTATGTACTCCAGTTGGCTATTATGATGGAAGTCTAAGTGATGCTTAAATTTTGATAAATTTATGAACTCTCAAATTTTATAATGCTCTTCTTTATAAGTCTGTCAAAATATAACATATTTGTTAAATGACTGGTTATGTTAAAGAGGCTGATTGTTTTAAATTTATCTTTTCAGACACCAATCTTACATGATTAAAATCTCATGCATAAAAAATATTTTTATAATAAGTTTGATGGCTCAAAATTTTTATAAGCTTAGTATTTCATTTTTTTATATTTTTATTATTACTAAGGCATATATTAGCACAAATTGAACTTTTTGAAGACTCCTTTTTTTTTATGTTGGTTGATCTTATCAAAAAAAAAAAAAACTTAATTCAATCAATTGCTCTAAAAATATTGGACTGTGAATAAATACAACACATAATGAAAACTTTTTTTTTTGCTTCTATCATTAACTTAGTAATTAAAATGAAGTATTATCAGTTTTGATAATGTTCTAATAAGCCTATTGGTTAATTTTTGCTAAGATAATCAAAAATCAACTTTTAGTCACGGATAAGCTTTGAGTTTAGAATACTTTAAGGCATAAATTTTTTTCTTAAATTATTAGGAAGAAAATCTTCAGGTCTTGTCATTTTGTTGTAAGCAACTGTACATACCAAAGTGCTGATATAGTAATAAATAATTAAGTCATTCATAAATGAGTATAGTCATTCTTACTAAGTAAAAAAAAAGGGAAGAAAGAAGAGAGAAAAAAAATCTGAAAAATGAATCATGTTTTTATAAACCAATCTGAAAGACATTAATTATTTTCATATAGAACATGCTGGCCTATTTTTCTATTAATATAATTATCAACGTTTTTATTTAATTTTTTTCAGAAAATTTTTCTTTCTGAAATACTTTCACACTATATCTACTTATAACTCTTCAATTCATCCTATTCTCTACCATATCTTCTCAATAGAAAGAATTGACATTATACTTGGACAGGATCTATTTCTCCTAAGATAACCATCTTCAATTTCACCATTTTACATATACAATCCAATGCAGGCATGATAGTATCACATGCAGCAAAGTTAAATACATATTGATTGATTTTATGATATTGCTATAGTATGTTTAAACTTTTACAAGCACCTTAAATGAAACTTCTCTAATGTTTCACTGAAACATATCACAGTCTCACTTTCATACAATAAATTAGATAAAATAACAGCTCTGCATACAATTAATTTAGTTGCAGTAGCATATTGGAGTTTTTGTTCTCAGCATCTTAGTTCATCTTCCTATTTATAAATCTACCAAGGTATTTATTATTACTTTATTTTCACAAGTTGATAAGTATCCAAGCTAAAAATTGCTGAGGATTTTACTTCTATTACTGGCTAATAAAAATCTTGAATTTTTTGAACATTAATTAATAAACTATTCTTTATATCTTATATTCAAAGCATTGAGTACATTTTGTAAATCATTTTTTGAACTGGTAAAAATAAGCATAATCATCAGCATACTTTAAATTTAGAATCCAGGAAAAAGCTTTTGTTTTCCCTTTTAATCGATTCAAATTAAAAATTTCACCATCAAACTTGTATCTTAATCCCGATTTCATTAATTTGTCCATAAACAATTTTAAAGACCACTGTTATAAAAATTGATAACATTGTTGGAGCAAGTATATATCCATCTTTAACATCAGTTTTCATTTCAAATGCCTCAGATTAGCCACATGTAGCATTACATGTTCTCTCATTCCATCATGTTGATGTATAATAGGAATAAATTTTGGTGGCCAACCAACTAATTTCAAACAGTGCCATAAATCTGTCCTACTAAATGAATCAAATGCCTTGACCAAATCAATAAAAGCAATATATAAATCACCCCTTTGTTCCTAACTTTTTTTTTTTGCATTTGATTAACAACAAAAACCATATCTATAGCGCTTATTGATTCTTTAAAACCATATTGAGTCTGATAATCATTTATCTGTGACTGACTAGAAGCAATCAATTCCACAAAAGCCTTGAAAATATCTTTGCTGTATTGGATAATAATGATAATTCCATAATAACTAACTACGGCAATCTTATGTATTTTCTTTGTTTAAAAAATTGGTACAATAAAAACATCTTTAAGATCAGGCGACACTATTTCGTGGGTTTATATATTCCTAAAAAAATCATTGAATTTGAAGCTAACATATAACCATCATATTTTAAAACTTTCCTAGATATTTCATCAGTACCTGCAGTCTTTTCATTTTTAAAAATTAAAAAGAATTATTGTGACTTAAGGTTTTTGACTATCTGTCTGCATAATTCATTTAGTTGCCTTTTTTTTATCTTATACTATGTTATACAAGATGGTAGATTTGAACTTCTTGTATAATAATTAATTATAACTAAAGTTTTAGATATTTTATATATTTATTGTAAATGTAATGTCATCTGTTACATTTTTTCTTAAGTAATATTTATAAAAATTATCTTCATCATAATAAACAATTACTAGTTGTATACTTAAATGGTCAGTAAATTTCATCAATGATACATTTAATTTAGCATTATTTAATTTGTGCCATGGAATAAAAACAAATCAATGAGTGATGAAAATATACTATTGAAAAAAGAGTATATCTATTTTGCAATGAAAAGATGAACAATTCTTTCATTTTATCCTTTAATTTATTTACAAAATCTTGATATTTACAATTACGATTACCACCTAATATTATCTTATCTGGATGTCAAAGCAATTTGTTTTGAACACTATATAGAACATTAAAAACATCTTTGCTCTTTGTTATGGAATAAACTGCAATCAAATAATGCAATGTATTTTGAGAAACAGAGGAAACAGTTATATAATTTGTCTTCAAAGTTAAAATCTGAATCCTTCCTAAATCTGAATTAATATTGAATAACACTGTTACTCCTTGAGCTGGCCTATTATTAAATTTATATAAAGCAGTTATGGTGTTTAACAGAAAAAAATATTATATAAATTGATGTATTAGTATTTATCTTTGTTTATATGAGTATAATTATATCATTTTTCTGTTCCTATATATAGTCTAAAATTTTATTTACTTTATTTGGACCATTAATTCCTCTGATATTTAGTGTCATTATTTTTAATCTTCTATTCATGAATATTTGATTATAATTTTTTTAATAAATAGTTTTCTTTCTCTTTAAAAGTAGTATCTATTATTATTTGTTTGTTATCATTAATTTAATTGTTGAACTATCAACTGCCACATTTGCTCATTTATTGTTTTGTTTTGATTTTGAGTCAACAAGATTTTTTGTTAGGTATCTTGCTTGCATTTCTGATTTTCTAGTAGACTAGATAATAACTTAATGTTATTTTTTAAATTTAATCTTTTAGGTAAGTTATTGCTAGTATGCTCATTTTCTCATTCATTGATCATCTCATCCAATTCAGTCCCATCTAAAACATATGAGATTGGAGATTTTGAACTATTATTAACTCTTAATTGTCTCCTCAATATTTTGTGCTTCAAAATCAATTTCATTAATTTTAGTTTCATATGTTTGAGATTTTGGGCTTTTGTCAAGTAATTGTCTCTTTAATGTTTTGTGCTTCAAAATTAATTTCATCAATTTGTATCTCATATGTTTGAGATGCTATTACATTAGCCCAGGTTTTACCATTATCCACACTACATAAATGATCCAATCTATTAATTTTATTACATTCTTTACAGCTTCCATCATCATAGTTAACTGCCATGTGCCCGTTCATTCTCTTATATCTGAAACAGAGACAATTTCTATTTTTAATATAATAGAAATGGGTATCCTTTAATATTTTATGAGGATTTTTTTTGATATCCCTTTTTTAAATTTAAGTATTATTTTTTCATATATTAGATGGAATTTTAAAAAGAATATTACCAGTGATTTCTCTTTCCATTTGGATGAAATTAGCATATTATTTATTTCAATACAAAAAAATTATTTATTAAAACTTGGAGGAGTATGCATATTATTTATTTCAATACAAAAAAATATTTATTAAAACATGGAGGAGTATGCAGTATTTCTCCATAAACCAGAGGATTGATTTTTTTAATAACATAATAAATTTTACATCCTTGTAATGATTTTATTAGGCTCTTGTAGGGAAGAAAGCAATATGCTTTATGGTATCAACTAATTTATAATTATTAAGTGTTTTGAGATATTTGTTAAGATCAGGCTTATCTAGAATATGTTCTTCATTATTATCATTTGATTGAATTATAATACTGAATTGATGTGTTAAGTGACATACAATGGATGAAATTTTTTTTCCAATAATTATTTTCAAATTAATCCTATAAGAATTTCAATTTTCCAATAAATTATCATTTAACTCTGTGAAATTTATATGATTTTTTTTTTTTTTTCAATATTTTATTTTTATCATTAGTAACAATACTGTTACTTGTATTCACTTCAAGTTGTTTTGGTAAATAATCTTGATTTTCTAGACATGAAATATTGTCAGTTTTTTTTTCTCTAAGATTGGATGAGCGAGATGTTTAAACTTTGCGGTTAAATATTATATAAGTATGATTTGAGCTAGAGACGCATAAACACACAAAGCTGACTTTTTAAAATTCTTTATATATTAAAACAATAATGCAAATGTGGTTGAGTGCTTTCAAGGGACACAGCCCTCATAGTCATACCATATTGTAGCTAACAAAACTAGTAATGCAAATTTATGCATATATATTCGTACAACAAAGCGCTAACAGACCCAACTTGTAACTCAGTTTTCGCCAAGCATCGCAATCTCAGCAGGGCACGATTGTGAAACAATTGACCCTATGGTTATTTGCAGAGAACGCCATGACTTAAAATGAAAAGTTAGAGAGGCTTACTTTATTGCTAGGCACAATCACAGCATCAATAGAAAAGACACGTGCTATAATATATCCAAGAAATGGAATACATAAACTCATTTCCATAAATTTGCATTACTAGTTTTGTTAGTTACAATATGACTATGACTATGAGAGCTGTGTCCCTTGAAAGCACTCAGCCACACTTGCATTGTTGTTTTAATATATAAAGAATTTTAAAAAGTCACTTTTGTGTGTTTATGCGTCTTTAGCACAAATCATACTTATATAAGATTGGATGAGTTTCTGAATTTGAATTATTTTTTATTTCAAATAAAATCTCACTGTTTGTCAGCATCAACTTATTTGTTTATTATTGTCTGACAAATTCTCAGTTTTTTTGAAAAAGAAAATAATTTCAGGGTTGCTTAGCATTTTCCTTATACTTTATTTACCATTTAACTGTTTAGTATTTTCCATCATTATAAAACTACTTTGTTTAATCAGATTTATTTCATCTAAATTAATGTTTCTAATGGAATTTTTTCCAATAGTTTTACTCACTTTATGTTCATGAATTCCTTTGGCTTTTTAAACTTTACACATTATCAATTTTATTAGAGCAAATAGAAGACTTTTATTACCCAATTCTCGGGCTGGAGAAGTTAATTGATGCATGCATCAATATTCATCTTTTATCATTTTTATATATAGTCATTTGCTTTAGATTTAAATAAATTAAATTTTATCTTTAACTTTCTATATATTTTAACCCATTTACTAGATGTTTTTGTTAAACTCATTTTCAGTATCTACAAGCTCTACTATTTTTATTATTTTAAAAATAATATATATACTAAATTAAATTGAACCAATTTAATAGATTTATTTTATAAGTTAAAAATAATTTGATAAACAATGATATAATAGTCGAAAAAAGGACTTCAAATTAATGTAAAATATATGGAAGATTTTCATAGTTAAAATCATCATGATTTGATCTAAATGGATCTGATTATTGCAATCTGATCCACAGATATAAATACACATTTCTGCAATAGTCTATTAAGTGATGTTTCAGTCATCCTCCATAAAGATAATGTGTCCTTAATAACTTTTATGATAATTTTTTAAATAGTATCAAGAGAGTATGCATTTTGTAATCTTTTCATTTCTTGTTTTTTTTTTTTTTTATTAGAAATTTGACCATTCACAGATGAAAAAAGTTGAAAACAAACTTAAAAACTGAACATTTCATAAGTAACTAACATAATAAAGTTATTAAACAAGGCAAAACTCTCCACACAGTAGTGCCACCCTGTGCGAACCAGAGTAATCAATGGATGCCAGAAAGGCTTGTGCATAAAATCCCTTTCTAATGCCTACTCATCCAATGCCCCCAGACTAGTTTCTGGCATCCATTGATTACTCTGGTTGGCACAGGGTGGCACTACTGTATGGAGAGCTTTGCCTTGTTTAGAAACAATTATGTGCTAGTATAAGAGATGGTGATCATGTGATAATAAAGTTATTGTTAGTGAGTGAGAAAGAGACTGAATAATAAATTTCATAAAATATGATTTTGTTATTTTTTTTTTACATTTATTTAAATTGACTTGTTAGGAATTGACAAAGGTACAATCTGTATTTAAATTTGTAAAATGGTGACAAATATAGTAGATCTTGGCTGAAAGCACATGTATATTTCATAACTCTTATATAATAATTCTCTTCAATTGATCTATGCAATTTCTACAAAAAAAAAAACAAAAACAACAACAGAATTTTGTAAACCTCTTGATGTTCAAGGTGCAACTTGTCGTTAGGCTTTTAGGGAATAAAATAATTTTTTTGCCTGTGAAATACCAATTAAAATGTCCTAACTTGGTTTTATCTGTGAATGCTTCTAAAATATAAACAAGTTAAAAGTTTTTATGGTTTTCTAGTAATTCTTGTGAATGCTGATTTTTCTTTGGATTTTTTTGAAGAATAACTACATTAAAAAAAAAAAAAATTAACAGAGATATGTAGAGAGTATATTTGTTATTTGGCTTCATGGAATTGTTATTTTGCATTTTTTTTTTTAGTTTTTTTTAACCTCTGGCATTCTAATATACACCTGGGTCTCGTTTTATGCGGATTTATTTAATGCGATTTTGAAGTTATGTGATTCATGTTTCTTCTTAATATATTTGTATGCGGTTTTCTTTTATATGATAAAAATTATTAGATCAGAAGTCTAGCTCCGATAATGCGCTATTACTTTAAATATTATAAATTTCGCGCGTTCACGTCATATTTAAAGTAATAGCGCATTATTGGAGTTCGACTTCCATCTAATAATTTCAATATTTTCAGCGCTTTATAATAGTACTGTAATAGATTTTATGCAATAAAGAAGTTCATAATTCACTTAAAAATCAGAATTTCCCCATTTTATATACACACATTAAATTTTACAAGATTATAATGTAAATCTGTTCAAACGTTATAGATGAAAAATACTATGTATGTTGTTATTTTTGCATTTTAAATCACGTTCTATTTTTGCTTTTTATAAAAAGAGTATGTAATCAATTCATCATTTAGTGTCTGCAAGTTTATTTTTAAAATGAATAACAGCAGAGGGCACAATTAAATTTGACAATTAAAATCTGATTTTTAATTGCAATTAACAATTTAAAAATTACTTAATGTGATCTAAATTAATACAATCTGAAACGATGAAATTTGATTTTTAAATGGAATTGAAAATTAAAAAATTAAAGACAAAAATAAGAATTTAATTTTTATTGTTAGTTTTAATTAAATTTTGCCCAACAGTGGTGAGTTGGTGTTTTTTTTATTATCGTAAGTCTAAATTCTTATTTTTATTTTAAACTTTTAGTTTACTCTAATAGAGAGAAAAAAAACATTCAAGAAAATGAATTTCTTTGGAAACAAAAATTTCAATTTTAGATCGCTTAGCGAAATGGGAAGTATCAACAGCGATTGGAAAACGTTTTAGTTGTATTTCCTCTTGACTTCGTTTAAGGAGAAGCTACAGTACCTCACATCACATCATATCATGACGAATCTGATGTCTCAAATAGCAATAGTGTTTAAAATACCGTATATGTATGAAAAAATGTAAATTACGCATAAAAATATAGTTTTGAATAAAATTAAATACTGTAGTTAATAAAAAAAGTAAAAAAAGTTTGTCTTGTATCAATTTTTTTTAAATTTGAAATTTTTTATTAGTCATATTTTATTTTCTTATTTTTTTTTATGCAAATTTTAAAGTAATTTTACGTTGTTGGTCTTGTTTTATGTGGTAGATAGGTTCCTCAGAAAATGCGCACAAAAGAAATCGCACAAAAATAGACTTATCTTACCTTGAAAAATGGGGGATACGTACTGTAATTTTCCAAAAATCGCATAGAAGCAAAGCAACAACATAAAATTACCTATGCGATTTTTGGAAAATTACAGTACGTATCCCCCATTTTTCAAGGTAAGATAAGTCTATTTTTGTGCGATTTCTTTTGTGCGCATTTTCTGAGGAACCTATCTACCGCATAAAACGAGACCCAGGTGTAGTTTATCATGGAAATTGAAACATTTTTTTTCAATATTTTAATTGCTGGAAAGTCATTTTATTTTTTGAAAGTTTACCCACATTAAGAAATATTTCAAGTTTCATTACTAATACTATTCAGCCTGTCAATAATCATAGTGCACAGATTGCTGATAAAATTTTATATGTAGAGGGTGACATAAAAAGAGAATGAAATAAAACCTTATTTATGAAAACAAAATAATTTTTTCTTGTTTTAAAGAGATTTCTAATAAAACCAAGAGATATATTTAAATTTAACAATGACAACTTTTTTCATAGTCAAGAAAACAGGATTTTAAATTTATATAATTTCCCCTAATGTGGATGTTTTTAGTGTGTGTGCATTCACTAATGAAGTTTTTATTAATGCATTTGTTTTTTAAAAATATATTTTTTAGCTTATTTTTATTATAGATATATTCAGAAATAAAAAATGTAATAAATTACTTATTTGATGTAAAATAAATTTACTATTACTTACTAACTTTTTCACATTGCATGTTTTCAACACTTTAAAAAATATAACCAAAATCACACTTTTCTTTATGTTTGCCGTAATATCCTATAAATACAATTTATCCAAACAGCTTCAAACACTTTTTAACAAAACTTTATTTGTACATACACACACATTTACGTTTCTACTGACCTGCAGTCTTCTTCAGATCAAGTATGTCAGTTGAAACGTAGGTGTATGTGTATGTACAAATAAAGACTTTTGCTAAAAAACGTTTGAAGCAGTTTGGGTAAATTGTATTTAAATATATATATAAAGGTCATTTCTATTTATGAAAAATAAACAAATAAACATTGAATATCGTGAAATAAAAAATATATATATATGTAACTTTTTTTTTTTTACATCAAATAAAAAAGCTCAGATGCAATAAATATCATTCCACACAGTTGGAAAAAATCAACCAGAAAACTTTAGGTTTTAACTGAACATATCATTTTTTTGCCTTATTACTACTGTTATCTATCAACTAAAAGTAAAACATAAAAGCAAAAATATATAAAAAATCTGAGACCTCAGATAACATAAATAAAATAAATGCTGAAAAGTAGAAAGCTTGAAATGTCAAATGGGCAAATAGTGATGATACCCAGAGATTGCAGAATATCCAAAGTGCTGGTTAATTAGAGCTTAAAGAACAACTGCACTTTGAATGCCAATAGGTGTATGAGATTTTGTGTTTCCTTTGATGTAGAAACTACATAGGTCAATCAGATAGAAACATTAGTAAAAAGAAGAGATAATCCAACATATAAATGCTTTCAGTCAAAGGTCTACTATATTTGTTTTTATATTTTTTAGATATAGATTACTCTTTTAAATTTGACAAAATTTAGGTATTAGAAAATATTATTTTTATATTATGAGAGAGCCTATAGAAATTCTAAACAAATCAGATAGTTTAAAAAAAATATTAAGAAAGACAACATATTTGTGGATTATGGAAACATTTACTTATTCATTCTTTTTCCACATTAAATAGCAATAATTTTACTAAGTTTAGCCAGAAATATACAAAATGTTTTCAACTTTTTTGTCTGTGATAAGTCAAATTTCTGATAATAATAATAAAAGAACAGTAAATGAAAAGACTTCATTGAAATATCTATTGTCCACTTTTATGAATAATTTTTTTATATCTTTTTATCAAAATCTTTTTATTTGGTTTTGATCTAAAAAATTATTCTTCAAAATCTGTTTTAAATTCATTTTTATTATAAACTTTCACTACATTATTAATCTTTATGAGAAAACATTTTTTTACTATTTAAAACATTTGAAAAACTTGTTTTTCTGTTCAGTTGTAGAGATTATGTTATAATACTGAAATAATGTATATTATTTATTTTTTAATTCTCTTTGTAGTAAATTTGGCAGCATTTTATCTGATTTTATCTTCAATACTATGAATTCTTTTTTATTAAAGGAACTTAAAGAACTGGCAAATATTTACCTAATTCTTTGATCTACCTTTTTGTTTTTTTCAAAATAGCCTTAGATTCAGAATTAACATTTTTTTTTTTTTTTTTATGTTGAAGGTTTGTAAATGTATATATGTTGATTTATTTGTGTGTAAATTATACAGTATTTTCATATTTGATTAATTTTTCCTATACATATATAAAAAAAATAACATTATATTTGCAAAATTCCCAACTTAAATTGTGGTATAAAAATATGAATATTGAAAAATAAATGCATTTAAACATTATTTATTTATTAAAACAATTTTACCATTTTGAAGTAAAAATCTTATCTTTTTTATTTCATATAATTTATAATAGTAATTAGTTTTTTTTTTTGTAGTTGACTTAAATAAATGATTATTACATAAATTTATTATAAAGATACGGTGTTTATACCTTTTTTATATCTATTTATTATGAAAATAAAATTTACATCAAAAAATTCCTTTTAAAGTAAATTGTTCATGAAGAAATTTTAGGCCAGACAAAAAATGCATTATAGTGTCTGTGATGAAATCCTGTGGAAAAATCTAGTGTTTAAGCCTCCAAACAACCAACCATCAAACAAAAAAAAAGTCAGGTTTGAAAATAATTAAAGAAGTCAAATATATATAAATGCAAATTTATCATTTGTTTGCAGATTGGCAAAAATTTATTTAATAGAAAGCTGTCATATAATGAAATTTCTCATTTGGAGAAAGGTTTTAATTTTTACATTGTTTCCACAACAAATGCATATTAAAATTATAAATTATTTTCAATAGAATTTTTTTTTTTTAGATATTTAGACAAGCAAATTGCCAATTTTATTTGATAAAAACTTCATTATAGTTTAAAAAATGTATCTTTATGAACTGAAAAAACATGAGTTTATTATGTTATAGATTTGATGTGTCTTTAAGATCTTGTGTTTGTATTGGTTTGCTTTCTTTGACTTACTGTTTGTTTACATCTTTAGATGATAACCTAATGTACAAAATTAAAAAATTAGTTCAATTTGTGTGTCTTTAAAAATTTAAGTTAAACGTAATTTTCCTATGAGTTTGTCAAGTTTTTATTTAGATCTATGTAATCTTTATCAGTTATTTTTAGTAAAATGTTGTCTTTAAAATATATAAACAAATCCATTCATTTTTTCAGGTTTTCATTTATCATCTGTAATTGGCAAACTTTTTTTGGATCTTTTTTTTTGAAAAATTAATGCTTATAATAGTCATTAAAAAATCTCTTATTTAGCTCACTCAAATATACATGGGATTCATTTATTATATGTACTCATGGAATTGATGATTTGCATTTCTTTCTAATTTTTTTTAAAAAAGGATATTACTCAAATTTAAAGTTTTATCTTGGAAGATAAAACAAGTAATTGTCTTTTCTAAATATTTTAAGACTGCTCATTTTCATTCCTATAACCATTCTGTTTGTGTAGCAAAAAAAAAAAAAAACTCTTTTGTTAAGATCTGAATGTCTATATGATAGATTGTCTTATGAAAGAAATATTTAGAATTATATTTAGAATTAAGACATTCATTTTGCTAATAATTACAATACACAGATTATTAATAGTATTATTCTATGATAATAATGATATTTTATGAGACTGAAATAGGAAGTCTTTGATTTTTGGAAACAAAGCACTTTTTTCTTTCATTAATGGAATTGTTGATAAGATCAGTAAATGCCTTTTGAAATGCAATATTTTATATATTTTTTCAAGTGCAATTTTTTTTTTTTTTACTTTTTAATACATCATGATACCTTAATTATCAAAAAAATGTTTTTTCTTGTCAAAATAAGTATGAGGATAATAAAGGAAACATATGAGGATAATAAATGTAAGGAAACATAAATGTTTCATGCAAATTTCTACTACATTTCTGTCACATTTTTTAGATATAGGTTATATTTCTAATTCAATATTAAAATATTAAGATTTTTTTTAAAGATATAGACTAATTTACTAATTAACAATATTGAAATATTAACAAAATTAGAAAAATATGATTTAGGGATAAATTTGTGAGAATCTCTTGAAATTATAAATAGACCAGACAGTTTAAATAAATGCGAAGAAAGGCAATTTATGTATCTGATATGAGGACATACTTATTCAGTCTCTTTTCTTTCTTTTAATAACAGAAAATGTTAGTAAGTTAACAAGAAATGGAGTTAGGTAGTATTTAACCTTGTTTCAACTTTGTTTCTCTGTAATTGGTCATATTTCTAATAAGTAAAAAAAACAATTAACACACTTATAATATTTTATAAATTATTCTAACAGCTTTTAAAGACATATTATATTAATCTTGAAGAAGATGAATTAATTCTTCATAATTTACCCAGTCTCATATCTAAAGAATTTTTTTTACATCTGTTCAGTCTTCTTATAGATTTACAATACTACAATCCATTTAGTTATCAATATGAAAAATATTTCTTGATTATTGAGGACACCATATAATTGTCCTCAAAGTTTATATTAATTTTAAAGCTATAAAATGAATGTAATTTATGATTTATCTAATTATTGTTATATTGTATAAATTTTATGGATTTAAATAATTGATGTATATATACAAATAACTTTGTTGTACTGAGATAGTGCATCTGCTTGATATGTCTACCATTTGTGTATGAATCCTAGGTATATAAATTTGAACATTTTTTTCAGGATTTTATTTGTAATCTTAGGGTTTTTTTTTCCAGGTTATATTGGCTACAGCCAATTCAGATAAATGCTCACTATTGATCAGTAAATGACTGACTATCCAACTGTTTTTAGAAGCAAACAAAATGGAAAAACTCTCAAGACTTATATCTTTTGGAAAAGCATGATGTTTTCTACACTAATTCTTTTTGAGGAGGTTGTTGGATAAATTTTTGTCCTGCAATAGATTCTTAATGACCATTTTACTTTTTTTCCCTTTATATATATATACACTTTAAAGATATTATAGGAATTTTTATGCATTTACATAAATAAACTTCCGTTGTGATACAATAGAAAAACAACCAATTAAAATCTGCAATTGCAAACTGAAAATGCTATTTACTAGTAGTAGTTTTATTTAATTTACTTTTAAACAAAAAATGGATAAACTTTTAGCTTAATACTCTAGATATTGTAGAAGTCAAAAGTCAGAAATATATATTTCTTATATGTGAAAATTAGGTGACAATGTCCTAAATATTTTTCACAAGTAAATAAATCTTTCTCACAAAGAGTTACATATATCAAGTAGAAGGTTTTAGATTTTACAGATGTAAACATTGAAAATGTAATGAGAATTTTGAGCTATGATATAATTATGTAAATAAATAAAATTATTAATTGCAAACTGAAATGAAATCATGCTACATAATAATGGCATTTTTGTCTAACTTATTTTTAAAATTGGAACCACTTTTAGTTCTATATATTCATATGCTTAAAGTCAGTTTTATATACTAAATATGTGTGAAAAATATAAGATTGCAATTTCTTAAATATTTTTTAGAAATAAACAAATCACTTTTGTAAAGTTTGCTTAATTATATTATAGTCAAAATTTATCTAGACAAATAGGGCAAAAATTTTCATTATATTTTAAATATTTATATTTGTAAATCCATGAAAAACTTTTAATTAATATATATAATTATTTGTAGGAGAGATTTATATTCCTGTAAAAAGTATTTAGAAAATTCCAGTTTTTATACATATAAAATATATATATCTGATTTTTCTAGATTATTTATTAAAAGTGGTTCTATTTTTAATTTAAAGATAAGTCAGGTAAAAATACTATTACAAGATCACATTATTTAACAGTTGTCATTTTTAATTGGTTGTTTGCTATATCATTTCTGAAGTTTGTCTAGATAAATATGTAGAAATTCTGATTAAGCTTTCAATGTTTATATATATAAAGTTCATGAAAATTTTCTTATTAATATAAATTTAAGTTTGATAATTCATAAAGATTATAGTTTATTATTCTAATGTAAATAATCAAATTATAATATATAGTATTTCAAATAACTAACATGTCTTTCTAGTTTACATTCATTTTTTTCTTTCTTAATATAGATATTATATTGGAAGTATATATTTCAATTATGTTTTTTTATTACCAATCCATTGATACTAGACTGATTAGAATATATGTGATATATTTTTATTCTGTGTATAAGAAAGCTATTTAAAAACAAAAAAACTTTAGATTTGAATCCTGTGTTGAGATTACTATTTAGCAATGCCTTTTTTAAAAATGTTTATGTATATAGATATTTTATTAAAGCAATATTACGAATCATTACAATATTTATTTCTATCATCACCACCATATTTTTTTGACAGATTATAACTATATGAAAATTGTTCACTAAAAATGTTTTTAAATTTGGCAAAATAAAGCAAAATTAATGGCATTGGTGAATTTTATATAAAAATATGGCCTTTCTTACAAATAGTAATTCTTGATATTATGATAAAAACTTGTGCTTTAAAGTATATTTTACAGTGTTTCATAAATGATAGTCCTTAAGAAAAACTGCATATATTATTACTGGAGTTAATAGCATAGTATATATTTAAATGTTAGAGATATGTATTAAGGAATTAATTATTAAGCGACAATATGTACAGTGATTTTGCCTGTTTTATTAAGGAATTGGTAAGGGTGGCTTATTAGTAGTTGAAATACAAGAAATTGTACATATATATGGTAATGGTGATATCTGTTCATATTTATGAATTCATTAATGATTGTCTTTTCTTCAGCACTATTTTATATGATCATAACTAATTGTATATAAGTGTGATAAAAGTCCAAAATTTCTAATCAATAGTTATGTTTTAGTGATCTCGGTTAACTCTCATACTATTTAACAAAATGTATGTACTAAAACAAAGTACCATATTATTCTTCTGCTTTACATTTAACGCTTCCATTAATAGAAGTAAACACTGTATTACTATAGTAGAGGATCATTTGTATACAATGGATAGAAGAAACGTGACATTTTGTTTGATATATACCATCCTTTTGCCAAAAAATAAAAAATTTACATTCCAATAGAAAATTAAGGTCATTAAAATATACTCTTTGATATAATGTTGTGGAGAATTGTTATCTTATTTTTTTACAATTACCCAATCTTGATTATGCAATATAGTGTTGAATTAAAGAGAACCATTTTTGAAACATTTGAATTTGCAATCTGAGCAGACATATCCACAGCACATTATATTATTACTTGGACTAATTTCTTAACTCACATTTCTAACATATTAATAGTTTATAAATTATCAATTCCAAGTATAGTTGGGCAAAAAAATTGACATGCCTTCACACTTATTACAAAAAAATTATATAAAGGATATTTGTCTATTTTACACAAATAAAATGAAATTAAAGTATTTCTGAATTTATTAAATGAATTACATTCTAATTTTCACTAAGTATTATATATTTAACAATATATAGAATTATATATTTACTAAAGCTATCTTATAAGTTTTTGCAAAGTGTCAATGTTTACATTTATTTACTAGTCACAGATGGCTTTTAATAATTATCTTTTGAGATAATTTACTATTTCATTCTCATATAAAAAATACTTTTTCATAGAAGAATTCTAGTATTATTTAGGGAAAAATCCTAGTATTTTTAATAGGATGATTATCTGTATATATTATTATATATAAATGTGTATATTTTATTCTTTTACAGACTATTGTACGTGGACCTTCTTTGCAGCAAATGAATGGAGATGTGAATTCTAATAAAACTAATTGTAATATTACTGTTACTCGTTCAAATTCTTTACGCAAAGAAAGCCCACCAACAATGAGGCATGACTTTTTGGATCGTATGCCACCTACTGTTCGAGAGCATGAAATTATAATTCGTCCAAAATCAGCTCATATTCCTCATTCAGCAACTGTTTTGCCTTCATATCCATCACAAACACATCATTCACATCCATATTCAATGCCTAATGCAGCACCTCCATATTATTTAGATCCATATAGAAATCAGGAAAAAATATCTAGAGACTTGAGAGACAATAGAGACCCTAGAAATTCTAAAGAAGAATGGCTTCACAAAGAAACTGAATACAGAGATCAGGAAAGATTGAAAGAAATTATTAGAGAAAGGGAAAGGCAGCAAGAAAGAGAAAGACAAGAAAGGGATCAGGAGCAAGAAAAAGAAAGGATTATTAGGCAGCAAATTGCAAAAAGTCAACCTCCACTTCATTCACCAGGATATCAGACTCCCACTCCTTATAGTATGATGAATGGTGCTATCAGTGCTCCTTCGTTGACCAATTCAAATATTAAACCTCAAATGCAAACTCAGGTGATTGGCCATTTGTCCCAGGTTAATTTACACACCAGTGGACAACAAATAAATCATAAAGTAAGTTTAATTATCATTTTGTATATGTGGGTATATATGTGTGTATATAAAAGGAATGTAAATTTTCTAAATATGCATTATGTAAAGCAATGAAAGTTTTTTCATTATTTGGAATATTTTATTTTTAATATATATTATGGAGAATAATGAGGCTAAATGTAATGCATAATACATGTGTATTTATGCTTGTTTATTGTGCATTTGTGTGTATATATATTTATCATAAATTCACAAGCTATCAAAGCTATTTCTATTATGCTTTTAAATATCTTAGATATAATTATCATAATTTTAAACATTCTTATATACTTGGGTATTTTCATGAATATGTATACATTATCCATTATTACAGAATATGAGCCAACACTGATATTTCCAAAAATGACTAATGTGAATATATTGCCAACTGTTTGGAATTATTTTGAAAATTTAATATATTTACATTTTTTAAATATAAAATAAATATATTAATTTATTAAGCACAAGCAGATGATATAATAATAATATGAAAGGGTGAAACCTTTTGACAGATGCGCCTTAAAAATGCTTATATGATAGCCAATCAGATGTAATAATGACTGCACAAGGGAACTCTCAATTCAAAACACAAGGCAAAGAAAGATTTTATGAGAAAAAGACCATTAGCTATCATATAAGCATTTTAGTTTTATGTGATTTTATTATTAAACACTGAATCATTTACATCAAGATGAGAAACTAATATTTGAAAATAATTATTTTAAGGCACATATTTTTAATTTATTCTTATCTAGCTAAGTATAAGCACCTTAAGCATTAAATAAATTTATTATTGTAGTCCTTAATTGACAAATTTTACCAAATATATTTTATATATTTTAGCTAATTTGCAGTTTGTGTATGATTCACATATTGATGCTTTTTGTATTGATTGACTGTTTCAGTCTAATCAGAGAAACATTGCATATATTAACTTTCTAATTATGTTATTTTTGTTTATTGATCTCATTCTAGGATAGTATGTATGTAATTAATTTTTGATGATCTGTTAATATATGTAGTATGGGTTGAGGAAAATATTATGTATGATAGGATGAATTGATGAATTCTCATCTACCTGTTATATATGAATAATTTTTTCTATAATCATCAGTCTCCTTTCTTTGTTATCCTAAAAACATTTTTCATACTGTCATTTTTTTATATCTATCATTAACAAATCATGGTCTTCATATAATATTTTGTACATGATTGTTATTATTGTAAATTTACATCTACATACAGATGCTTTTACTATACATACACAGGGTGCACACATGTTATAAAATTAGTTTGCTGATTTAATTTAATAGTTTATTGCTAGGGAGTTTGTAATTTCAACTATGAGAAATAACAGGACTGGACTGCAATCTGCGGTTTTTGAACTTCAGAGGCTGCTACTCTATCACTAGACTAAATGCTCATTTAATACTATTATTGTGTCTATGCATATAATACTAATAATAAACAACTACATATAAACGAGTATGACTATTCTAATTCCAAAAGAAAAAAGGAAAAAAGAAGGGAGAAAAAAAAAAAACTGTACTAGAAATGAGTTCTGCAATAATTATATAAATCAATCTATCAATCACAAATACATCCACATATAGAACATGCTGGTCCATTTTTCACATTACTTGATATTTTACGATATTGCTTAATTTCTTTAGCAGAATACCTTTCTGAAGTAGTTAAACACCATTTCTTATTATAACTCTCCAGTATATTCTATTATCTGCCATATCTTCTTAATAGAAACAGTTGATATTGCACTTTTTTAGAATATCTTTGAGATTCTTAGAGATAATCCTTATAATGGGAGATGAGATCTACCTCGCTCATGAAAACCATGCTTAAGTTCATCAAAAACATTCTTTTAGGATTGCATTGTTCATTCATTTGACATGATCAATCAAACAACATATGTTTTACAATAATGGATTCTATAATATCACATCCAGCAAGTTGAAGAACAAATTTGTTGGTTTTATGATCTTGCCGTTGTATTTTAAAAATTTTGTGGAACATCCTTAAATAAAACTTTTTTATTGTCTTTATATTATAGTGATAGGTGTTCCAGTCTCACTTCCGTACATTAAATTGGGTAATATAACAGTTAGTTTCCTCTGTTAAAAGTAGCAGCTTCACATTGGAGTCTGTGTTTATCGCAATATGGTTGACAACTATCCAAACTAAGTTGCTGAGGATTTTTCTTCCATCACTGGTTGATAAAGAATTTGAGTTTTTTTTTGAACATTAATTAATAAACTAAAGCCTTTATATTGTGCATTCAAAACATTAAGTGTATTCGGTAAATCATCCTTTGAACTGACAAGAATTTTACAATTGTTAGCATACTGCAAGATGAGAATCCAAGAAGTTCTTGGGTTTTGCTTTTAATTGACTCAACTTAAAAATTTTATCATCAAACTTATATTGCATCTTGATCCCTGTTTGATTAAACTGTCTATAAACAATTCCAAAAAACACTATTATAAAAATTGAAAACAATATTGGAGCATTTACACATCCTTGTTGAACATCATTTTTCATTTCAAATGCCTCAGATTTTCAACTTGGTGTAATAATATTTCCTCTTTTACTGTCATAAAAAAGTTTTATAATATGAATAAATTTTGGCAGACAACCAACTAATTTTAAACATTGCCATAAGCCTGCCCTATCAATTGTATCAAATACCTTGACCAAACCAATAAAGCTATATATAAATCATTGCTTTGTTCCCAACATTTTTTTTTATTTGTTTGGCAACAAAAACCATATCTGCAATGTTTCTTAATTTTCTAAAATCATATTGAGTCTCTAGTAACTATTCATCTATGACTGAGAACAACCTATTCAAAAAAAATATTGAAAGTATCTTTTCTGCTATGAATAATAATGACATTTCACAATAATTATTGTAATCTTGTATAATTTTTGTTTTTAAAAATTGAAACAAAACATCCTTAAGATCATATGGCACACTTTCATGGATTTGTATATTACTAAAAAATTCCTCCAGATATTTTATCAGGAACTGCTGCCTTTTCGTTTTTAAGATTAATTACATAAAGCTATTTTGACTTGACTAAATTGAACATCTTTGTCCAAATCCTAGATGAATAGATAAAATGGATATATCATTGAAAGACATTTCAATTTTTGCATCATTATTCAAAAGATGATCAAAATACTCTTTACACCTGTTCAAAATATCATTGTCACCATATAAGAGAATGCTTTTGCTGGATTTAATAGAATTATGATATTATTTCTCAGGTGCATATGTTACTTTCAGTACATTATAAAAAGATCTAGAATGATTATGATCAGTAAATGTTTGTATCTTCTTTGCAGTTTTAATTTACCAATCATTTTTAAAACATTTTTTTCAATCATTGAATTTCTGCTTTTTGATTTTTATTATGAAATTCCTCATTTAATTTATTATTCTATCAAGCAGAAAATACCACATTTCTTTTTAATTAAATTACTAATAATAAAGTTATTGTCAAAAAAGCAGTCATGATTCTCTTTTCATAGAACCCTAGAATAGATTTACTTGTATCCATAATACATTCCTTAAGAGAATTCCATACTTCAATAAGATAGTCTTGAAGATTCAAATTAACGGTGTTAGTGTTAGTAGCTGTTGAAAGTTAGTACATATAAAAGATTCTTCTAAAGAATAAATATCCATTTTTGGTTGTTTTACAATAGCGTGTTGAAACTGCCAGAGGGTGTTATTTCTATGCTAGCACACAGAAATATGCCGTTTAGGCGGCCTACCACCGCTAGCGAACATTCTATTTCTAATGCATAAGCCTAGAAATAGTCCGTTGTACGGGGTGGCTGCTATGTCTATTTCTATGCTAATGCATAGAAACATGATATTGAATCTGCTGCAGAAGCTATCGTGTCAGATTACAGCTCAGATTTGGGCTAAGCATTTTTGATGTGCGATCACATTTCACTTTTAGCTACAGTATTGTGTGAGGGTGGCTGGAATTCCGATTGTCAAAACTATTTTAATATTCATTAAGACTACCTCCCCCTCTATCTCCCATCTTTTAGGAATGTCTACTAACAATTATCAGCAGAGTCTCATGCTTCCCTAGCCCAAATTTCCTGCTCAAAAAATTCGGCAAGTGTAGGTGTAAGCGCGATTTGGATGAAATCACGCTGTAAGTCACGTTTCTGTGAGAACAACGGCGAGTTTCATCAAATGGCTGAAATAGAAAACTTGCTCCGAATGTCAAAGATTCTCTGGCTGATGCTGGAAGGGTTATCAAACAGAAGAGCTTGAAGCTGCATGCGTGCTTTTCCTGAACAGCTGTAAAAGTTGGTTTTAATTGCCGTAAATATATTTATGTTTTTGGTAATTACGGTAAAAAGTTGGTCAACCTTCGAGTTGGAGCGTTCTGTTCGTTTACGAATTGTAACCACTCACCCTCACCCCCCTTCCCAAAGTTGGACCTTTTGGTTGTAAATGTTTTACCGTTAAATGGAAATCGATTTATTTGTAATTTATTATAAAACAACAAAAATATAAAAAAGAAAAGAAGCTGATTTCGTAGAATACCCAACTGCCAAAAAATGTAAGTAATGAGAAGAATAAAAAGTAATTACTTTTTAAAATTCATTTCGATTGATGTACCCTTTTTTTTTTTTTCGTTCAAAAATTTTATTTGCTAGATAGTAGTTTTAAAAAGGATCAACAAAATCAAAAACATACATATAAAAAAAAACCCCGGCCCCCAAAAAATATAAGTAATGAAAAGAATAACAAAATTCAATTTTTTGATTTCTGCATTTTTTTTTTGTTGTGTGTTCAAAAATTTATTTGATATTAACTTTGAAATGTGATAATAAACAAACCTGGCGGCGGCGGCGGCCCCGGCAACATTATATTTATCTTTGTTTACATACAAACCCCGCCCTCCGACAGTTTTAACATGCTATTATAAAAGAACCCCATTTTTTTGGAAATATGATTGGAATAATATTTTTTTAATGCAGCTCTCTTTAATCTTGGAGTATGCTAATCTATGATCTGTCCAACAATTTGCACTTGCAAGTACTTGTGTAATGTGAACTTCTCTTATAATCTTAATTTTCAAGTCTTGAGCTAAAAAAAAAAGGGAATTGGAGTCAGAAATGCTGTATGTATTGTGATGATCGCACATACTGCGATCTCACATGTGTATATTTAATATTAAACAATATTAAATATTGTAGTGTTCTTTTTGAAATAGAAAAAGAAACAAATAAATAAAAGAATTAAGCCAATGAGGAAAGAAAAATGTCATAATTAATTACCGTAATAAATAAAAAATATCTTTTACCCTCCAAAGTTGATATTTTGAAAAATATAAGAATTAAAGTTAGAAAATATTGAAATCGTATATTTGATTTAAAATCAACAGTGAGAAAGGAAATATAAATGAAATATGAACTTAAAATGATTTATAGAAAAAGTAAAAATTGACAAGTTTAAATAAGATTAAAAATAGAATTTAAAATGGGACAAAAGATAAAGATCTATTCTAAAAAAGTACACATTTTGACAAAAAACGAAATGCATGTGTGAAAATATGTATAAAGAGAGCAATGTTTAATGCATGTCAAATGAAAATAATTTTATTAAAAAAAAAAAAAAAGAAAGAAAATAAATAATAAATAAATGTAAAATATTGCTATGAAATTGTATGGAAAAAGTAAATTTGTATAAGCTGTTGAAGCATAGTAAAGTGAAAGATGTGAAAGAGAAGCAACAAACAAAAAGATCAAGATAATGAAAGAATTTGAAAAAAAAAGACATTAATGAATTAATTAAAAATAGTTCACGTAGAGACTTCGGTGAGGACACTGCTCTGATAAGAAGCAGATTAGAATATAGTAGAAAGCAGATATGAAAATCTTTTAATTTTCGCAAAGAAAAAAAACCAGAAAGCTGAGTATAAGGACCTCGATGTAGAATACTGAACATTGTATGAGCATGAAAATAATCTACAACATAACTGAAGCTTCAAGGATGTGTGGCTAAGGGCCATCACGATCGCTGGCCGATTCAGACCCACCATGCTCGTACGGTCACTTCTGCATGTAACAACTGCCGGTGTAGCGCCTGCCTGATGATCCGCCTGCCATGCCCTTGATGTCCTAGCACGAAGAAGTCACTACAGACATAAGAAGAGATTCCACAAACTAAATCTAAGCCTAAGATCGGCCATCTCTGCAAAAGAAGTGGAGGAATTCCACACGACGGTCAACAGGACATTTACTCACTTCGGAGAGGAAAAAAAAACCTAGATAAATTACATAACGCACCTATATAGAACACATGGGCACATACTTTTGATTTAAAGCAATTGCAAATCCCAGATATTAATGAGATAGACACTAATTAGACTCTTTCTAGTACTGGGAATGACGACTGTAAATGGATAATTTATTTTCGTAGATTATAATCATTTATAGGATTTAACCCATACACTTAATCGTACTATAATATATTTAAATGATTTTTTATTGTATGTAAATATTTCAATTGATTTCTTTTTTGTTATATATTTATTACATTAAATATACCTTAATTATTTTATCTGTTTCGTCTCATTTCTTTGCCATTCCAAATAGTTAATATACACGGAGGGGTTTGGGTTATAAGTAATATTCCATTTTGAGTACTAAGTAACACGTGAGGCTAGTGGTACGGCATGTCTGATCCCATTAAATTTATAATTTATCCAAGCACTGTAATTCTTTAATAATTACAGCAGTCGAGAGACGTTTGTCCAGGAAAGATAACCTGGGGCAATATCCGTATGGTCACAGGTTTGGTCATATATGGATATAGATTTGTTTATGTCCATATGTTCTCTTTGCTTGCAGTAACGGAAGGTGGATGGTTTGAATTTAAGAATCCGTATTATATATAAATAAAAAGGAAGTACCTTCAATCGTTCCATTTCCATTACAGTATAGTTAAAGGGAATAATCATAGTTAGTATAAGGAGATGTCCAATGGCATGAGGGGCTCGTGATGATGACCAGGTTGTACAATAACTTAAGTGACTGAAGAAAAAAGAAAACAGAAAAGACTGTTTGTATGAGAGACAAGGCAGCAAGAGTCCTTTTTCAAGCACTGTTTATTTGTTATTCACAGTTGGCCTTCATGTCTAAAGATCATTCCATCAACAGCTACCTGTAGAGCCCTTTGTTAACATGAGCACAACATTTAATATATACATACACAATTACTTTACTAAATACAATGGATCTGTGATATTTTATATTTTGTTATGAGCCCTTGTGCGTACACCATATATCACATATAAAAACTTACATATTGTTAATAAACTTTGATTACAATAGATGTATATTGTTTATTGAATTGCAAGTGCATAGTATTTTTTGAACATAGCTGTATGCAAAACATACATTTTTATATGTATAATGTATATATTAATTATAATTATAGTATAAATATTTAAAAAATAATTTATGTAGTTATTAATAATAACAATTCTTCTCTGATGAAGGCTGTAAGATTGAAAATAGTCAGAGGATATTGGCTAAGACAGTACAGAATAGGGATTTATTAAGTACTATTATCTGACATTTAATAGTTAA
Source organism: Epiperipatus broadwayi (assembly GCA_028023455.1). Lineage (NCBI taxonomy): Eukaryota > Metazoa > Onychophora > Udeonychophora > Euonychophora > Peripatidae > Epiperipatus > Epiperipatus broadwayi. The sequence continues at coordinate 3,292,597 of JAQFVV010012529.1, forward strand.
TAAAGCTTGAAGTAAATTGCATAAAGGTGGTGAAAGAAAAAAGGTATGCTGTTAAAACAATGTAGAAAGCTGGTCACGTGAAATTGAAGAGGTACATATATATATATATGTATTGTGGGTGTGTGACTTTCACTCAAAAAAAAAAAACTTCTTGTTTTGGATCTTTATTTTTTTAAATAAAATAAAGTGAAATTCCCACTTCCATCTCAATTAAATATGCTATGCCAATATTCTTTTTCTTCAATTACCTTTTTTCTATAAAATGTTAATACTAGTCTTGTTATTGGACTACATCCTCTCTAGTTGTTTTGATTTTTTAAGTTTGTACCAATTTTATGAATATTCTTTAATGGCGTGAAATTTTTAGCATTATGCTTAGAAAATATTTTATTACATGAAATACTGTAAATCAAATTCTGAAAGAATAATAAAATAAAAAACTTTCAACAAATGTCAAAGAAATAGTAAATATAATTACATGTTGCACTCGAAGATGGATAAATGACTACTATTATATCATAAAATGTATTAAATTTACAAATTTTAATATATATATATCATTAAATCATGAAGAAAACATATTAAGAAATTCATGTTTGGGAATTTTTAAAATTATACTTATGGAGTAAAACTTTAAAATAGATTAAGAAAAAGTAAATAAACTTTTTATTTTTTTATATGATAGCAGCATGACTTCAAATTAAACTTAAGTAGCTATTCCCATTTGAACTGATATTGCAGATCTAAGATAAAAGTGCCAAGTCTATCTATTTCTAATTGTAAATAGTTTGTTTTTTATTTTTAACAGTGTCTACATTAGTTTGTTTTTTATTTTTAGCAGTGTCTACATTAGCTTTATTTTCTAATCTTGATTGTAATGCCACATTTATTAGAAATTTTATAACATTCAACAGACTTGGAATTTTTGATAATCATTTTACAAAATATTTACAAATAAATCATTTACATATTGTTGCATATGAACATACACTTCTAAATTGTAAATATATGTAACCATTTCCGTTACCACTTCAAATTTAATTTTAGAAATTTAAATATTAGTGATAATATGCGAATACACACCCACATAAATGTATATATTTTCTGCAATATAAATGTTTTAATATCTTAAATGATATTTAAATATATAAATAAAACTATAAAATAGTTTAGTACTTTTCATAATAAATTCAGTTATTGATTGAAATTTCTTTTTATTTGATTTATTAAAAATAGTTCAATAGCTGCTTTTTTAAAATGTAAAACAGGATATTTTATATTGAAATACCATTCAATGTTTGATATTTCATATATCATTTTCAAAGAAAGAAAAATTTTATTGTTAGTCATTATTTTTAAAATTATTCCTACTAATAAATATTAATACATTTTGTTTTATGTATTTTGAACTATTTTAATATATGTAAGTAAAGACTAAGAGTTTAAGGATTTCCATATAATTATAAATTCTAATTTTAAAGTTTTATTTATAAATATTTTAATGTTTGCCTAAATTTACTCTATGAAATTGAAATTTTTGTTATTTTATATCTATTATACTACCAAGTATGTAATTGAAATCATTGACCTATAATTAATCATAATTTATTTATTATATGATTAATCTATGAATACAGATTTTAGTATAGAGATACTTCTTTCATATTCATTGATAAAGTTGTAAAAATTTAAATCAAACCACCTTTCCTATTACTTTTACAATGCTTATTATATTAAAATTAATCAATCTGACAGTTTCAATTGACCAGCTACAAATGATTAATAATATAAACTAAACAATATCACACTTTCTTGTAAATGACTCATTTTCTATATATCTTTATATATATATACATATGATATATATCATTAAAAAACGGTCAACACTTAGACAATCCCAATATGAATAACAATTAACAATTTCAAACTGTTGTCAAGGCAATCTTTTAATATTAAAGGTGAAATATATTAATCAATTATATTATACATATATATATATTATCCCTATTTATATAGAATACATAAATAAATAACACACTAAATACACATACCAAATCTCAAACATATCACATACATAAACTAATATACTCAAAATTTTTACCACATCTATATCATAAAATATTACAGAAATGAAATCAGTATGTTCTTAATATCCATTAATCATTAAATATTAACTAATATTATCATTCATATGAAAACTTCAAAAAGTATATTTGAAAATTTCAAAAAATACAGCCAAAGTATGAAACTTATATTCTTGTATTATTTATTTAATAAAAAATTACTAAATAAATAATAGAAGAATATAAGTTTCCTAGCCTTGCTATATTTTTTGAAGATTTCATATGCATAATAATATTTATTAATATGAAATGACTAATAGATATTAAAGACATACTGATTTGATTTCTGTCATATTTTATGATATAGATATAGCATAAATTTTGAATATATTAGTTTACATATATGATATGTTCAAAATATATATGAATATATTGAACCAGATCTTTCTGTCTCGCCCATTCATAGGAGTTTCTATATATGTATATATCTAGTTCACATGTATATAATATTTGTTTATATGGATATATAGTTAATCTATTTAGAATAATCAAGCCATGACCTCATACAAATAACTAACTACTGAAGTACTTGGAAGCCACGACTATATTTCCTTATTATTCAGAACCCCGGGTATTAATATTAGATATCACTAGAGAATTATTGTTGAGTGGTTTAATATAAAAGTATTATATGTAAAATAGTTTTTTTTTTTGTTAAGGCACCAATATTAACAAACTATTTTCGCTATTACACTGTTTCAGTATTAATTAAATAATCTCTTCTATTTTTTGTGAATCTCCTCAAGGATTCGACAGGTAATGTACTAACACATACTCTTATAAACAAATGAAGAATTACAGAGATTGTCTAAATATTAAAACTAACAATTTTAATAAAAAAATAACAATAAAATATAGTTTCTAGCATATTCATTTTTCTACACCCATTTCACAGACAATCAGTGCTATAAATTAATAATAATGCGTTTAAATACTGTCAAATTATTAACATAAACTATATAAAGTAATGCTTAAGTTCTATGTAATGTACTGGAAGTCACACAGCGGTATAGAGACATGAGACTCGAACTAGAATTGTCAAGGATGAATCCCCGAATGAGATATATGAATTATAATAATACATAATTATATAAAACCTTTTTATATTTAAAACTAATCAAAATAAAGATTCAAACTCTGGATGGGATTAAAAGATACTTTAATATTATAAAAGAAACAATTTGTTCTAAATGTAAATTATTTAGATAGTTCACGGTAGAATAGTTTCATTATGCTTACATCTGTAATTATTATGGGATGTCACATTTATACATATATAGTGCGGTTTATTTATATGCCAATGTTTAAAAAGAAGAAGTTGCATAATGGGTTTAAGAAGAGAAACACCATTTTATCATATCATTCAATAATGACCTAGACAAAAGAATTTACAGCAAGTGACACTTTAATGTTTGAATAAATTAATGTCATGTATTTAACAAACTCTGATCAATGCCACTTAGATCATGCAAGACAACATGTATATAACTGCGATGCCAGGTAAATTGGTTTCTGACATCCGTTATATTTATTAAATATTAAATATCAAATTTATAAAACAAACATCAATATAACAAACGTTATATTTTAATTCTTGAATTGAAATAAAATAAGGAAAATTCATTTATGCACGTGGGAGTCGCTCATCTAAGGGAAATAGCTTAATGCAAGCTTTTCGTGACATTCCAAAATATAACTACATTAATAAATAACAAAATGATTTAGTTATATCACAGGGTTACGGCTTATAGATTAGTTTAGGCGTAATTCTAAAATACAATAATGAATGGCGGTGCGAGCATGAGGCAGCAGGATATAAGATTCAGTCCATTTTGGCCGAGAGACGCTTCATCATTTAAATGGGAAAAAGAGAAATGGTACGCCTGTTCTTCTGATAAACCATACCTGGAGAAAAAAAAGGAAGGTAGGGAGATGCAATTGTCCACATAGGGTATCAATGCAGAACTTCCACTACTCTTTTCAAAGGTATCCTAGGGCATTTATGATGCCAGCTAAAACATAGTAAGCGAAGATGGAGGATTTGGAATTCCAATGACCCTCAAATTATGATAAAGCAAAATAATGATGCTGGCAATGCTATGAAATTATGTTGCACCCTTTAATGACTTCAAAATAACTAATGGCCTAAATATAAAATTTTAATCGGGCATAACAGCATGACTTGTATACTAAACCAAATTATATAACTGAAATCTAAAGCTAGATGAATGTCTTAATGACGTATGATTACATTTCCCTTCATTAAACGGGTGCCACATGCATCTGGAATCAATAATCATTATTTAATACTATAATGCTAAAAGCGCTACATATAAATGACTATTACATAAAAAAAATAATGGTCATTATTAATTAAAATATCTTTACTAGAATTTAAGCAATAGCATTCTTGAATAACATTAAATTTATAATCAATAAATATATATTTATGGCACTTATAATAATAATCTGCCTATAATCAGAAATATTATTAAACTAGTACCCAACCCAGCGAGCAATGGCTTTAAAACAAATAATTTAAAATAATTAAAATATCCCTGAAACGCTGGAGATTTAAAAAACTAATCTAGATTAGTGCTTCACGTAGTTGGATTGATTTGGCATATAAATTACATATAAAATAAAAAGCAAATAATTATAATAATAAAATTTTCCGCACTAAATAAAATGTAAGATTTAAACTTAAATAGATGTAAGCATTTACATATATATATTTGATAGGATTATAGAGAGGTTTTTACAGGTAGATATTATATATAATTATGAAAGAAAACATTAATTAGTATTTACAGGCGAGCATAGACAACTTTATATAGATATTGGACTGTTACCTCAGCATACTTGGAGCGAGTGGTTAAATGGTTTTTAAAATTATTTCTTCATATATTATTTCTGAATGTACACATACAAAAATACTATTACAAAATATTTTTGTTTTAACACAGATTTTATTGAAATCTATCTATGTTGGAAATATAAAAAAAAAATGTTTTTTTGACAAAATTGAAAGAAGTCCACATTTTTCAATTTATTTTGAGTAATTTCATTACTATATGTGGTCTAACTTTTTTTTAATAGTGTAATGAATAAATTACATTTTTTTTATTGCTATTTTTTTTTCCCAAGATATTTTGTTTCATATTTATTTATTTTTTAATGGATTTAATTAAATATAACTCAAATCTAATATATACCAGCCATATAATAACAATGATAAACTTAATTAAAAGTATTAGTAATAATTATTATAAAATTAAATCAAGAACATTAGCAATCTCGGTCACTATCGCTTCTTTATCGATGGCAGCCTTCTTCCATGGCAGAAGTTTGGCAGCATACTAGAGACAGCCCCGTGAGGCCCAGGGAAAGACGGTTCGGTTACCTACTCAATAGGCTTTCTAAAAACCAAGAGCAAAGAGAGGGTAAAAGCAAATAGTGTAAGACTAAGACCAAGATTCAGACTAAAACTAAGACCAAGCCTCCCTTATATCTAATCTATTCTATTTATACCACCCAAGCTTTTACAGGAATGCTTTGGTTCATTTGCCCAGAGGCAGATGAGACAATTACTAAATTCTTGAGCAAATTACAGTCCATTTTAATAAAAGTAAGATATAAGAAGATGAGGTTCAAATAGCAAAACTTTTAATTAAAGTTTTTAAATTATAAAAATAAAAACTATGATAAGACAATCTTTTGGTTAATGATAATCAAGCATTTAATTAGTTAAGAAAACTTCACAATGGTTGATTTGAACCTGCCATCTTGGTTATATCTTCTTTCTTTTACAAAATGAAATTAAATGTAAACAATTTTTACAAAAATGACAAACTTTACAGACAAAAAGATTTCACACAATATTCAAACGTATCAAAATCAAAATTATAAAATATTATATAGTAAAGTTTTAACATATTTTAAAATATATATACGTTGCCACATAGTAGGTGATGGCAAGATTAGTACATTAAGTATAATTGCTGGGTTTGAACCCTTGTAAATGGTTAGTTTTTTAGGAAGGAAAACATGAAGCTTACTCTGACTACAGAGTGATTGCTTCAGTAATAGTTCATTAGCAAGTTTGTTTTAAGTTCATTTTAAGTTTGTATTATTATAAAAAGAAGCAAATAAAATGAAAGCTTTTATGAATAATTATTTGTCAAATCTTATTGTGGATTTTCTATAGTTAGTTCATAATGTAACCATGGCTATAGGTTTTAGTTGAAATTTTTGCCTTATTTTGTTTGCATTTCGCTTTTGAATATGTAATCATCGCAGTTCAGGAATTTATTCTTTTATCATGTTGTTTTGGGCACTGAAATGCGATATAGATATGACGATTTGGTTTAAAACTTTTTTTCAGCAGTAGAGTTACTAAGACGGCATCAACAAACGTACATATTGTTTTTAGTCTATGTGCTAATAGATAGAAAAATTATTAAGAATTAAAAAATGGATTGCAGAATATGTAAAAAAAAAAAAAAAAGAAGAAAGTTGATTGAAATTTGAAACAAATGGAATAATTTAATATTTGAAGATGAGATCAAGGAATAGAGAGGCTTTTATAAATTATAGTCCAAGACGAAGCTTAGGAATTTAGCTATTGGTTGATGAATAATGATATTTAAACATACATATATATATATATACAGTATTTAATCTTGTAAGGAAGCAACAATTAAATATATAGCAGTGAGAATATATAATAATTATATCTGGAATAATAATCTTTATATATATATACTATAAGAATCTTTTGCAAATCAGCTTTTTTAAAAGTCATTTTGATAAACTTATAAACAAATATCTTCTTGTATTAATTATAAATTAGATGAAAAAGTGTATAAAATATATACATTGCAACAGAATAGGAAAAGTACAGGAATCTCTGAAAGAGGAAATCTGAGAAGGGCACTGCTTCTCTTTTCAACTATACTTCTTTTAAAATAAGGATTTTCCAAATAGTTTTCTATTTGTACACAAGATAACAATCAACTTTACATGATTTTAAAAATCAATAGGAAACTATATTTAAATACTTAAATAAATAATATTTATTAATAAAGTTAAAATAATTGATAATGGAGCATTAAGACAACTTAAACATCAAAGTTTATTAGCAGCATTTGTTTATTTAAAATTAAGTTTAAAGATAGTAAACTGAATAAATATCAAAAATCAAAAAAGAATTGTTATAATGAAATTTATTAATTTTCTTGTCATGAACATTTTTGGAATTGTGTAATTCTTACATGCTATTAATAACATATATACCTGGGTCTCTTTTTACGCGGACTTATTTAACATGATTTTGAAGTTACGCGATTCGTGTTTCACCGGAAGTCGATTTCCAATAATGCGCTATTACTTTAAATAATAAATTTCATGCACTTACGTTATATTGAAAGTAATAGCACATTATTGGAATTCGACTTTCATCTTAGTAATTTCAATATTTTCAGTGCTTTATAATAGTAAGATTTTATGCAATAATGAAATTAAAATCATGATTTCCACATTTTATGTATACACATATTAAATTTTACAAGATTATAATGTAAATTTGTTCAAACATTGTGTGTGTTAATTTTGCATTTTAAATCATATTCTGTTTTTGCTTTTTAAAAAAGAACGTAATCAATTATTATTTTCTTATTAATGAGACACTAGTCATTAACGTGCTCTTAAATTTCAACGAGAGCTAAATGGTTGTATGTCTGGATATCGTGAGCTTCGTAAACAATTAATAACATCATTGTCTCAAAGATTAATTACTAATTACGTTGTCACCAGAAAATCATAATAATTAAAACGTGTATAAAAAAATGTAAATTACTGAGCTGTAAATTATACATAAAAATATATTATTTTGAATAAAATTAAATATTATAGTTAAAAAAAGTTTGTCTTGTATCAATTTTTTTCAAATTTGAAATTTTTTATTAGTCATATTTTATTTCCTTATTTTTTTTTTTTTGGCGCGAATTTAAAGTAATTTTACATTGGTGCTTTGCTTTTACATGAATTTTGAAAAATCACAGACCGCATCCCCCCCTTTTCAATGTAAGTTACGTCTATTTTTGCGCGATTTCGTTTGCGCGTGTTTTCTGAGGAACCTATCTATCTCGTAAAACGAGACCCAGGTGTAGTTAGTATTACATTCAAATAAAGATCATTTCAATTTTTAAAATATGTGTACAAAAAATAAACAGAATGAATGAAAAATAATGAAAGTTATCTTGATTTAATTTTATAATAATTATTACTAATAATTTAATTAAGTTAATCATCGTTATTATAGTGGCTGGTATATATTAGATTTGAGTTATATTTAATTAAATCATAGTAGTTCGTGCAATATTTAAGAATTAATCCTCTTGTATTCATTTTTTTTGTTACTCATCTCTAATGTGGATTTGTTTTGTCTTTATGCCTACAACTGCTATTCAGTAACGTAATTTATTAGTGTAATAAATTCAATTTTTTATCTGATATAAAATATATGTAAAAAATATTGTATGCTATTTTTTCAGATTGTTACAATTTCAACACTTAAAAAAAGCATAGAAAAGCAGAGATATAAACATTGTTAGAAACAATAACTAGAATGAATGAAAAATAATGAAAGTTATCTTCCTGATTTAATTTTATAATAATTATTACTAATACTTTAATTAAGTTTATTATTGTTATTATATGGCTGGTATATATTAGATTTGAGTTATATTTAATTAAATCCATTAAAAAATAAATAAATATGAAACAAAATATCTTGGAAAAAAAAAAGGCAATAAAAAATGTATTTTATTCGTTACACTATTAAAAAAAAGTTAGACCACACATAGTAATGAAATTACTCAAAAATAAATTGAAAAATGTGGACTTCTTTCAATAGATTTCAATAAAATCTGTGTTGAAACAAAAATATTTTGTAATAGTATTTTTGTATGTATACATTCAGAAATAATATATGAAAAAATAATTTTAAAAACAATAAATTATTTAAAATGTTAATTTTGTCCCTGAAATATACTATTTTCAAATATATTGGCAAATTGTACATTAATGACATCTTATCATCATCAATAGTATTCTGCTTCATGTAAAAGTCCAGAGAGTAATCATATCATCAATTCATTCATTTTTTCCACTACATTCTCTTTATTGCCCAGCTCTTCGATTCCATGTAACTCTTCCTATTTCTTATATCATCCAATAATGTTAATCTCTTCTTCTTGATTCTACTCATTATTCTCTCCAAAACATGTTAAATTAAACTATATTTTTTTTAAAATATATGTCCAATCAAATTTCTCATTCTCTTTATAATTCCTTAATCAAATTTCTTTTTTAATTTACTCTTTTCAAACCTTTTGTTATTTTGTTCATCCAACTGACTTATTCCATTCTTCTCCATGTCCACATCTCAAAAACTTCCAATATGTTCATAATTTCATTACTCATTGTCCACATTTTACAACAATACATACCACATGTAGCGTTTAATTAATCTTTTTCTTAATTCACTCTTCAAAAGTCCACAAAATATTTTCTTTCTCTTAATAAATGCCTCCTTTGCCAATGCTATTCTTTTAACTTCATCTTCACTTCTTCCATTCTCAATCAACCAACTACCCAAATATCTAAATCCCTTTACCTGTTGAACTATGTTATCATGGATTTCAATTTGAAGTCTTTTTGCATTCCTCCCTATCCATAAACACTTAATTTAATCTTCAAGACATTTTTCATCCTCAATTCATCTGCAAATCTTATACATTTTATTAATTTTACCTCCAACATTTGCTCTTCCACAGTATAAATAATTATTTAATATATCTTCTACATAAATATTAAAAGAACAGGTGACATACTGCATCTTTGCCTAACTCCTCTTTCTGTATTCACTTCAGTCTCAATTCTCTAGTTTAATTCGTATCCTTTGCCTAATGTACATATTCAAAATCAATCTTATCTCTCCAAAACATTCTCTTATTTTTTAAGATAGTCATAAGTTCATTTCAGATTACAAATCCACAAAACATATATCAATTCCATTATCTTTTTCAATATATATCTGCAATTAATTGTTCTAACAACACCAATAGCATTTCTTGTATTCTCTCTCTGAAAACCAAACTGTTCTCTACCTTTCCATAAGAGTTAAAATCCTCAATAAAACTTTAGAAGCATGAGATAACAAACTTATTGTCCTGCAGTCATCACATTTAACAGCCTTTTTAGCAAATTGGAATTATTACAGTCCTTAAAAATTCTTCAGGCCGAGCTTAGATTATTACATATCAAATTACAAAGTCCAACTATTTCTTTCATAGTAATTTCTCACCATTTATTTCAAAAATTCTATAGGTATTGCATCAAATCCAACAGCCTTACTATTCTTCATTTGTGCAATTGACTTTATTATTTTGTCTGGTTATGTGTACATACCTTACTTCAATATCTTCATTTTCAAGTTCATAATTAATTAAATTATTTTCTTTTTTAAATAGACACTAAAGATATTCTTTCCATTTTTTAATATATGCTATCAGTTAATCTTGATTCTTATTTCCAATTTCACTTGTTAACCATGTCTTTTTCTTTCAAGTAGCATTTCTAATTCTATCAAATACCAGATCATATCTTTTCACCACTTGAAACATTTCTATCTCTACATTCTTGTTCTATTCGTTTTTCTTATGCTAAATCTGTTTCTCTTCTTAACTCATTATCAGTTTTTCTATATGCTCTTTGCCCTTCCTCAGTATTGACATTCTTCATCTTTCTCCATACTTCCATGAGTGTATGGAGTGATCACTTGTATATTTATGATTTGTGCAATTTTGTAGTTGTGTATTTCAGTGATAAAATGTCCTATTTCATATTTTTTCAAAAAATCTGGTAAGTAGACGGATTTATTATGCAATTTAAGCTTGTTTATGACGTATAATTTTTCTGCGGCATCGGCATAGGTTAAGAAAATTATTTTAATTATAATTAGTGCACTTAAGAGTTTCATGTTTTTTTTTAAACAATTATATAAAAACTTTTGAAAATAAAACTGGAAAGCATTTTCTTGATTTTGATTATGTTGTTTCTATTTTTGGTAGTAAATAATAGATTAAGAATTATCAGAAAAATATCAATCAAAAATAAATATAGTCCAAAATTGATTTTACTTATTCTAAATTGTTCTTATTCTTATTTTATTTTGAGAAGCCCTGTTTTTTCAATAATTTGTTGAGCCATTTTTAAATCTTTTGAAACAAGAGTAAAGTATTTGTACATTTTTATTTTAATTAATTACTTAGGTATTTTGTTTGAATTTCAGATTTTGGAAGTAAAATTTATTTAAAATGTTAAAATGACCTTAGAAAATATCAAAAAACCAAAATAATAACAAGAAAATAAAAGCTTTCAGAAAGAATGGATAGGAAAATTTGCTTTTATTAACAATAATGGAAAGTCATTGTCTTATTTATAAAGTTAGAATTGGAAACTACAAAGTAAGCAATTTACATCAACATTATGAAGTAAAATCATCATCTTACCCTACATTTCAACTCGATATCCACACAATTCAAAATTGCAAACAAAGAAACTTTAAGTCATTGCAAGCAGATCTTCATAAGCAACAAGAACTCTTCTTTTAGTTGAGAAGATGACAGAGCCAACAAACCTAGTTTTTTGGTAGCTTGGCATACTGCTCATACCAAATGTCTGTAAGAAGAAGAATTTATTAAAAGAAACTTGGAAGAAGTAGTATAAGTTTTAGGTTCAGATAATACAAAACTGCACAAACTGATCGCACAAGTTCCTATGTCACGTCCTACAACTGAGTGTCATATTAGTGTAATTAGTAAAAGTGTTGAAATAGTTTGATATGTGATTTGAAAAATTGTACAGCATTCAGTTTAGCTCTCATCAAGTCTACGGAAATTCAGGATGTTTCACAAGTGACTGTTTTTGACCATTATGTATCTGCAGATGTAAATGTGAAGAAAAAAATGTTGGACCTACAAGCTCTTACCAGAAACAACTCACAGTATTGACTAAAAAATGTACTTGAGGTAATGGATAGGTTTGAATTGCCTTGTGATAAACTTGTAAATATTGAAACTGACAGAACCCCTGCAATGATAGACCTTATTGGTCTTTTAAACAATGATTCTAAGATTCCATGTTTTGTATCTCTTCACTGCATATTCCACTGTGAGCCTCTCATATAGCAAAGTACTTAAAATATGAAAATGTATGGAAGATTGTTTTGCAGAATGTGAATTTAATTAGAACAAATGCCAAAACACACTGTCAATTTAAGAACTTTTTAGAAGAGTTAAATAATGTGAATTACCCAATGATCTCCTTATTGTCTGCTATAAGATGGCTGTCAATTTACAATATTTTGAGCCATTTTGTGGAACTCCTAAATCCTATAATAACATTTTAAAAAATTAAATGAAAAAAATACCCAAAATTAGAAAATGAACAATGATAAAGTCTCCATACAATAATGCTGTTCATGTGTTGTTTAATGGTTTAATTAGAAAATGAAATTTGGCTTTCAGAATTAATGTTCATTACAGTCATTATGGAACAATTGCAAACAATTTGATTTTACAAGGAAAGGGAAAAATGATTAGTGATTTTGCAACAAACTATATTTAGTTTTGAAGCTAAATTTCTGCTTTTTTGCATAATCTTAAGACCAGAATATTTAATCTAATATAATTAATATCAAAGAAGAAAAATTAGACATATATAAAGAAAAATTTGAAGGATTACAAACAGATTTTAAATGTAGGTTTGAAGATTTGAAAAGTTTTAATCTACATTTACATATTTTGTGAACACATTTATTTGTGATATTATTGAAAATGGATTTTCAATTTCTGAAATGATACTTGTCGAAAAGTGGCTGGGTATTGGAGTTATTAGATGCATTACAAATCTAGTTCTCTAATTGAATTTTGGAAACTTATGCCAGAATCAAAACATCCACATTTAAATAAAGCTGCTTGTCATCTAATTTCAATTTTTGGTACAACATATGGCTGTGAATCGTTGTACTCCATAATAAAGTTTGTCAAGTCAAAATATCATTCACAGTTGACTAATCATTATCACAGAATTGCTGTGACTTTTTAACAAATTATATACCATATTAAGTTAAATAAAATTTGTATTTATTTTTGTGTACTTAAATAACATGACGTGGCTCTTTACAATATATGAAAAACCAGCATGCGGCTCTCATTGAACTCATATATGACATACTCCTATTATAGATAATAAAAATAAATATTTTTATAACTTTATCACTAAAAAAATCTTAATAAAGCAACACTATGATTGAATGCATGCAACTTTAGATTACATATAAAAGATAATTTAACGTTAAATATATATAGCAGTTTCACTTTATATTTGCACACATTATGTAAACACACTATAAATTTCTTTAGAACATCGTAAGTTCACAATAATAATCTTCAAGATTATTATTGTTAATTTATGATGTTTCAATTTTTTTTAATTAACATCTGCAATGAAACAACATTAATTTTCTTCTTGTTTTTTATTTATAAAAAGAAAAGCAGAAAAGTATAATTTTTTTGAATTGTTTATAAAAGTAGATAAAGTCTATCAAGCATTATGTTATATGGCTTCTGATATAATAATAATTAGGAATGGATTTTTTGTTTTATAAATTACTTTCAAAGAGAGATAAATAAGAATTTAATGAAATAATTTTTCTAAATAATTAATAATTAATTAAACTAAGATTAATTTGAATAAATAATTTAGTTCTAGTAATAACTTTTTCAGTGCATATTTATAGAAATATGAATTTTACAAAATTTCTTTTTATTATCATCTCTTGTGATATTTTTGGAACTTTGTTCAAGATATTTTTTTTTTTTTTTTTTTAAAAAAACTTTAACTTTATTTTGTTAAACATTGCACTGTGTGACTATATTAATATCTGCCTTTTTTTTATTATCTATCTTGAAGATGCCAGATGAAAGGCTATTTTCTAAGAACAGTTCTCACTCTGTAGAAATTAAATCCCCTACTATCAAACCTTTGCATGGTCCCGAACAACAGCGACTTTCGCATGAACAGGTAATCTTATCAATTTTATAAATTCATTTAATATTTTTGAAGTGATGTGCTTATTAATTTACTTAGCACAGATAATGGATGTGTAAATATTTACAGCATAATGGTTGATTGTAAAAAAATCTTATTTTTGCATGGAATAAAATAACCTATTAATTTTTTTTTGTTCTTTTGCTGTTTGTTATTAATAACTAATATTTTAATTTTTTTTTTGGTTTTATATATTTTTAAAATAGTAATATTTTGAAAAATTCTTAAGATAATTGACACTAAATGTAATAAATTAAAGGCAATATTAATACTTCTTCATATATGGAGAAAACATTGATAATATTAAAATTGTATTTAATATTAATGTTTTCTCTCTATACAAAGAGATATTAATATTGCTTTTAATTTATTATTATCTTCTGATATCAAAGTTACATAATGAATCTTGAATCAAGATTTTATAAAAAAATTTTATGGATCTAGAAAACAATTTCAAGCTATACTTCGATTACAGCAATCTTTATCAAAATTGTCTTTGAAGATATAAAACATGTTTTTTTAACAAATGACTTGATTATAGATATATCCAGTAGATATCAAATGAATGACAAAATAAGTTATACAAATTTATTACTAAAAGATTAATTCTTCTGTTAAAGAAAAAATCGAAAATGGTCAGCACAGCTGCCTTACAAGCAGTTGTCTCGGGTTTGCGGGTTCGCTTCTTAGCAAATACTTTGACAAAAAAAAAAAAAAAAAAGCAATTTGTTAAAAAAATAAATTGTCTTCATTGTTTTATTTTTCATGTGTATTTATATATATATAAGTAAAGTAAAACATGTTTTTTTTTTATTTTTGAAATAAATAACCATTGGAGGAGCATTTCCAATAATCTCTTATAGAGGAACAGTGAAGAAAAAAGTAGTATTTGCAAAGTTTGTTAGTTGTAGAGTTGAAGAATTTTCCATCCTTGTTTCATGTTATAACTAACAATACTTAAATAATCATGATTAGATGGCTGCTCAAGAGAAAAGTATTATATCCTTCTATTTATTTATATGGTGAACAAAAATAATATTTGTTTGCCTCAAAAAAAAAAAAATTTTTTTTTTTAATGGTAGCAATAAATTTTTGATACATAATAAAACAAATGCATAATTTTTTAATAATATAATTTATTAAAGTTACATTTTTAATTTTTATTCTTTGCATGGCTTTTTGTATGACATGATTTATTTGAGAAATGCCATACTTCAGTTGCATTTTCTCTAGAAATAAAATATGAAAAATTAAATCTTTAATCATATCAGATCAATGTCTATGTACTTGCCTTTTCTTTTTTTTATATAGACACTTCCCACATTAAATCTAAGCTTACAAAAACTAGCCTATTCAAATAATGGTATTTACAATGTATTGGAAATAAAAAAGAATTGAAAAAGATAGTTTTTCTGAATTTGTTTAATAAAAAATGAGAAATGAATATGAATTATTATAATTCTTTTTTTTAATCTTGATTCCTGATCTTTTTGCTCCTAGAGATGGGAATGGGAGATTCTTTTAAAAAATTTATTTTCTCTTGCCTGCTATTCATTAGAAAATGGACTGGGTGGCCTTTTTAAAAAATATTTTGAAACCCTTAATCTAGAGTAGAGGTGGGGAATCTTTGCCTCATGGGCCAACTCCAGGTTTCAAAAAGCTCTCAATCTGACCCACGGACATTTTCAAAAGCGTATCTAAAATGACTCTATATAACAAACTTCTATTTAAACATGTATGTAGTGCAAATATTGAATTAAGAGTTAAGTAAAATAAAATATTTGTTACTTTCTTAACTACGTATTTTTCTCCAATCTTTATAGTACACCTGGGTCTCTTTTTAGGCGGATTTATTTAACACGATTTTGAAGTTACGCTTTCACCAGAAGTCTATTTCCGATAATGTGCTATTACTTTAAATAATAAATTTCGCGCACTTACGTTATATTGAAAGTAATAGCACATTATTGGAATTCGACTTTCATCTTAGTAATTTCAATATTTTCAGTGCTTTATAATAGTAAGATTTTATGCAATAATGAAATTAAAATCATGATTTCCACATTTTGTGTATACACATATTAAATTTTACAAGATTATAATGTAAATTTGTTCAAACATTGTGCGTGTTAATTTTGCATTTTAAATCACATTCTGTTTTTGCTTTTTAAAAAAGAACGTAATCAATTATTATTTTTTTATTAATGACACTAATCATTAACGTGCTCTTAAATTCCAACGAGAGCTAAATGTTTGTATGTCTGGATATCACGAGCTTCGTAAACAATTAATAAAATCATTGTCTCAAAGATTAATTACTAATTACGTTGTCACCAGAAAATCATAATAATTAAAACGTGTATAAAAAAATGTAAATTACTGTACTGTAAATTATGCATAAAAATATATTATTTTGAATAAAATTAAATATTATAGTTTAAAAAAGTTTGTCTTGTATCAATTTTTTTCAAATTTGAAATTTTTTATTAGTCATATTTTATTTCCTTATTTTTTTTTTTTTGCGCGAATTTTAAAGTAATTTTACGTTGGTGCTTTGCTTTTACGCGAATTTTGAAAAATCACAGACCGCACCCCCCCTTTTTCAATGTAAGTTACATCTATTTTTGCGCGATTTCGTTTGCGCATGTTTTCTGAGGAACCTATCTATCTCGTAAAACAAGACCCAGGTGTAATTCATTCTATCAGAGCTACAATATTCCAACAAATTATGTATATTGTTTGGTCTATCTGATTACAGATTTAATCTACAAAGCTAGAATATTTTGTTTGTTTTATAAATCATTTTTGCAGATGAACATATATTAGCAGAAATAAAACTAGAATTTTACTTCATTTTATTATTATTATTATTATTATCTATTTAATTTTTTATTATTAGGATGGTTACATTAAGATAAGAAAAATTGATTAAAAAAATCATGCATTTCAAAAGTAATGGTGCGACACATATTTTTTTTATAGAAAGAAATAGTAAATCGGTGGGCCTAATATGTCTGGAAAGTATTTCAGTTAATAAAGAACACAATATTAAGAAGCATTATTTATCAAAACATTTTGATTACAACAAAATTTGTGGAAGAATAAAATAGAAAATTTGAAAAAGAGCTTCATCAAGTAGCTGACATGTTTTACAAAAAGTACAAATAAGACAGAAAATTTTGTGAAAACAATTCAAAATCATTTCCGGAAAGGAGTTTATAAAAGACTGTATCCTAATTTCCATAGAATTAATTTACCCAGAACATAAAAAGAATTTTTTGAATATAAATATGTCAAAAACAGATATAAGGCAAAATTGACAATATAATATTAAATGTGGAACAATCATTAATAATAATATTACTTTATTTTTAATTCACAAAAAAAATATGGCCCGCATTAAAAAAGAGAAAGTTGAAATTAGGCCATTAGTTGAAACAATGTTCCCCATCCCTGATCTAGAACATCAGTTTCCAAACAGTGATACATATATCCCAGGGATATGCAGAAAACAGTCAGTAATGGCAGAAAAAAATGTTTTCAATTCAACTCTATGAAAATTAGAGGCACTGCAGAACAAAATAAGGTATCCAACATTTCAGAAACAAAGTTATAGGCTAAACTGCAAGGCTTGCAGTATTTAAAAAAAACGGCTACTATTTTCAAAATAATGAGTATCATTTGTAGAAATTGGTTTAAAAGAGATATACAAATGTGAAAATGTTGAAATCACATGATCTAGACAATAATAGTCTTTGGTCTGTGAAACAAATAAATTTGCTTTCTCCCCTCTTTCCCCATATGAGCACACAAATAAGTATAATTTTAATAGATATTAAAAAAGGAAGAGAATATGTTTACAAAAATAATATTTATTATTTTAAATACATTTAGTATTATAATTAAATTTTGTTTTTCGTCTTTATTTTATTAAATATTTTTAAACATCTACTTATATGTAACATTCACTCATGTATTTAACTGTTTGATAAACTTGTGTATATATTATAACAGGTCTGTTATATGGCACACAACAACATAGTTGTGTGTATGCACATATATATTAAACCGGATACTATCCGCTTCAAAAGTCCAATCGTGACTTTTACAGTTATTTTAAAGATTTAATATTTATTCTTTTACATAGTAAAGGTATATTCACACTCACATTTATTTTCTTTTCTGTAATTTTTTTTTTTTTTTTGTGATTTAAAATCTGTTTTAGTAATTTTGTAAAAACTTTATAAATTATCTTATAAAATAAAAGTTCTTTTTTTTTTTAATTAAATGAAAAGTTAATTGCATTCTTGTTACCTAAAAATATTAATCTATTTTCATTTTTCTTAATTAAAAGGAGTGGAAATTTAATTTCTTATAATTAGTTTATGAATAAATTAAGACCCTGGTGATATATTTAATTAAGATTGAGTGGGGGATAGGGATTGGTCCTGGACAAATACGTCTAATTAATTAATATGAAAAAACAAAGATTACACGGGAGATAAAGTGGCATATAAATAGACCTGAGTTTAGGGACTTATTATTCTTGGGACTTGTTATTATTCTGGGTGTCTTGACCTAGATTAATTTACTTTAGAAGAATAGCGATACACATCATTTCGTTCGGCAGATTATTATTCGTCAGATTTTCCTTCACATTCAGATTTTTATTATCATTCTCTGGATTCGTGCCTAGATTAATTCGCTATGGCTATAGAGTGTAATACAATGTTAGCTTTCTGGACCCGACATCAGAAGTTATATTCGTATTCCTGTTACTCAGATTTTCCATCTAACTTTCAGATTTACCTGCTTGAGTTAATAGTGTTCACTTGCCAGATGGCCGAATTCCACATCATGTATATTCAGACTGCCAGAATGCCATGTTAAGTCAACTTAAAGATGGAACCTGATCTCCTTGCTATTCTTCCAAGTATGCCATGAAAGCCTAAATTCGAACGATTTCAAAGTATGCCTCCACACTCACCGCCATTACAGGAGAAAAGCATTTGAAGATATTATCCATGCACAAATGTGAGTACTCACGACTTTCCAGCTCTGGAAGGTAATTTCTTTTATATTTTTGCCAGGGCATATAATCTCTAAGTCTCCCTTCAATCCAAATGTAATCTATAATCTAAAATTTCGTATCATAATTATTATATGTATTTTTCCTTATTGATGTGTGTGATATTTTAACAGTGGTATATATTTGTAATTTTAAATTGTGTTCTATTATATGTCAGGGCGTGTATCGAGAATTTATTTCTTAAAGCTATTTAGATTTGTAATTATTATTTCACTTTCTCAACAAATGCTTGGGCAGACGTAAATAATTTTCTGATTACTTACTTATCTCCTATTGAGACTTAATCATTATATAGCAGTTTAGTTTTGACCAATCGTTGTGGTTGGTGATTCACCAGTTATATGTTTCTGTTTTCTCTTAAATCAGAGATTTGATTATCTTTTTTTTTTAAAATTACCTATGCTGGAGTATTTTCTAAGATTTCTATTTTCGTTAAATTGGAGATTTAAGTTTTTTCCCATACTACAATTCAAACTTTGTCATATTATTTATATCATATTTTCTCTTCTTGCATTAAATCAACCTTGGTTCTTGAAAGTAGTCTATGCAGTAGTTTGCAGACATATGACGTCATTAGTTCAATATACTAGTGTATGCTCATCAGTGCTGAGTCATTGATTCATACAAGAATATTTTATTTATTTTTTTTAAAACTTTTTGAATAGGGAAACCAGAATTACTTAGGTGAGTCGTCCGCCGAAGGAAAATTCTCCCTTCCCCCTTTTAAAACACTATTAGAAAATTAGCCTGTCTGCTGGAACATTTGACGTTTTATTTTGCTCATACATGCCTTGTTAGAATTTAATAAAAACTACATTTATATTATTTGTGTACTTGAAATATTTTTTATATTAATTTTCATAAACTGTAAACTTTTTTAAATTATACTTTTTAACATTTCTCCTGCTTTTATTTAATTGCTTGTCTGAACAATATTAATGAGCTCTTGCTCTTCCTGGGTTTAGCCAGTACCGATCATCATCATTAACTTTTGATCACAGTAAATTAAATGTTCCAGATACACAGTGACCTGGTGGCACGCACCCTCTGTGAGCAAAAGAAGATAGAGTGACCATTACAATATATAATGTAAAAGAAAAGTAGAGATAAAACACAGACATAAATTTTTGTAGATATTTTCTACATTTTCTGGAATAAAAATTATAAATAAAGGGTTAAATAACTCTGAATTTAAAATAGAATTTTTTTGTAAATTAGACAGTTAAAAACATCTTAATAAATATTATTTGTAATTCTGATTTTGAATTTAAAACAAGCATGATTTATTTTTGAAATAATGCTTGTATACATTTCTTTTATCTATTTTTAAAAATCATTGTAGATTAAAAATTCCAAAGGATTAAAGTAAAAACATGTAGATCACATCGATAAAATTCCAAAAGTAGCTTGTAATTAAAAGTGATTTGAAAAGATTAAAATTGATTTTAATCAAGATAAGGATTAGACAGAAAAAACTTTTCAATTAAGCTGTTTTTATCACTGCAAATGTTTCTATAAAAGAACTGATAAAAAAATATCAGTTCAGTTTGGCTTGTAATTTCTGTAAGAGTTGGCCAGAAAGCTTGGCTAATAATATTTTGAGAAGCAATGGCCAAATTGGTCAGTTACCAAGTTTAGATAGTAATTTTTTTGAAAACAGTTCTTGTTTTAATATTTTCTGTAGAGTTGCAAATGGCTAACCAATTTAGGGTGATTAATGTTCACATGCTGATGACCATTACCCCAGGTACCACCCTGTATTTACCCATAGCATTACAATATTATATAGTGTATGCATGTTAAAAATTAAGTTATTTTTTGTTAATGGTAAAGAGATTATTATTCATTATCTTCATTTTTAATTATTATCAAAATGAGGTGAAATTAAGATCTCTCAAAGTTTAATCTAGTTTGTTCATCCATAACTTTTCAAAATTACTCTAGCAAACTTTATTAATAATATTTTCAGACATCTCATGCTTTTTTTTTTTTTTTCTAGATGTTTTATAGTTTCTTGAGGTCAAGTTTAAAATTTCAGTTTTCTATCATTATTTTTTCTTGTAATATGTGCACATCAGGTTCACTTCAGAATTTTAATTTTTATAATGATATCCACTTATTCTTTTACTCATATTTTATTATACATTTCCCCTTAGAAATTCCAACATATTTTTCTTTGTACTTTTCTATATGGTTTGCAATCGTTGTATTACTCTTATATTAAGTGCTCATATCTGTAAATTAGCATTAGTAGAACACCTACATTAAAATTCTTTTGAAGCACAAAATCATATTTTATTTTAATATTATTTTCACAAAAGTTTATCCAATTTAATTTTGTGATTAATTTCATTCATTATGTTATTATAAATATTAATAATCTGACATAGTATTTATAATTGTTAATTTTTTTTTGAAAAGTTATTAAATATTACATTAGCATTTATTTTTAGTCCTACTTTTTTGCTTTTATCTGATCATTGTTGCAATACTTCCAAAAGCTATGAAACATTATTTTCAAAAACGATATCATCTATATAATATCTATAATTTTATTTTTATAACTTTGCATTTTGATTTGCAAAATACTTGACATAAAATGGCTGTAAAAAGGTTTGGAAATAAAACATTTTCCTATTACATACCCATCTCAGTGTTAGTTTTTGTTTTATTATTAAATCCAATTTTGATAAATAATATTTACCTATTTCTTTTAAAATTTATGAGAATTCTCATAATTTCCTGTAGTTTTTACTTTTTTAATAAATTTAATTGCATATCTCAAAAGATGTTTTCATAGTTATAGGAATTATTATTTTTTTTTTTTTGTTCTTTATTAGTAAATTAATCTTTTTAGGGTTTTTCCAGGCACATCACAATGTTGTCTTCCTTTTAATAATATCACCACCTTTTCTTCTTATTGTTGAATTAACTATTCTCCTTCCAGCACTGAAATGTTATTTTTTATCTTTGAAACTTTTATTCTTTTTTTTTTTTTTTTAGCTTTTTATAGATTTCCAAAAATTCAGATTTTTTAAATGGATCATTTTAACATGTTTTTTTTTCTATTTTTTTTACAAACATTGTCACATCTTAATTGAACATTTATCAGCAATTTACTTTTTTTATTTTTTATATCCGTGTTGTTATTTTTACTGTATCTATTATTTTCTTGTTTATCTCATTCCTATCAGAAACATAAACAATTTATAAAGTTTTAGTTTTTTAAATTTATTAGAGTATATTCCCTCATAGTTAAAATATACAATTTTGTCATACTTTCATTTGGATGCTTTCATATCCCTTTTATTTTAGAATTTTTCTTAAAAAGATTGAAAGAATTACATAAATTCTATTAATTAGAGTTTTTTTTTTATTGCTGTTTTCATATCAAATTTACTGTCAGCAAGTTTGTTTTTCATTTGTTTTCCAATTCTAGTATTAAAATCTCGAATGATAATTTCAAAATTTTATTTGACTAATAAAAAATATCTTGAAACCTATAAACAATTCTACTGCTTCATCAAAATAAGTATTTGAGTTTTCCAGTAATGTTGAATAATCTACAGCTCTGACTATTATACCATTGATCTATAGAATGTTATTACAATTTTATTCATAATGAATCATACTCCACTAATGCTTACAATATTTGTAAGTTTATTATAGTAATTACAATAGCAATTTTATAAATTAATTATTTCACTATTTCTTCTAACTCAGAGTGTCCAACAATGATTCATTTGTTGTTAACAGTTTTTTTTTCTAATTAATACATTAACTTGGAAGCGATTAATAGATGCAGACAACCAAATAAAAGATTATCAAATTAACAGGCTATCAATTCTTAGTACTTTGTTTCTTTGGTCTTCATTGTGCTAACTTGGTTGTTGACTACATTTTCAAGGATAAAATAGATGTAATTTATTTTTGCAAAATAATATCTAATTATAAAAATGAGAATAAAACTTTGTGCTTTTTTAAATTGTAGATTTTAATTTTATTATTAATAGTGATCCTCTCCCTTCCTAAATATGTGATAGGTAATATGCTAATATTTTTTTCAAAAGTATGCTCTTTTTTGTTTTGTTTATATGATTATATTCAAGGAATCTTTTATTATATTTATGTATTTGTGTTGTTTTTAAATTAATTTTTAGTATTAACCATCAATGTTAGTATTATTTTTACAAACACTGGAAGTAATTTTGTAAAAATTAATGATTGTTTTTAATTATTTTTTTTGATGACATGTTTACTATAAGATATATTTTCAATAATTTTTATCTTGATTTTTTTTTTTTGTTATTGTTTCTATGTTTTTATTTATTATTTTTTAGCGTAATATTTTATTTGATTTTATTATATAATTACATTTTTTTGTTATATCAAAATTAAAATTAATTTTTTTAATTTTTAGCATGTATAAAGACATTAACTTTTTTTTTATGTTAAAAAAAGTTGCATATATAAAACAAGTTAATGAATTTATATATACTTAATATGTATTAAAAAATCAAAATTCAAATGATATTTTTAAAATACAATAATGCATGCATTATTATCAATTTGTAATCAGACCTTAATTATAGAATAGTATTTCCATTTTTTAAAATAAAAGTATATGTTACAATTGATGCTTGTTTTGTATTTTATATAGCAAGATATGTATATGTAATTAAAGTATTATTACTTTTTGCTTACTCATTATAAATTGGATCTCGACAATAAACATCTCTTCAATGATTGATAATTGTTCAGTTCTATTAGAGTAATACATATATTTAATACACCAATTATCTAGTAAACCTTTTTCTACTTTAAGATCAGTTTCTTTAAAACAATGAGACAGTAGATCAAAATCTAAAATAATTCCAAAATATAGTTTTATTAGCAACAATAATTTTTTTGATTTTTATATTTTTGGCTGCACATTCTGGTGATACATGATAATTGTATTAGTATATGTTAAAAGACAAGCTTTTCAAAAGTCATGTTTATTATAGCCAAGCTTCTTTTACTGCCACATACATTTATAAAATCAACCTTTTTATAGTGTATTTAAATATATATTTTTAATTATAGTTTCGTTCAGCTTTGCAAATGGTAGTGAGTCCTGGAGACCCACGAGAAGATCTTGAAAATTTTATAAAAATTGGTGAAGGCTCCACAGGCATAGTTTGCATTGCCACAGAAAAAAATACAGGACGCCAGGTTGCTGTGAAAAAAATGGATTTACGAAAGCAGCAGAGAAGGGAGCTTTTATTTAATGAAGTGAGTAGTTAATTTTTAAGAAAATAGAATTTTATATTGTTATGTGTGTATGTAATGAAAAAAAAGCATATTTTCATTTGTTAAGATTACATTTTTTTTTATAATATTATTTTGATATTATTTTCAAATATAATTAATGTTTTGTATGAATTTATAAATATATTGTAAACCAAAAATGCCAAGAGCTAAATTGAATATTATTTATAATTCTATCACATTCTCAGCAAACACTCCTAAACTTTCCAGTTAAATCTCACCAACTGTTGTCACAGCAATATTAACTTTAGTTAGAAAATGGTAAACCATAATAGAGTGAAATTAAAATTAGGCAATATGGTTACTAGAACTTCATACAAATCAGCTTACATTTAATGTTTCAAAATAAAATTTGTAATTAATCATTTTAAAACCTTGTTAACAAACAGACATAGTAAATTGGAAAAATGCCAAAAGCTAATTTGAATATTATATATAATTTATGTCATATCCCAGTGAACAACATTTAAATTCCCCAGATAAATCTTGCCATCAAATATCAAAGCAATATTACATAATATAATAATATATATTCATTTTTAAATTTTATAATGTTATTAAAAGTATGAAAAACACCCAGACCTATTATTCTAGAACAAAATACATCTTTTATATTCACCAGTAAAGTTTCTATATTTTGTATGCAAAATATTTTAAGTATTAGATGATGCTTGTTTTGTTAGATCTTTTCGTGGAGTTTTTCTAATTTTTTTTTTTAGTAAATACACAGCAATGACAATAACTAGAAGGTCACTTTTGGAAATACATTAAAGAATTAGTACATTTTTGAAGTGTATATTGAAACAATTAAGTCTACAAAATTTATTCTTGGAGGGAATATTAGAGAGGAGGAAAAGTAGAGAAAGGGTGAGAATGATACGGCTGAAGAATGTGATTAATTGGGCTCATAAAATTTAGAAAAAAGTTCATGAGAACCTTAGAATATGATTTTTTATAAAAATATATTTAATCCAGCTTCTGGAAAAGAAAAAAAATGTATTGCATTATTAAACTACAAAATTTTTTTTAATGTTAATAAATTGATTTTCAAAAATTGCTCTAAATTGTTAATACAAAGGAAATGTTATATTATAAAATAGAATAAAAGTGAGGTGAAACTTTAAAGACTGTTTGTCATCAATAAAGAAAAACTGTCAAGGATTCCAATATATTTTCTGTTAATTGTCTTGAAGTATAATGCTATTACAAGTACAATATCAGTAATATGATTACTAAAAATTTGGCAATTTTTTAAATGCAAACAAAATTACAAGGAGGTCTTAACATTTTTTTACTTTTATTTACATGAATTATGAATTACTTAAACAATATTTTTATTTAATCTTGAATATGCATATGCCTTCATGTACACACATACATACATTAAAAAATATATAATAAATTAAGTATCTTAAATAAATTAATATACAGTCATCATGCATTCTAAAATAAAATTAATTAAAAAAAACAAAGCAAGTTCAATAATATATTACTCCTGCAAAATAAATCTGACTGCAAGTGCTATATTTCTACTTTGAAAACTTTTAAAAAAAATATTGATGAATAAAATAGATAGATAAGAGCTGGAATATTATTATTATTATTATTATTATTTTTTATTATAACAAAATATTAGATTTAAGGATGTTAATAGTTATTATTATTATTTTTTCAGTTCAACAAGCTCTTTTAGATTGTCAAAAATGAAATAAATTGCTTAAAATATTTTTATAATCAGTATTATAAATTTATCACATGATCACATTTCCTATACTAGCACATTAATTGTTGATAAACAGAGCAAAACTCTCCATAAAGTATTGCCACCTGTACTAAACAGAGTAATCAATGGATGCCAGAAGGCTTGTGCATAAAATCCCTATCTAATGCCTACTCATCCAATATCCCCAGACTAGTTTCTGGCTTGTGGCCTTCGTCAGTGAGGAGCTTTGGATCTGAGAGCATCCATTGATTACTCTGTTTAGCACAGGTGGCAATACTGTATGGAGAGTTTTGCTCTGTTTATCAACAATTAATGTGCTAGTATAGGAAATGTGATCATGTGATGCTTAATGGTTTAACACCAATCCTGCCTAATAGGATAGTGGTGGCTATGGTTGTAAAAGAGCCAAAGACACCAAAATGTATGGGTGCTGAACTGAGTTCAGACCCATATGACTATATAAGCTATTGAGCTTAGATTGAAAATATTTTTTGTGTTTTCAATTTCATTCTCATAGTTTTGTAGTTAAGTAGAGATAAAAGGTGGTTGCTAGAGGGTTGCATTAGATCCTAAGATCTAGATGCAGTGCTCTCAGATCCAAAGCTCCTCACTGACGAAGGCCACAAGCCAGAAACTAGTCTGGGGATATTGGATGAGTAGGCATTAGATAGGGATTTTATGCACAAGCCTTCTGGCATCCATTGATTACTCTGTTTAGCACAGGTGGCAATACTGTATGGAGAGTTTTGCTCTGTTTATTATAAATTTATTAATTATTATAATTAACTAAAATCTACATTTGCTTATATATTTAGTTATAAATTAAATGTTATAAATAGCTTTAATAGTGGTAACTGATAACTGAGTTGTATGGCTTTTAAAAAGCTCTTTTACAGTTTCCATCAGAATATAGATGAATTAAAAGAATGAGAAGTTTCAGTAATTGTTTACATGGTAAACAAACTTGAATAGATTGCACATAAAAAATTGTATGAGTCAATATATGATGCTTTTCAGGAGACTGAAATTCGTTACTGAAGTATTGATTTATTTTTTTTAAAGACAATATTGGCATCAGCATGTGATTTGGGCTTTCATCATCAGATTTTCAATGATATGGATGGCTGAAAGTTGGAGGTTGGAACAGATTGAAGCCTGTCCATTAAAGTATGAAGATTTGCTATCTTAATATAAACTGAGCACTGATTATATATATGTGTGGGAGATGATAATCTGGACCAACTGATGAGTGCTGGTTTAGCATGAATTACGTATATTGGTGATTATTTATCTTTTCTACATGTGTGTGGTCATGTGTGGATAGTTGAAGGGTGCTTGAAAATCTGAGTTCAATCCCTTATACTTAAAGATAAGATGTATGCACATATGTATAATTGTTTTCTCTTTATTTTTCCTCTTATGAAATATGAAGATAAATTATTATCTTCAATTTCTAGATGTTATAAGGCAGCAGTTAGCAAATGAAGGCTGTGATGCTAAGATTCACCAAGTTATGGACCTAAACTGCTATTCTGTTAGACTATTTGGCTGCTTACATAAGTAAATGAAGAAAGAAAGAATGAAAGTATTGGAAGAATTATTTAATATTAAATTAGATATTGTTGGGTTAAGTTTAAAAAAAAAAAAGAAGAGAGAGACCAATGTTTTGAAAAATGAACTTTAGTTTGAAGACACAAATACTGGAATCACATATAGTAGAATTTATTATATATAAAAGATAAACAACAATCTTGTAAAAATTGATGGTGCATCAGACAATAGCAAAAATAATTATTAAATAAATTAATAAAAAATAGTGAGATAATTCAGACTTGTGCCCAGACAAATTCTTATTTTCATAAAAAAGTGGAGGGCTTATAAAAACATAGAAAGAATGTTTTTCAAGAGATCAAACAATGGGATTTTTAATGTTAGATTTAGAAAATGTAAAAAAAAGTATAATGAATTGAATTGGATTTTGTATCGGTCTGATTTGTACATTTGCTCAACAGACCGAGATTCCAAGCCAGAGAACCAAAAGCTGACCAAGTCGGGATAGTAATATCCTATGTCTGATCATGCCTCAACTCTCTTATCTGTGCTTCCAAGTCAACTCATAGCTAATGACACGCCTGAGGCTATCTATACTCGATATCTTCTTCATATTCCAGCAGTAACAAAGTGGTAAAACATGAGACCCCCCCCCCACATGGTATTATATAACTTAACTAGTGATGCATAAGGTAATAAGCAAGAATGGAGATAGATGAATTTATATTTTATAAAATTTAATATAATAATTAATAAATGGAAACAAGGTAAATTATACTTTTGCTCACATGCAGGTGAGTGAATACTTATGTTTACAAGAATATTTAATGTAATCAGAAATGATAAACAACGCAATTTATATGGGGCTCACATGCAGGTGAGTGCATACTTGGGTGTATAAAATGTTTAATGCAATAATGAATAAATAATAAAACAAAAACCGATTATAAATTTGGTCTGGCACAGGTGAATGAAAACCTAAGTTTACAAAGTGTTTAAATAGATTATGGATTTGCTGACTGACAATATGCTTATATCATATTTTATATTACATGAGAATATACTATAATTAAGATATAGTGTCTAAAGTTTCAAAGACTGAGCGGTTTGACCTCTAACTAAACTCATTTTAATGTTAAATGGATTGCGGATAAATATTTCCCATTCTCTATGTTATAATTTATGCTATGGACTACGTCAGGAAAATTTGTAATGGCTAAAGTGATCAATTAATTGGCAACAGCTTGGAGTTATATTATTAATTTTAAACATAATTTATTACACAGATAAATCGCATTAACTCAGATTCTGAATCGGATCAAAGCCGATGTTAATTTCTATGGGAGGCTGAACTGATGCCGGGTAGTTTTAATGTCAGATTCTAGGGTGTTACAAACTATAGTATCAGAATACGTATGTCTCGAATGTGTTATTAATTGAGGTTCATTACCTAGTAATCGGTTCCTCAGACTGCGCTACTTGCTATAATACGAAGAGGCCACATTTATTCGAGTGAACGGAACAGCGGCTTGACGAGCCCTTGGAATACTTTGGTTCCTTCCAATACAAGATAAATATCTCAGTTGCTCAAACTTAAGGTGCATGGTTTAACATGGAGTCAATCCAGGTGTAGGCCACTATAGGTACAGCAAGAAGCTACGCATTTTTATGCTAACTAGCAACACATTCCCACGCTAATTTAATACTTTCATAAATTAATTACGCCGAATCTATAGCTTCTATCAGTGCCACTACCACTGATCAGTTCATAAATAGTATATCTAGTCACACTACAAAAGCTCTAATAGGAATCGAATTTAAGGATATCTGTATACCTTAACCTATATTTAAGGAGAGTTACAGTAAATTTAGGGATTTATCAAGAGTTAAAGTATTACGTATATGCCGTATTACGTCTAATACTAAGCAAAATATTGATTTTAAAATAACTTATTCAGTATGTTACAAATAGCTGGCTCACTCTAGCGTAAATAATAGTTTGATTTCAGAAGGGAGTTTTGCCTATATTTCTTTATAGTACTATATTCCACTAACGGAAAGGTGCCTAATTGCCTCTCTGATAATTATTAAACCCCACAAAACTCTGTTTTGACAAACATAGCATAAATTAATAAACATGAATTTAAAACTAAATATAGATGGCATAAGAACAAATTGCAGAAATCGATAAAGTGATAATTTAGAAAAATGAATAAGAATTTATGTTTAACTGGTTTTATAGAACTTAAATATTTATGATCAAGCAAGAAACTTAAGAGTGCTTTAAGTTTTAAAATAAATTTAAAGTACATGATTTAATGTAACATTTAAATAATATAATGATATGTGAGGTTTGATTAGTTAGCTAGCTTTAATTTAGAGTTTGTTTAGTTAATAAAATTAGCATATTCTGCAGAATGATTTACCCGCAATACTTGGTAGTAAGTCTTTCAAGGCATTCTTTACTGGGCGTCTTCTTTCCATTAAATCAGGATGCGGCTTTTCTCCATTAAGTCAAGATGTGGCTTTATAAGTAAGAGTGGCTTTCATTAAGAAGATGTGGCTTTTCTCCATTAAGTCAGGTTAGGCTTCTCCAGTACTTCGAGTATGGCTTTTCCATCGCTGGGCTAGGGCGGAGGTTGATGTTCTCTTCTCTTCAGTAGAACAGTTTTCCAGACAGATAACAACACGCTATCGTCCACTAGCCCACAGTTCTCATCTTAACAGCTTTTTTATAATTGCTTGGCCCGAATTCAACTTGGCCAGAAAGTAATGCAGGAACAGCTTTCTAGTTAATGTTCTTCAACACTCGTTTGGAAAAATATGCATCTCACATCTCAAATGACCACTACTGGCTTTTTTATATCATATTTTGTCAGTGTTCCCCTCCCCCTTTTACTTTCGCAACATCACTTGTTTACTGACTTCAAACTTTGCCTTTAACTAAATTTTCTCTTTTTTTTTAATATTCGCCACAGCTAAATCTGGAGTTTTAAAAGCTCTTTTTCCTTGGTTTTTCAATTGCACTTAGGATGAATTTATGCCTGACTAGATTTTCTAATTTGTTTTTGCCCATAATTTTAAATGAGGTCAATATTCAGCTAAAAGATTATTTTTAGACGAAATGTTAAAACTCGTAAACAACTTACAGCCTGTGTAATTTTAAACAAACAATAGAACCCGAAAATTATTTAAAATGAATATTAAAACATAACTTTTTAATCGAATAATTTTATAAATTTAAACTTATAAATTTTGTTATGCATATACATTCTAACTACACACTGCTATGTTTACTTCAGTTTTAACAAACGCCCGGGTGTGTATAAGCTACCCATGACTTCATCTGCATATTATAATGTACAACGCGATTATACATGCACATACTTGGCAATATTACAAGCACAAACTTGAAGTTTTAAATTAAAGAAATGCACTAAAGAAATACACTATTAGCACTAAATAAATACACTATTATAGAATATAATAGGTGAAACAGACAGGTTGATAGAGCTAACTGTTTCAATATAGATATAGATATGTTGGGAAACATAGATTGGTAGAATTTCTGAAATAAAAAAAAAATATTTTTTTTTTGAGAAAAATCCGAAGAGAAAATGGACATGGAAACATTTAGTTGAAGACACTGCTGAATTGGTTTATATGTCAATTATCAAAAGTATAGTTTTAGAGTGTGATGTTGACATTCAACACTGAGAGGGAGATGTGTGACACATGTTAATGCAAACTGGAGAGAGAGAAATTATTAAAGTAAAATGAACAAGTTGATATATTTAATTATCAAAAATTTTCCATTGAGTTTAAAGATCATACAAATAATTTTAAAATGTTGATGGCTCAGACATTTTAAAAAATGATCGGCCAGAAAATTAAATGAATGTCTATGTGTTTGTCTAACAGCAATGTAAAAGTATTAATTCACCAATAAATTAAACAAGACTATGTATGTAGAAAAGAAGGAATACAAAAATATTTGAAAATGATCTATTTAGAATAACTAGATACACCTGGATCTCTTTTTTGTGCAGATTTTTTAAATGCGATTTTGGAGTTATGTGATTCATGTTTCTTCTTAATATCTTTTTATGCGATTTTCTTTTATGCGATAAAGAAGTTCATATTTCATTTAAAATCGGGATTTCCTCATTTTATATACACATATTAAATTTTACATACTTTAAATGCCTGTTTGAAAAAGATTTGGCAATAAATTTAGATACTGTAGAAGATTTAGAAAAAGATAATGAAACAGAAGTGGAACTTGTTTATTTCACAGCAAAAATGATTCGAGAATGTCTTCAACTTTCTAATCAATTGGAAAATCATTTTCTTGTTAATGACATGGATTATGAATGAGCTCTTAAATTCCAATGAGAGCTAAATAGTTGTATGTTTGTGTATGTTTATGTTTTCTTTTATACACATATATACATGCAGAAACTTTTAGACAGAAAAAAGTTACAAGTAAAAATATTTAAGAACTTTTAATGAAAGTTTTTAAATATTTTTATTTGTAACTTTTTTCTGTCTAAGAGTTTCTTCATATATATATATATATGTATAAAAGAAAATTTAACCATTAGTCTCTATTAACACACTCGTGGAAGCGCGTTATATATATATATATAGTTGCACTCGTGGAAGTGCATTCTCTAACAGCTAGACATAGGAGTCTGGATATCGTGAGCTTCTTAAACAATTAGTAAAATCATCGTCTCAAAGTTTAATTACTGATTACATTGTCGACAGAAAACCATTAACACAGCACAAGACTGAAGTTGCGCTAATTGTATTTCCTCTTGTGACGAATCTGATTTCTTACAAGTTCACAAATGAACCCGCATATTGTTAAATAGTGATAATGATTAAAACATGTATGAAAAAATGTAAAATAAATTACACATAAAAACATATTGTTTTGAATAAAATTAAATAGTTAATAAAAAAAGTAAAAAAAGTTTGTCTTGTATCAATTTTTTTCAAATATTTGAAATTTTTTATTAGTCATACTTTATATCCTTATTTTTTTTATGCGAATTTTAAAATAATTTTACCCTGTTGCATTGGTTTTATGCGATTTTTGAAAATTACGGAACGTATCTCCACATTTTTCAAGGTAAGTTAAGTCTATTTTTGTGCAATTTTTTTAATGTGAGTTTTCTGTGGAATCTATCTACCATATAAAAAGAGACCCAGGTGTATCTGAAATTTTTTAAAATGGTTAATGGTTATTTTAAAAAATCTGTGAAATGTCAAAGAAGAACATAGAAACCAATAATACTCTGGAAGATAAAAAAATTACATTTTGTTATTGGATGATGATTAATTTCAGTATTAGGAAGAAAAGATGGTATAATTTTTATAAACAGGGGTGACATAATAAAGTTATAATTATAGAATTATAAAAAAACAAAAAAAAAAAAAAAATTAATTAATTAAAGTAATTGACGAGATATGCAGCTATAAGGATGTATCAGATGACCACTTAAATTGATATTGATATTTAAGAAAGGTGAAAAAGAAAATAGTAGAAATTATAAATCTGCAAATTTTTTGTTAGTTCTGTATAAATATTTCATACGATCATTACTAATCATCTACAGAAGACTTTCAATTCAAGATTATCAAAAGAAAAATCTTGATTTAAAAATGGTTTTAATCTGATTAAATTTTAATAACAAGAGATGTTATAAAGAGAACCAATGAATATAAGTTGTCATTTTGAAATATATTTGTAGATGATGAAAAAACATTTTACTCTATAAGCTTTTGTCTGTGTGTGTGTGTGTGATTTCAGCTTTGGAACATCATAACACAGACCCATATTATGAAAATTTTTGAAAAATATTTATTAAAGTTCAACAGCACTGGTTACTACATGATGACTAATAACAGTAAGAAGATTAACATTAGTAAGGATGTATAGTATAGTAATTCTTTTCAAAATATTTTACTGAAGCTCTTACTGATAGTATTTTATGGATTAAAATGGAAATTAAAGGAATAAAAGTAAATAGAGTTTAGTTAATTTATTTAAATTTTGCTGATGATGTGATGGTTTTTCTAAATAATAATTCAGAGTTGCAACATAAAAATTATAAGATCAAAGAAGAAAAATAGAATTTAAAATATCATACCAAAAAAAAAGATTGACTAATGCTTAATAGTTTTTTAGTGAAGTTAAAATTAAAAATTGATAAAAATGAATTAGAAATTAACAACTGTTAATATCCTTAGTTGAATTATTAATATATATATTGTAGCCCTTGGATTTGTCCAAGGCTCCATTTTTAAGTTAGCTATGAAAGACAAGGTTCTATCCAAATTTTCCTCATAATATATGTTTTTTTTTCTCTCTGTAATAAGAAAATTTTAGCCAAGACCGAGTTTGAACCCATATTTATAAGGGATTGCATATGTTCAACTAGTAAGCAATCTAAAAATTTATTGCTAATATGTTTATAACTAGAAGATTATTTTATTGTAATTTATGGGTTAAATTGATATTAAGAAAATATTAGAAAAAGCAAAATTTATATATTTGTTGATAGGTTAACTGAGAAAAAGGAGGTGTGTGACTATTAAAAAACTACATTAGGATAGTGATGATGAATAGTCATTATTTTATGCTAGGTTGGAAATAAATAATTCATGAAAGTAAATAAAAAATAATAATAATAATAATATAGTTATAATAATTAAAGATTATAATTATAGATTAAGGCAGTAAATTGGTCAATTAAAAAATTATATACCTGCGATGTGTGTGTATATAATATAATTGTAGATCTTGATGGTACAATTTACAATTAATAATCATTTCTTACATGTTGTAAAGCAATTTTAAATAAGAAATTAAAATCATTTTTAATAAGTTTAATATTAGCAGCTAAATTTAATTTAAAGTCTGAGTTTGAAACAGCTGTAATATATATCTGGTTTTACTATTAAAGGGAAAAAGTAAGATTACTTCTAGTATGGGTTCAAGTATTATATTACTCAGTTAATTATCATTCCTTAAAAGACACAGATCTTGCCAAGGAATTTAAGTGGACTATTAATTTAGACCAATAATGATGAATGGTCAGTCTGGTCTGTCAGAGTGTCAACAATTAATTGGCAATTAATTGTTAGATTGTAAAATTAATCGTGTCTGTTTGAAATGGAATTTGTGCCTGATTTTTCTGAGGGGGCAAAAGGTTAAATTTAATTAAGAAGGGGGAACATGTCAATTAATTATAAAGATAAAAAAAACAGATGGACGTCTCTATAAAAGCTGTGTTAATAGAAAAGGAGGGGCTTTATTTTTAAAACTTATCTGTAGCAGTTTTCCTTCATTGACTTAAAGAAAACTGTCTTATAAAAATTGAAAATCATTTTTATTGTACTTTTGTCTCTTCAGAATAATTTGGCTAAATATAACAATGTATAGTGAGTAAATTTTAAGTGGGCACACACATCTTGAACCTCCAAAAGTCATCTATTCAACAGATGGTAATAAAAATTTAAACCACAGAAGTTAAAATTTGAGTTTAATATTGTTTATATATATATGCAAATAGTAAAATTTAAAACTCAAAAGTTTGATGCATATGTAAGTCAATTTAAATCTACAAAATGAAATTAAAATTGGAAAAGGACAATCAAAAACAGACTGATATTGTGAAAAAGTTAAATGAAGGCTGTTTAACTGAAACCTGCAGAAAATTACAAAGTTTAAAGGTAATCTACCTAGAGTTGGAAATGAGGAACGCATTCAGCAAAATAAAAACTGTATATATGAGAGAAAAGGAACCGAACTCTATCAAAAGAACTTTTTACAACAAGGACTTATATGCTCTCATAAACCGGTCAAGGAAAAAAAAAAGGAGAAGTAGAAATCAGGAACCTGAAAGGACCGCTAAAGGACTTATATAAGTATATTTTTTTATTATTATTATTCACTCTTTAGATGTGTAGGACAGACATTTAATGTAGATATAAAAAAATGTGTGTGTAGGACATTTAATATATATATTAAAAAAAAAGAATTTCTTTCTTTGTAGTGTATTATGTATAGCATCTACTTTAAAATTATCATTGTATTATTTTGGGGGTAGAAATTGATTTCAGATGATTCTATATATGTTTATTTAAATGCTTTTGCTATTATGGTCATTGGGGGTAGAACTGATATGCCTTATTTAAAATACTCTACAAACAATTTTTTTTTTCTCAATTTTTTTTTAAAAAAAGAAGAAAACAATTAAGAGATATTATTATTAGCATCAGAAGTTATTATCAAATGCTTAGACTTATAAATGAATTGCTTGTCTATTGAGTATCATCATCATTTTTATTTTTTATAAAAGTGCATGGAAATAGTTTTGAGAATTTTGTGTGCATTTCTTATTGCTTATTATTATTGTTATCATAAATTTAAGGCCAGAAACAAGCTGATTTATGCTTGGAAAATTTATGGGCTCATATTCCGGTACACTAATTTGCAAGAATATTAAGGTTATGAAAGTTTTACTTGTATAATTTGATGTTTCGACCTGTATGTGTGTGGATAGACAAAGATCTCCACAAATTCAGTGAAGTTTAACTCACTGAGATATATGCTATATTCATAAAGTATTTGAACCCAGTGGAAGAGTTTTCCCACTTGAGTATTCTCTACACCGTAAGAAGGTTTCTTATTTTGATGGCCAGAGGTATTTGGTATACCTATGTTTTTATATGACTAGCGATAAAAATCCTAGCATATCTCAACCTTAGTGAAAAGGTTCTCTCTTATTTGGGTCACTGCCTGCCTCATATTAATATTTGATATTCCTTACGTGTGTATGAAAGGATAGCCATGATAAGCATTATTATAAGTATTGGATACCAGGTCGCAAACTCAATTTAATGTCTGAATGAATGCAGATAACGTATGTGCAATTGGTGTATTTGAATATTGTTTTTGTAGATTTGACTTAGCATTCGAGCCAAAAATAATTAAGTTAATAACTGTTAAGGGTTAAATAAAACTTACGAATGATTGGGCATGAGCAATGCGTATATAAATTTATTTAATAAATATTTACATGGCCAGCTGAGAACTTCGCTGGAAAGGTAGTATTGTTTGAATATTATTATGTCATAAGAACATGAGCATAGAGAGTGCACTATGATGATGTTTGATCTTAATGCCAATTTATTTGCAATGACTTAGTCTCACTATTATTAAGATATCTCTGTTGTAAAGATTAGGGCAAAAGAATATTTAATCAGGATGATAGGATAAGATCAAGAAATTTGCGAGGGAATATCAACTTTAGATTTGTTAAATAAAATTATTAAATTTAATTAGAGGAGAAATCGATTATGTATTTTCTAAAATATATCAGTAATAAAAAGAGGAAGCATTGAAACGGGAAGAAATTGGTATTTACTATATTTAAGGTAAAAAGAAAGTGTAGATATAATGTACTGTATATGTTTTTGTATTGAATTATAGTTTGTCAAATAAAATTTGTTATTTGTTTTAAATAAAATTTGTGTGTGTCTCCATGTTTTTGTGGGTTATTATTATCTAGACATTTCCAATCCAATCATACATCAATATATTATTATGAATATTTGAATTATCATATACGTAACTGATATTTAGTAAAACTATTTAAAAGGTTAATTTCAAATGCCTAAAATTACCAAATAATTTAATATTGTTGAAATATAAATCGTGAATAGAGATAGTATTGTGTGATAGCGAGTGCAGAGGGTGGGCATAAAATCCTTTCTCCATCCGTTGTATTCAAACCTCTCTAGACGCATTTTATTTTATATAATTTTATTATAATTGTGACTATGTTTTATGATGTGTTTATAAAGATTTTATAAGCTTAAATGTTCCAGCTTTAATGTAAATTGATATTAAACTGCATTAAAGACAACCAAGATCACCCTGGAGGCGATCAAGAGAGGAGTGTTTATCACCAATAACCTATGGCAGCTTATTCGATTTCCACACCTAATTATTTGAAAAACCCTGAGAAGAGATTATAATGAGAGGAAATGAGCTAGTAAAAGAAAATAAAACGGTAAATTTTAATGGTAAAATAAATGATAGTGTAATAGACATATGGATGTGAAATTGATGGAGGAGTGGATCAGGAAAGTGGAGATGAATATAGAACTTTATAATTAGAATAAAATTTAATTGTAGCTTTAATCATAGTGAATGGGGAATGTGCTGAGAATAACCTGGAATTCTTAAAGATATTAATATTGTCAATTTTAATGCGTTCTCAGTGTTCTCTAAATCGATTATGTATTAACCCATTCATGAAATATTATTACTAAGAGTACTGAATTGAGATTTAACCTTTATATTTTATGAGAACTGCAATTTGGCGCCCTGGCAATTAAGCTTATAGATGTTCTGTATCATCATCATTATCTCAGTAGGTTTCAGAAATAGTGTCAGCGGGGAATGATGAAATATCCATCGATCCATTCTTAAAATATTGTAATTGGCATACAATTTATCTGAAAGTGTGTAAATGCCATATAGATTTAAATATGATATAATTAATCCATAGCGTGGATGTGCGATCATTTGAATAAAATTCCCATTGGTTAGAATAAAGTTATAATTAGCTTAAACTATCCAATAATAGATATGATATTTGGAAGCTCTCCCAATCGTTTTAGTTATATTTAAAAGACAATGTAAATGACCGATCGAGAGATTGCATTTGAGATTGCAAAATGCGTTTCATGTTAATTTAATAAGTTTTTATAAAGTTAACAAAATAAAGAATAACTTTTCATTTGTTTGAATTGATTTTATTTAATTACAATTGGCCTGTAACGCAGTCGCACAAAGGAGATTATATTTAATTCATGCGTATGAAATATATTAGTCTATACATTACTTGAGAAGTTATTGTATTAAATCTATACTTAGAAATTATTTAATCTATACCTATTATACTAGAATATATATTGTAACACCACCGCCGTGCGGTTAAAGACCCCAGCCGCACTTAATTATGTGATCGACCGGTTAACCACCGATGATGATGATTACCACAAGCAAGAAGCCAATATACACCCTAAAATCGAGTATATATTCTTAATTGAACACTGACATAATAAAATATCATCCCAGCATTATATTTCCCAATTAAACGCTTCTTCTCTGCTGGGCAAATTATTTGTATCGAATAATTAGTTCTGCCCAGCGCCTGGAATATTTATAAAATTTCCCGGAATTATCACGGTACAGCAGGAATATAAATTATAGCACTTCCTTCCTTTACTCTATTTTACAATACAGACTGGATTTATTTATCCATTTAGCTTACTTTATTTTATTCCTCAATTAATCAACTTGTTAGCTCACTGATCTAATTTTAATTCACTCTAAGTAGTTATTCGCTTGGTAGAGAAAAGAAAACGCAAATGACTAAGTACTTCCTTTTATAAATAAAATTTAATTTGCAATTCGCTAATTCTAATTAATAATAAAATCCTAAAACACACATATATATCCACACACTAACATAATAAATACATAAATATACAATAAAGAATATAATTCAAATGAAACATTAAATAAATTATCCCTACACGACGTAACTCAATTGTTACCTTCTCATACATTAATAGATTACAATCATAAGTTCTTTTAATGATAACTGTTCGAAGTGTTGCGCAACTTTTTAATAATTTAGTTCTGACTGATTTCTTATTTCAAATTAATTCTGACATGCATGTATTAATAGTTACCTAGGTATGATTTTTCCAATGTCGGGTCAACCATCGGGGGGAAAACCTTCCCTTCTTTTGCAGAGATGGTTGCTCGCTTTTCAGACGTTCCAGTGAATGGAGTGAGAGTTTATAGTCTTTTGACGTGGGTTTGTTTCCTTTCTAATTCCACATTTTAGTCGGTCTTCATCCCTTTAACATTCTACTTCGAATCTCCAGGCAGATCTGGTTCTGTAACGGCGGTCTCTTCTCGGCAGCATTTTAGTTGTTATAAGTAGTGAGCGAATGGTTAGACGGAGGTAGACCGAGCAAACGCCCGGTGTTTGCCACTAGCCCTCCATGTCAGCGTACCCTTCTATTATTATTTTTGTTAAATTCTAGCCAGCAAAAAAAAACACAACCGGTTACTTCTAAATCAGCTCTGCTTATTCTCTCGCTGTCTTGCTATCGAATGTCTCTAATTGCCTCTTTCCTTTTCATTCTTATCTTACCAATCTATCTGGAATTTTTTTTATACAGTTTACATTTTTCCAATTTCTAATTACAATTTTCATTTCATTCTTTTGATACATTTAATATTGAATGCCACTAATTGCAACATTCCTTTTCATTACTTTATCTCGTACCAATCTATTTGGAAATTTGGTACAAGTTTACATTTTTAATTTTACAATTATAATTAATTTCTTTCATTCTTTTAAATATTGAATGTTACTAATTGCAACATTCCTTTCTCTCACTTTATCTTGTACCAATCTATTTGGAAATTTGGTACAAGTTTACTTTTTTTTAATTTCACAATTATAATTATTCTTTCGTTCTTTTTACACGTGATTTTCTTATTTAACAAAGAAAGAAAGAGACGCGTTCAGTTTTACACCCCTCCCCTTTCCTTTCTAATCTTTCATCATTATTTAGCTTTTCTAATTTCTTTTAAAATAAGTTTTTAGAATCCTTTTAACTAAATTTTTTCTTTCTTTTTTTTTTTCTATTTCTTTTAACGAAACTCTTCTCTTTATTAATATTATTGAGAATCAATAATATATACATGCGAGCCTACATTTATGTAGATATCGCATTACACCGCTCCCCATTTTTTAAGAATTAAAATCTACTGGAGTTATTTTCTGAGGTCAAGCCATTTTAATTCTTAACCCCTATCTTCCTTTATTACTATATTTTTTTTCTTCTTGATATAAATTTTAATGGTACACGTTTAGTATGTATAACTTCCGTATGATGAGATTATCTTAGAGAGACAACTAGGTTAAACTATCTGCATTCCATTTGATTTATTTGAACTGCCCAAACACTTTTAATCCCCACCGAACATTATTCTGCACAGAGAGTTGATTTTTTTTTTTTTTTCAGTAAGACGGATCATGAGCCCAGATCTCTGCTGAGTCCTCATTCTATTTTTAGTTTAATTCTTGTATCTTTCCAATACCTTTGGGATTTTCACCCAGTACGACGGATAATGAGCCCAGATCTCTGCTGAGTCCTCATTCTATTTTTTAGTTTAATTCTTCGTATTTTTCCAATACCATTGGGATTTTCACCCAGTACGACGGATAATGAGCCCAGATCTCTGCTGAGTCCTCATTCTAATTTTTTATTTATTTTCCTGTCTATCCTTATGTGTATAGACAAGATTAACACACACACTCCCTATTTTTTTTTCTTTTTATGAACGGCAAGACGGCTTGACCAAGCTCAAATGCAATCCCCGCATGATTCATACCTGCACACATTTGTCTCAAAATCCAGACCCTCATTCATATATTCGCTACTCTTCGTAGTTCACCCTCCCCCCTACATTTCCATTATCATGTGGATTATCGTGTTCAAAGTCCAGGGTCGGTATCCTTTAGTCATCAACAGGTGTTTGTCCAGTTGCTTCTTTTCTTTTAGTTTCTGTCGGGAGGTTCTTTCTTTTTTTTCTGGGGAATATACCCACTTGTGCTAGGGAATGGACTATTGTCCCTCCGTCTATCAAAGCCTCTGTCCTCGTTCGGATACTTCCCTCTCTGATCCCCTTCATTCTGCCTAGGCCCTACAGCTCCATCCGAGCCGCCATAAAATCTACCGCTATCTTCCCCGTACCTTCGTTGGGGTTTACCTGGTCCCACATTTATCACAGGATCTCTCGGAGGTTTGAATCCTCGATCCTCTATCCTACGACCAGAATGAGCGCTGTCGAACGCATTTAGTAGTTCCGCGACCTGTTCGACCGTTTTCCGTTCAGTGCCTATCAGCACTTGCTCAACATTTTGCGGCAAATTGTGTCTGATTACACGAATAATTTGCCTCTCTGATAATGGACTAGCAGTGAGTGCGCGCAATTTCGCTACCTGGCGACGGAAAAATGGCGTAAACGTTTCTCCCGGTCTCCACCTGTCTTGTGATATCTGGTGTAGAATGTTTTCCTGGTGCTCTTCGCTCCAGTAACTGGTGAGCAAAGCTGTCTTATAATCCTCAAATGTTTTTGGTTTTTCAAACAATGAGTCCCACCATTCCTGTGAAGCATTCTGTAGGTGACTGCATGCGATGGCAATCATGGCTTCTTCATCCAATCCATTCAATGTGCCGTACCTTTCAAGGCTACCCAGGTGTTCTATGGGGTTTTCTCCCATGTGGCCCGAAAAAAACTCGAATTTTCAAAAATTGATTTATCGTTATTACGTTATTGTGCCTGCTATCCCACAAACTTGTCCCTCTCATATTTTTAACCTCTTCTACTTCTCGACACACAGTTTCTATTTTATCCTCAAAATGTGCCATCCTTCCCTCTACTTTCATCACAACCTCTTGTTCTAAATTATTTACTTCTCCAGTGAGTCTCTGCTCTAAGTTTTCTAGTAACTCAGCCTGTCCGTTTAGCCTTTCATTCGTGACAAAAATCTGATTTGAGGTTTCTTCAATCCTTTTACTTAACTCTTCATTTTTTATGTCGAATTTGTCATCCAACTGTTTTTGCCACTCGTCTATCATCTTTTTATTATCTTCCTTTAATTCCTTCATAAACCTTTGCTGATCTTCTAT
Source organism: Epiperipatus broadwayi (assembly GCA_028023455.1). Lineage (NCBI taxonomy): Eukaryota > Metazoa > Onychophora > Udeonychophora > Euonychophora > Peripatidae > Epiperipatus > Epiperipatus broadwayi. The sequence goes on from JAQFVV010012529.1 coordinate 3,335,372, forward strand.
CATTTTCTTATTTATTTCATCTCTCTGCTCATCTCTTTCCCTTATCTCCTTTATGAACTGCCGTTGCTCCTCCCCCATTTTCTCCATCATTTTTATTAAATTATAAATTTCTATACTAACTTTCGGCTCTTGTTTATCATCATTAATTTCCATTTCATTTCCACTACTGGTTTCTATTTCTCTTTCCCTATCTGTTTCTCCGGATAATTCCGTTTGTTCTTCACTGGTACTTTTCGTGGTTGCAAGTTGATCGTCCATTTTTGCTTTCGACCTCGTTTGCATTGACTCTAACTAAATATTATCACCTACTAAGTAATTATTTTCTCCCAATTATTATTAAATGCAATACTGTTTATCAACTCTATTTCATATTAGGTACGTTTGCTGGCCTGCCCCGTCCTCATCCATTAACTCACTTGTTTATGCTGCTTTAAAGATCCCCTTAAACTCACAAGCTTTTATTATTCAAACAATAAAATCTTTTCCCTCTCTTGATTTTATTTATTTATATAATGTAGATCGTGCCTAGAAAATTTTACCCCGTCTCTTTCTCTCTTTTTATAAAATTCAGTTGTCTTTTGCTCCACTTTCCCTCTCTCACCAAGCGATCTTTTATTATTATTCTATATTTTTATCTAAATCTTAGGTCTATTCTACTGTCTCTACAACTACTATATAACTACATATATACGGTTATGCCGTCTAATCCTTATTTTAACACTTTTTTCCTTTAACACTATTTTGTCGTTTTTATATATATATTTTTATAATAACACATATAAATTCTTAATTTGAAACAAAACCCATTTGTTTTTTAAAAAAAAACTTTTTTTTCCTTCTTTTTTTTTTTTTTATAAAATATTTCTCAGTCTAAATTCGATTTTCCGATTGTTTGACTTTATTTAACCTTGCTGTATAGATCACATATGTGTAGATCTATTTTAATCAGGGCGCTATAATTTAATTCAATCTGCTTTTTTTTTTTTTTTTCTGAATGTGACAAGATCCCGGACTGGCCCCCAAAACTGTAACACCACCGCCGTGCGGTTAAAGACCCCAGCCGCACTTAATTATGTGATCGACCGGTTAACCACCGATGATGATGATTACCACAAGCAAGAAGCCAATATACACCCTAAAATCGAGTATATATTCTTAATTGAACACTGACATAATAAAATATCATCCCAGCATTATATTTCCCAATTAAACGCTTCTTCTCTGCTGGGCAAATTATTTGTATCGAATAATTAGTTCTGCCCAGCGCCTGGAATATTTATAAAATTTCCCGGAATTATCACGGTACAGCAGGAATATAAATTATAGCACTTCCTTCCTTTACTCTATTTTACAATACAGACTGGATTTATTTATCCATTTAGCTTACTTTATTTTATTCCTCAATTAATCAACTTGTTAGCTCACTGATCTAATTTTAATTCACTCTAAGTAGTTATTACGCTTGGTAGAGAAAAGAAAACGCAAATGACTAAGTACTTCCTTTTATAAATAAAATTTAATTTGCAATTCGCTAATTCTAATTAATAATAAAATCCTAAAACACACATATATATCCACACACTAACATAATAAATACATAAATATACAATAAAGAATATAATTCAAATGAAACATTAAATAAATTATCGTAACTCAATTGTTACCTTCTCATACATTAATAGATTACAATCATAAGTTCTTTTAATGATAACTGTTCGAAGTGTTGCGCAACTTTTTAATAATTTAGTTCTGACTGATTTCTTATTTCAAATTAATTCTGACATGCATGTATTAATAGTTACCTAGGTATGATTTTTTCAATGTCGGGTCAACCATCGAGGGGAAAACCTTCCCTTCTTTTGCAGAGATGGTTGCTCGCTTTTCAGACGTTCCAGTGAATGGAGTGAGAGTTTATAGTCTTTTGACGTGGGTTTGTTTCCTTTCTAATTCCACATTTTAGTCGGTCTTCATCCCTTTAACATTCTACTTCGAATCTCCAGGCAGATCTGGTTCTGTAAGGCGGTCTCTTCTCGGCAGCATTTTAGTTGTTATAAGTAGTGAGCGAATGGTTAGACGGAGGTAGACCGAGCAAACGCCCGGTGTTTGCCACTAGCCCTCCATGTCAGCGTACCCTTCTATTATTATTTTTGTTAAATTCTAGCCAGCAAAAAAAAACACAACCGGTTACTTCTAAATCAGCTCTGCTTATTCTCTCTCTGTCTTGCTATCGAATGTCACTAATTGCCTCTTTCCTTTTCATTCTTATCTTACCAATCTATCTGGAATTTTTTTTATACAGTTTACATTTTTCCAATTTCTAATTACAATTTTCATTTCATTCTTTTGATACATTTAATATTGAATGCCACTAATTGCAACATTCCTTTTCATTACTTTATCTAGTACCAATCTATTTGGAAATTTGGTACAAGTTTACATTTTTAATTTTACAATTATAATTAATTTCTTTCATTCTTTTAAATATTGAATGTTACTAATTGCAACATTCCTTTCTCTCACTTTATCTTGTACCAATCTATTTGGAAATTTGGTACAAGTTTACTTTTTTTAATTTCACAATTATAATTATTCTTTCGTTCTTTTTACACGTGATTTTCTTATTTAACAAAGAAAGAAAGAGACGCGTTCAGTTTTACACCCCTCCCCTTTCCTTTCTAATCTTTCATCATTATTTAGCTTTTCTAATTTCTTTTAAAATAAGTTTTTAGAATCCTTTTAACTAAATTTTTTCTTTCTTTTTTTTTTTTTTCTATTTCTTTTAACGAAACTCTTCTCTTTATTAATATTATTGAGAATCAATAATATATACATGCGAGCCTACATTTATGTAGATATCGCAATATATAATTGATGCATTGCATCTTTAATTGATACTTAAGAAATGCATCTGTCGTTAAATGGACACATTAAATTATATTTGGTTAGAAAATAGCCCAAAGCTCAAATATTAATTTATTCGTTTAGTAAAAACAAAATTTTTCAAAATTTTGTTGGTTACAATTTTGTTGGTTAGAATATATAATTATTGAACGTTTGGAGTGGACATTAGGAATTTGCCCTGCTCGGTTCCTTTAAGACCTCCAAGAGGAATCAAAAGGTCTCCTTTCAGTTAATAGTATTCATTATAAATAAAAAGTGGAAGAACAATATTGTGGAGATTGATGGTGTATCTGACAGAGTGGCAAGCTTAATCTGGCTGTATTTTCAAGCTTAAAATGCGATAAGAACATGCTGGTGTACAATATTATATTTTGAATGAATTTTTTCACTGATTTTGTCATATTCAGGTAGAATTACCTAAATTATACTGAACTCCAATAGCAGTTACCAAATGCAGATAATTCAGGTTTACGCCCCAACAAGTTCTCGTAGTGATGAAGTAGTAGAAGATTTTTATATGGATGTACAAAAGGCTTTTGATCAGAGTAAACAACATTTTAAAATTGTTATGGGAGACTTTAATGCTAGAATTGGTAGACAAATGAAAGATGAAATTGCTGTAGGTAATTTTGGTTATGGTAATAGAAATGAGAGAGGACATAGACTTGTGGAGTTTGCAGAAAAAGAAAAACTTTATATTATGAATTCATTTTTTGAGAAAAATGTTAAAAGGAAATGGACATGGAAGCATCCAAATGAAGATACAGCAGAATTGGATTATATTTTGACTAACAGGAAATACATATTTCAAGATTGTAATGTTCTTAATAAATTTAACACAGGAAGTGATCATCGATTAGTAAGGTGTAAGTTACGTGTTAATGTAAAACTAGAGAGACAAAAATTATTAAGAAAAACAATATTTACAGTTGATATTCCTAATCTTCAGAAACATTCTAATGAATTTAAATTAGAACTTACAAATAGGTTTCAAGTGTTAGGAGATTTTGAACATGATTCAGATTTGAATGAAATTAATATGAAAATAACTGATACACTTTTAAAAACTGCAACAAAGATAGCTGGTAGAAAAAAGCAGCAATTGACTAATAAAATTTCTACTGAGACTAGAGAATTTATGAAGAAAAGAAGGAATATGATGATATACAAAAATGATGTATTAAAAAGAATTGAATATCTCGAATTTTGTAAAATAGTACGGAAAAGAGTTGAAAATGATATAAGAAAGTATAACTGTGAAATAGCAAGGAAAGCTGTAGAAGAAAATAAAAGTCTCAAGAATGTTAAACAACATTTTGGTATTGGTAGGAAATTTATATCTTCAATAAGAAAAAAAGATGGAATTATTACTAAAAAGAGAGATGACATCATGAAATTGGTAGAAGATTTTTATCAAGAATTATATAGTAATAAAGAACAAGTACCTCCTATATCTATTACATCTTCCGAATTGCCCAGAATTTTAAATGAATAAGTGAGACATGCAATTAAATATATGAAGAAAGGAAAGGCTCCAGGAAATGATGGAATTATAATTGATATATTAAAAGAAGCAGGTGAAGAAATAGAAACAATCTTAGCAAAGTTATATACCAAATGTCTAAATGATAAAGATGTACCGGAAGATTGGAAGAATGCAGTAATAATATTAATATTTAAAAAATGTGATAAAGAAGATATTAGAAATTACAGACCTAGCAGCCTTTTGTCAGTTTTATATAAAATTTTTACCAAGATAATTACAACTCGTCTACAGAGAACTTTGGATTTCCACCAACCAAGAGAACAAGCTAGATTTAAAAGTGGTTTTAGTACAATAGATCCTATCCAGATATTGAGAGAAGTCATAGAAAGGGCAAATGAATATGAGTTGTCATTATTTTGGATTTGTAGATTATGAAAAGGCATTTGATTCTATACACATTTCTTCAGTGATTAAAGCATTTGATCATCAAGGTATAGATCCAAGATATTGTCATATTTTAAAGAATATTTATAAAAATGCAACAGCAACAATTAGATTACATAATGACACTGGAAAAATCAACATTGAGAAAGGTGTAAGACATTGTGATTCCATATCTCCAAAACTTTTTACAGCAGTGCTGCAAGAAGTATTTTGTGGATTAAAATGGGAAAACTAAAGGAGTGAAAGTAAATGGAGAGTATTTAAGTCATTTAGATTTCGCAGATGATGTAGTTGTTTTTGCAAATAATACTTCAGAGCTGCAGGAAATGTTGCAGGAGTTAGCAGATGAAAGTAGAAAAGTAGGACTAAAGATAAATGTTAAAAAGACTAAAGTAATGTTTAATCGATTTGCTCAAAATATGAAAATAAAGATTGATTATGAAGAATTAGAAGAAGTTAACAATTACAAATATCTTGGTCAGATTATTAATACAGATGGAAACATAATGGAGGAAATTAATCATAGAATTAAACTTGGTTGGAATGCTTTTGGTAGAAATAACTTGATACTAAAAGGAAATATGCCTAAGTGTTTGAAAAGGATGGTTTTTAACAAATGTGTTTTACTAGTTCTTACTTATGGATCTGAGACTTGGACACTTAATAGAAGAGCAATACAGAGACTTCAGACCACTCAAAGGAGTATGGAGAGATGTATGTTGGGAGTAACAAGAAGAGATCGAAAATGCAAAGTATGGGTAAGACAACAAACAGGTGTTACTGACCTTATTGAGAAAATTAAAAGATTGAAATGGAGTTGGACTGGACATATTGTTAGAAGAAATGATAATAGATGGACAATTGAAATTTTAAACTGGATTCCAAGAGATTGTAAAAGACCCAGAAAGAGACCACATGTGAGATGGATGGATGAAATAAGAAAATGAGCAGGGGTGTTGTGGAGAAGAGGAGCTAAAGATCGGAGAAGATGAATTAAACTTGGAGTGACCTTCATCCTGCAGTGGATTGATAATAGTTGATGATAATGATGATAATTATTGAAATTATTAAACATGAACGGTGGAGGACTTTTATTAAAAATAACTTATACTAAAATGAAATATGCTAAAAATGGAAAGTTATTAATAAACAGGTTTTACCAGAACTTATTTATGGGTTTAAGATTTAGATATTGCAGATCACATAGTGGAATAAAAAGAGATGACATGAAATTGACCAAGAAGTTGGTGTTATTTTCTATCATGATCATTTGAAAATAATTAGAGAAAATTAAAATGATTTTAAAGGATTTATTATTTTTAACATTATTTAATTACCCCCCCCCTCTTTTACACACACATTTTAACTTCTTTATTGAAAGAATTAAAATATATAAACATTTATTTATTTCTTGAAATTATATTTATTTATTTTTAATATAATTACACAGCATTATATAAATAGCTGCATCCCATGAAAAATGATAGAGAAGAAATAAATATAATGTATTGTTTTTTGCATATAAATAAATAAATGTCACAAAAAAGATTATATAACAAATATATTATTTAATGCAAAAGAAAAAAAAAAACATCTTTCAGCAATGTTTAATTGCCATTTTCAATGTAATGTATATTAATGAATGTTAATTTATGCAATGATAGCTAGATTTTGTTTCACAAATTACAACTTATTTTTTTATTCTTTTATTGTAACTATTATATACTGTTTAATGTACAACAATGAAAAAACTATTATTATACATATATAATGATATTGACAAACTAAAAATAGTGATGTTTTTACTCTATTTATAATTTTTTTATTATTAATTATCAGTAATAAAGAGATCTGTATAAAAATAGTAATATATATCTTTTCTTTACAATCACATACACATGCATTATATAATTTTTCATTCATATTTAAATATTCAATTATTAATTAATTGCATAGTTATTTTCCATTTATTCATACTTTTTCTTAATTACATTTTTTTGAAGAGGTTATAGTAATATAATTACAAGAAAAATCTAATATATTTTAAAAATATTTTATGTAAGCTACCTTTTACATATCTTTTTTTTTCTAGTTGCACAATTAATACAGCATTATTGGAAGTATTTTAAGATTTTCTTCAAATCTAAGTCATAAAGTTGCTATATATCTAATAAAGTCTGTAGAAAGACATTAGCAATTAAATGAAAAGTTACTTTAATTTCTCTTTATGATCTTAAAGGAATAAGCAGGGCAAGTTTCTAATGTCCACTTCGTGCATTCTGTTAATGCAGTTATTATTATTATATGATTATTAAGGTTGTAAATAAATATGAAGAATAGGTTGATCACCAAAACATATCATCTAGCATGGTGAATTTAAGGTCAAGAAATATACTTTTTTTTTTTCAATTGCCTGATAATAATTCTTAACTGAAACATCAATTGTATGGATGCATATGTAAGTGAAAGGCTATTTTCTTCTATATTTATAATCATGACAGACCAAATTAAATTATGACATTTATTCCCAGAAGATTGTAAAGTTGTCAGCCAATTCAGTAATTGGTCATTGAAGTCAGTTACTTGATTATGATCTTTTATTTAGTTACATCAACTACAAATTACTTTCAGGCTAAGACAACTTTCATGAGTTGAAAAGATAACTCATAATATTATTAAATGAGACATTGTCAGATTTTGTGAAGTTAGAAAAAAAGTGAAGAGACAATTGATTTGATAAACAGACTATTTTTCATATTAAGGCAAAAATATTGGAATCACAGATGAAGTCGTCTGGAATTCATTGTTAATAAAAAATGGAAGAAAGACATTCTGAAAGATTGATAGTATATCAGATACCATGACAAGATTAGTTATTTTACTTAATGGAAGATATAGCTCAACAAATTCTCATTCCAATGAAGTAAAGAAATTTTTATGTAGATGTACAGAATAAAGTTTTGATCAGTCCAAATAACATTTTAAAATTGTGATCCGTTACTTTAATGCTAGAATTGGAAAACAACTGAAATATGAAAGTTCTATGGGTAAACTTGGATACAGAGACAGAGCACCATAAATTACTGTAGCAGGAACAATCCTACCCATCTGTAATGAGTTCAAACCTTGTTACTCAACTAGAAGATCGGGCAGAGTGAAATAACTAATTTTCCTAATACAATTACTATTTTTTATAGTGACCTACACTAACTATCTGGAGCAATGAGTAACTTAGATATAGCCCTTACTAATGTATAGCCTCATGTGAGTCTTAAAAGAAAAATTGCACTAGACCACAAATCTATATTTTAATTAAAAAGGGATTAAATTGATAGTCATCATTTACATTTCCTAATTACCATATTTTGATTTCAATCTCCACCAGGAACAGCCAAATTGGACCTGGATAAAGCATTTTATAAAGCCTCTAGACTTTTGGACTTTAAGTACCATTTTCATAGAAAGATACTTTAGAAGATCTTTATAGAGAGATAGCCTTAACATTGCCTTACAGATTATTCTATATTCTACCTCTTCATTCTAACTCTCAAGGGGAGTAGCATATATTACAATAAATACATACATAATTTAGATTTTTTATTTAGATTTATTATGGAATGAGTTCAGTAAAGACATTGTACATCAATTATTAACTAATACAAAAAAAGAAAATATTTTATTAATCTTAATGATAAATTAGAAACAGAAGAGAGAGAAAAAAAAGAGTAACAATAACAATAATAAAAAAATAATTTAAAATAGAATATAGTATCTAGGCAATATGAGAGAACACTCCCCTCATATATAAGTATACACATATATAAATAACAAATAAACAACAACAACAAATATATATAATACTCATAATGATCGATAATGAAAAATATAAAGCAAGATGGATTATATTTTAAATTATACTTTTTCAATTTACTAAAAAAAAAAAAAACTTATTAAATGATGTCAGTGTCATTTATCAAGTAGTTTATTAAGAATAGAAAAAATATTCTATATGCATGCATAACATTTATATACGTACAGCGTAATTCCTATATTTTACAAAATAAGACCAATATTTAAAATTAAATATTTCATTAAAAAATATATATATATACCTATAGAAATGAATGTTCATTCTTCTACATAGAGAGGTGTTTGCTTTTTTTCTCTCTTTTTAAGTTTAAAAGAATGATCTGTCATTCATAACAATACCAGTTACGACAAAAAAATTTATTCTATAGTGATTCTTCCCCTCGTTTTCTTCTTAATAAAAATGTTTTATGATATATTGTAACTTATAGTATATTGTTCAAATGGGCAGCTATTAGACAGAAAGTAGGGACAATTTTGATTTCTGCCACCTTTTTACATCTGACTTCTTTCTCCTTGATAGACAGGTTTTAGAACAATAAAATATATATCACATGATGATTACACAAGGGTTTGATCTGGTGTACCTGATGAACTTTTATTCCATTTTGTTTATTTCATTGCATCAGCATTAGTTTTTTTTTTTTTTTCCTGATCAAAAATGAAAGTCTACACATCAAAAGTGCTAGCTTATACTTTATAATTGGTTGTAATTAATAGATTCAAATTCGTATTCAAAGTATTTCAGAAACAGCTTCAAACAATTTTCCAATAATTTATTTATCTCTACTATCTATTTTGTTTTTTCTGCCATTGACGAAATTGAAGCAGTGACTGATTAATATAACAAAATTCTGTGCCTTTTATAGTATACCCACATAAAAACAAATCTTGTAAATTATCTTATTTTTGATCTAATTAATTTTCCCCCTTAATCAGCTCACAGATGAATCTTTTCATTTATTGCAAAAAGGAATTCCAATTTTCATAAAGCAATGTGTCTAATTAAATTCAGATTAAAATATTTCTACATTTAAAAATTATTTGTCCCTGAGCTAAGATAATCTTTTACAAAATTATACCAAAGAAATTTAATGAAATCTTCTTAGTATTTACTTATCTATAAATATAAGCAAAAAAAAAAAAAAAATGTACATTTTAATTAGTGTTTTTAACTTAGATAATAAACAAAAAATCAAAACACATCAAAGAAATTTGTTAACAATTAATGTCTTAAAATATATGCACAAATAAAATAAATTAGTTACCCATGTATGTATTGTGATACATATATGAATACAATATAAATATGTGTGTTTATATATTGGCCACAAACATATCCTTTTGTTTTTAAACTACATTTGCTCTTTGAAATTTTATTATTCAACTAACAATTTAATTTACACCTACAGTGCTAGCTCATCAAGCTAGTAACGGGTTCGATTATTATCACCATCACAATACTTCCTCCATTGATGAAACTTTGAAACACATGTTAAGCATTTTCATAGTCATCACTCTCAATACAAATTACTTCATCTTTTTTTTTTCCTCATGATTCTCCTAATTCATTCACTTCAGAATATTATAAAGATTCATCCAGAATGGAGCAAATTCTTTAAACTTATCTAGTCTTCTGGAAAATTTATCTATCAGGTTGTATTCCAATCCATCCCCTGATCATTATTTCAGATTGAACAAAAACAGTAACCATTCCAATGGTACTCAATTTGTCAGGACTCAAGTGCTCACTATTGCAGTAAAGCCTTATGTGCCTCTACATTCTCATAAAAGAGATGCAAATCCTGTTCATAGATAATCTGATCCATACAGGTTTATTTAGCATCAAACAAGGTTAATGATTTAATGATCCCCAACCCTATACCATGTCAATCCCCTGCAGTCACATGGGTGCATACTGAGGATTTAATCAAAAATGAAACATTTTAAATTATGTTTGTAATTAAACTGACTCAGTACAATGGGCACAAAACTTGCAGTAGCATCACCGAACATCCAGATTACAAGATATCTAACCAATGATAAGGTCTTCATTCATTCTCTATTAAAGAAAATACAAACAATTCACAACTGCTTTTTAAATTCCAGCTTCTTTGATTTAATTGTGATGAACTACTATCTGATTAATCATCTTATATCTTAATTAGTTTTGTTTTCTTTACCATTACATCTAATATCCTTAGGAACAGCTTTAAACAATTTTCCAACAATTTATTTTTTTGCTAACAATTTATTTTCCACTGCTATTTTTTTTTTTCAATGACAGTGATGAAATTGGAGCACTCACTGACAATTTATAGCATACATACAAAAAAAATTCTGTAAGCTATCTTATTTTTGTTTTAAATTAATTTTCACCTCTAATCTGCTTACAGATGAATCTTTTCATTTATCACAAACAGGAATTTCAAGTATTTTTATAAAACATTGTATTTAATTAAACTCGGGTAAAAATACCTCTGTTCATTTAAAAATTGTTTTTCCCTGAGTTATGATTAAACATTGTTTAATCTTTTACAAAATTATACCAAAAAAAATTAATGAAATCTTAGTATTAACTTTACTTATCTATAAATGTGGGGGGGAAAAAGTGTTTTAATTAGTTTTTTTTTTTTTTTTTACTTGGATAACAAAAAAAATAAATAAATTAAAATACAACAAAGAAATTTGTTATCAAAAATTAACATCTTAAAATATATGCACAAATAAAATAGTTACCCCATCCATATTGTCCACAAACATATCCTTTTGTTTTTAAACTACATTTGATCTTTGAAATAACTCTTGAATTAACTTGTGATGGGATGAAGGTACATCAGAATTGAGTTATATTTTGATTAGTAGAATTTTTCAGAAAGACATGATACATCTTAATGCCATGCTAGAGAAACTAAAGATATTAATAATGACAGTATTATCAATTCATTTTTTAAAGCTTTAGATGTTATATTCCAATAAATTTAAGTTGTTACAACTATTTTAAAGTATCAACAGACTTCATTTATAGCTCAGACTTGAACAAATTGGATAAGAAGATAAGTGAAACTTTACTACTGTTAACTATATAAATAACTAATACAAAGAAGCAAATCATGAGTAAAGTTTCAATTGAGATAAAGCAATGTATAAAGGAAAAAAGAAACATCCAGACTTTTGTAAAATGATGTGAAAAAGAACTAATAATATGTTCTAAGGTATTATAAGTGTGAGTTGGCAAAAATAAAAGACAAAATAATTATAAAAGAGAAATACAAATTTCAAAAATATAATAGAGTATTTGATTTTAAAAGGAAAGTTATTTTGACAATAAGTAGCCTGTTATTAAAAATGGGTGGCATTATGAAGTCTATGGAAAAATTCTTTATAAAAAACTATATATTAGTAAAAAAAAGAAGAAAAAAAAAGCAGGACATATGAATACAACATGTGAAATGTCTAATATTTTGAATGAAAAGATAAGGATATGAAATTAAAATGCATGAAGATTGAAAAAACTATAGGAAATGATATTGTAATATATCTTAAAGTGAATATGTGAAGCAATTGAAAAATTTTTGATAAAATACTATGTATTAAATTTCTAAATGATAAAGATGTATCAGTTGACTGGAAGAATGCAGCATCAATTGTGACATTTAAGAAAAGTGATAAGAAGTTATTACAAATTTCAGGCCTATCAATCTTTTATCACTTTTATTCAAGATCTTTAGGAAGATTATAATAACTTATCACAGAATACTTTGGGCTCAAATCAATCAAAAGAACTTACTGGATTTAAAATTGGTTTTAGTACATTGTCACACCCAAGTATTAAGAAGAATTATAGAAAGGATCATTGAGTTTGAGTTATTATTATGTTTTGGATTTATAGATTTTTATATGGCATTTGATTCTGTAATCATTTCCATGAGGATTAACATTTTGGATTATCATGATTTATACCTAGATTATTGTCAAATTTTGATTAATCTTTATTAAAATATAATAGTAGTGATAGTGACACTAGAATATTATTAATATTGATAAGTTATATAGCAGGATGATTTGCTTTCTCCCAAATTTTTTTGTGCAGCCTTAAAAGAAAATATTTGCAGATTAAAATAAGAAGAGGAGGTAAATATAAATGGAGATTATTTAAATCATCTATATTTTGCAAATGATGTGGCTGTTTTTGTGAATAATGTTTCATAGATTAAGGAAACCTTGCAAGAGTTGTAAAATGAAAACAAGAAAATAATATTAAAAATATAAAAAAGTTAAAAATAATTTGGAATAATTCTTTTACATATGGAGAAAGAATAAAGATTGATAATAAAAAATCAAAAGAAATTCATGATTGCAAATACTTGTTAATATTAATCATAGAATTTAATATGGATGGAATGTTTTTGGTAAAAGTAATTAATATTAAAAGGAAATATGGTTATGTGTTTGAAAGTGAAATTTTTAAAATAAATGTGTCATACCAATTATGAATCTGAACTAAAGAGCAATGCAGAAATTTCAGACTCCTGAGGTATAGAGATATCTTTATTGGCATTAACAAGTATGGATCACAAGTAAAGTGCCATACATGGTAAGAGAACAAAGAGGCATTATTGAAAGCATTTAGAAGTTGAAATTTAAATAGATGAGATATCTTGATAAAAAGAAATGATTATATATTGATCATCAAAGTTTTCAACTGGATCAAAGGAAATTATAAAAGATTTAGCAAGAGATAATGCAAGATGAATGGATAAGATAAGACTGTTTAATTAATTGAGTGATGTGGAATAGGAAGCAATAGTTCAAAATAATTGGATTAAACTTGGAGAGACTATTCTAGATTATCAATAATGTTAAAAATTGTAATATAGTAATAATTTGCACAGTTTGTGTTAATGGTGTACATATACATTTTTTTTATTGATTAGATCTCTTTTTTATGAGCTTATTTTGATGTATTATGCAATAAGATTTTATTTAAAATATATTGGTTATTTAATTTTGCTTTTTTAGAATTTATCTCTCTCTATAATATCTACATATATATAAATTTATTATCAATAGATAATATATTTTTTTTCAGAATCAAATTTCTATAATGAACATATTTTAACTGATTTATAATTTTTGCTTGTTAATTCTTTAGGTTGTTATCATGCGTGATTATCATCATGCTAATATTGTTGAGATGTATAATAGTTTCTTAGTTGGAGATGAATTGTGGGTAGTGATGGAATTTTTGGAAGGTGGTGCACTTACAGATATTGTTACTCATTCAAGGTAGATAAAATATTTGCTTATTTTATTACTAGTAATATTATTTATTACTAATGATATTAGTTAAATGTTGCTATGTAAAACGTACTTTCATTTTCGCAATTGCAAAATTATAATAATTCAAGCTTTTAATCTGCTAATATAGCAAATTATTTATGAAATTATTACACTTTTAAATTATTTAAACGGATTTTTATATTTTAATTATAAAAACAACTTGATTAAAAATCTATTTAAAACTTTGTAATTTTTATTCTTTTGTTTTTTGTAGTTATTTCTGTAATTAGATATCAAAGTATTAAACTTTAAATTGAACATAATTCATGTGATGTGATATGATGTACTGTGGCTTCTTTGATGTAGTCTGTACAGTAGTGCCACCCAGTATAAGTCATAGTAATGAATGGATGCTAAAATATTTATGCATAAAATCCTTACCTAGTACCTATTCATCCAATATCCCTAGCCTAATTTCTAGCTTATAGCTTTCATCAGTGTAGTCACTAGATAGGGAATTTATACACAAACCTTCTATCATCCTTCAATTGCTATAGCTTGCACTGGATGATACTACTGCATGGAGAGTTCGCTGTTGTTTTAACACCTTATGTAAATGAAGGAAAAGGTGATCATTCTGATGTTTTAGTTGTTTAAACACATAATTTATTCCTCTCCAATTATTATCAAGATTTTTAACAATTTTTTTTCATTATTAAATTATTAAATAAATAAAGTGTTTTTATTATTTTGAAAACATATATATATATATGCTTGAAAATGAATCCATGTTTAGCTTAATTATTTGGATATAAATTAATTTAAAAGTAAACCATAGATGGTAGAAAAATTCAAAAAAGGGTACCTATGTGTATGTTATCATACATAAACATAAACTATTTTAGGATCAAATAATCTTCTATGTACATACTGATATGCTCATTGCATTATATCATGGGCATTTGCAAATTATATAATTATTATTATTTTTCATACATTTAAATATTCCAAACATTTTAAATTTGTTATTTTTATTATTTTACACCAACATGTTTAAATCCAAATATGTATTTATCAGTTCATCTCTGGATTATAACAGTATTCATTTTTATACATATATATATATAAATGCTACACAATTCAAGGTATATCTTTTATAAATTTAAATTTTAACTATGCTCCATATTAATTTATATTTTTGATTTAATGAACAGCATAGTAAAATTTTATCCTCTAAATATTAGTGCAAGCATAGTCTGATATTTTATTATTTTGTGTCATCTTTTTGGTGAAATATTTTATGTAATACTATTTTTGTTTTTATCTTACAGAATGGATGAGGATCAAATAGCCACAGTTTGTAAACAGTGTCTTAAAGCATTAGCTTATTTGCATTCCCAGGGAGTTATTCATCGTGATATTAAAACAGATTCAATTTTACTAGCTAGTGATGGCAAGGTATTAAGTTTGTTATTATATATGATTTATATTGTTGGTTATATATTAATATAAACTTGTATATTTATTGTGTAATTTATTTTTAGGTTAAATTATCAGATTTTGGATTTTGTGCTCAGGTTTCTTCAGAATTGCCAAAACGTAAATCTTTGGTTGGAACTCCTTATTGGATGGCTCCAGAAGTTATTTCTCGATTACCATATGGGACTGAGGTAAGTAGATTTGTGATTATATTTTGAATGTAGTAAATATATTTTATTCAGAAATATAGATTTGTGATTATATTTTGAATGTTGTAAATATATTTTATTCAGAAATATATATTTTCAATTATTATTTGAGAATCTTAATAATCTAAGGGTTTCATTAAAATTTGAATTGTAACTATAAATATTAAGTTGATTAAATAAATGAAGGTAATAAACTAGTTGATGATCAAGCATTAGTCATAGAGCCTTATTGCCTAGTTACTGCTTTAGCATAAAATTTAGCATGTCAACATACTATATGTATGCAATTTCTATAGATTTGTGATTATATTTTGAATATAGTAAATATATTTTATTTATAAATATATATTTTCAGTTATTATTTGAGAATCTTAATAATGTAAGAGTTTTATTAAAATTTGAATTGTAACTCTAAATATTAAATTGATTAAATAGATTAAGGTAACAAACTACTGTTGATGATCAAGCATTAGTTATAGAGCCTTACTGCCTAGTTATTGCTTTGGCATAAAATTTAGCATGTCAACATAGAATAAGTTTGCAATTTCTACAAATTTCTATCATTCTTTAAAAATATTCAGAATTATTTCAAAAATTTAATAATATGTGGTTTTTAGATGCAGTTTTTAACCATAAAAATAGAAATGTGGGTTTATTTTTGCTAATTTGTTATTTCTAATCTTCATTGTTAATACAGTAAGATTGCCATATCCATGGTATTTGGGTCCAAGACCCCCTGTAGATAACATAAAGCAGTTGGATAATACTGAGTGCTTTTTTTAACATTTACACACACACACATGAATATAAAATACAGATATTGATATGTATATATAGTACTAGATGTACATATCTATGATACACATTAATGGCCGTGTATGATTTAATGTAGTGATACAGTAATGAACTCGAAAACTAAAGATTCATGAAATATAGCTTAATCTTCTTATTTTTAGTTATTGAACTTCATATGATATTTTGAGAGTTAAACCATTCGATTTTTAAAACATTAAGATATCAACATAAATAATTTAAAAAAAAAAAAAATGTATACAGTATATAAAGTGCTCATGGATATTAAGAACATTCCTTTGCTGAATATGATATACTTTTGAATTTAAAAGCAGATTTATAAACATTGTAATGTTTTTAAATATATTATATTGTAAAAAAAATTCAATCAAAAAATAATAAAGGAAATAAAAGAAAACAAAATATTATTGAGACAGTTTTAAAAGCTATATGCACAAATCAGATGTGTTTATTTTGAATTAATAAAAATAATTAACTATATATATAGTATTGAAAATTATGGAAAATGAAATGCAAGATACAATATGTACATAGTTTTAAATTGGATTACTGTATTTTCCAACACATTTCCTCTTTGACTTAGAGTAAGCAACTTTATATATTTACACTGTCAAAGTATAACAATGTGAACAAGAAAATTACCCCCTCCCCCCCTTTTTTTTAAAAATAATTTTTAATTTTCTATTAATATTTATTTTTCATATTGTGGGTAAATGAATTCATGGAAGACAATAAGATAGACATGTTGACTTCTCGGTATATATCATTTAAAATAATCTTGATAATGTTATGTTTGGATTATTTAGCAATAATAACAAACAATATTTTGATTTAATGTTAATGAAGAAAGTTCACATGTAATAAGACTTGAATGAAAAAATTAAATAAAAGTAATTGATTTTTATAATCCCACAGTATCACTGACATGTAGTTTTTAATTTTTTTTTTGGAACATACAAATATATTTAGTGTTTATGAAGTGAGATATGAACATTTATCAGAAATATTCATTTGGTCCCAATTATTTGATAAAAATGCTTTTATTGTAAGAAAATTAAAACTGAAAATTTTTGCAACTGATTTAGTATATTGCTTAGCAATATGGTGAAAAAAGTCAGGAAATTTATAATGAAGAAATGGAGTATAATGTTCAAACATGGAATTTATTAAACTTTAAACCTTTATTAAGCGTAAATTTGAATTGAATAATTATCATGTTATACTGGTTCCTTCAATTGAGAATTTTAAAATTATGTTTCTACTGTTTATTATAAGCACCTTATTGTTAGACTTAAAGAAAGGTTTACTTGAGGAAAAAATGGAAAATATTTCAGTTTATGTTATACACAAATAGAGAAAAATGATCAATTTTTTTTAATTGTTGTTATTGCTGTAAAAAAAAATTGTTTAATTGTTGAATATTTATGCTGACATATAATTCAACACATATATCTGCTTGAATGTTGTACTATGTTATTATTATAAATGAAGGTTATATTTGTGATATATATAAGAATAAATTCAAGGCTGTTAATGTTTGCAATCACATATTAAAATTCATAAAATTATAATATCTCAAAAATCTAAATTGGATAAATGTTTAGTTATAATTTCAAATTGTTTATTTTCTGGTTTTTCTTTTAAGGAATTAATTTAGAAATCTAATGGTGATAATTTAATCACAGTCTATTGAAATATTTTTAATAATTGATATTTTTTTTTGCAAGGAATAATTTTGAAAATATTTGAAAGGATATGCTGATAGCAACAATTCTTTTTTTCTAGATGATATGAACATATTATAGAGGAGAATATGTTTGGAAATAAAAAGTAGGGAGAAATGTATTATTGGGTGTTTGATGGTTAGGACTTGTGGGAATTTATTAATTAGAAAGAAGAATGTAAAGTTAGGTCTGCCAAGAGGTGAGAGTTTAGATATTGTTGAAATATCAGGAAAAACAAGTAGTGTTGATGGGAACAAATGATATTGTAAATAGATATATTAAAGAAACAGTAAGATATTTTGTGGATGTGATTATGAGTTTGAAGGAAAAAAATGGTTAATTAGAGCTGATGAGATTATTATCAAGGCTTGATAGTGGATAAATTTAATTAAAGTTTGTGGTGTCAATTTGAAACTAAAATATATGTGTGAGAATAATGGTCTTAATTTTTTTAATATGTGGATTGGGTTTATTAGAAATACAAGTTTATTTAAAAAGGATAGATTTAATTTATTAGAAAGAGTGAAGCTGCAGTGTTAAGGAAATATATTTTAAGAATGCGGAAAAGATAAAAAAATGAATGGTGGAAAATTTAGACCAATTTTTTTTTTTTTTTTAACAGAGAATGCCTAGAAATATTTAAAAGGAGGGCTGACTAAGAGTGTTAGTATAAAACTTGGATTTTTAAATAAGCAAGGAGATAGAGATGTAAATGAAGAGAATTGGTTTTTATAGGAGAAAAATCAGTTTTTATTAGCAATAGTGAAGATGCTCGAGAAATGAAGAAGAAAGAAGTATATCTTCAGAAATGTAAATGGAAGGGGCTCAATAAATATAATGAAGATAAGAAATGAGAGAATATAAGAGTTATTGTGAAGTGAATATTTATTATAAAAAAATTGTAAAGAATATATGTGAATTAAATTGAAATTGGATAAACAGAAATATTATTGTCAGTTCTTAGTTTTTTATTATTTATAATAATCAAAAAGTATATAAAATTAGAATTATATTGTACAATCTGACTTTTAAATATAGATTTACATCCTGTTTTTTAAGTTTATTTTTAAAATTAATTTACAATAAAAATAACATTGTATATGTAAAAAAATTCTAACAAAGAATAAGGTGTTGTTTGATTATTAAAAATTAAAATATTTATACATAGTATTTGCAGTAAATATAAAGCAAAAATGAATAATAATTATCAAAAGATTTGAAAGTTTTAATACAAATTCATTTCATATTAAGTAATTTCAATTATAAAAAACAGGTTCAAGAGAGCATCCTTTATAGTTTCGATTCTTTGTGTTTTTTTTTTCATAAAATTCCAAATGAACATACATCAACTCAGAATTATAGTCAAAATTTAAAACTTGTATAAGTGTTTGCTTTAATTGAGCAGTTTTGAGCTTATTATGATCATATTGTTTAAGCATACTGATTCTATGGATTATAGTGATTTTTATTTGTTTAAAGATATCAAACTATGCATGAGAATTTAGATAATAAAGAAGGCAGAAAATGGATTTCATTTATTTAAAAGTTTAGCATTTCGATGTTAAGAAAATTTAATTTTAGCCATGCTAGTTGAACAGTTTTTTTAAATCCAAAATTTATCTATTTCAATTTTCTGATAGTCACAACAATTTCTTTCAGATATTCAATCAGGTAATGCCAAGACTATCTATGACCGAGTTATTAATTAATTATTTTTCATCTTCAGTACTTTCAGTTTTATCAATAGTTTTTTAAATAACTTGTAACCTGAGATGGATTTTCATTTTGAAGAATCAATTTAGAACAGTAAATTGGTTTATATGCCATTAATTGCAATGTAAAACCTTCATTTAGATTAATACAAACTTTTTGTACCGGATATGTAAAAAGGCTTCTTTGTAGGATAATCCATATTTTCCCATTATATATGCAATAACTAGAGCAATACCCCTTGCTATTTCAGCTTTTCTATGAAATAAAGCATTTCTTTCTTTACTAAAGCATTTATCCAAAAACTTTAGTTTTAAGGAAAAATTTTTAATATAATATTTCTATAACAGTATCAGCTGATGTGTGTAGCCTGCCTAGAAGTTTTGATATTGTGATTGATAGCTACAAGCATCATAATTGATCAATTAGTTTAGTAAACAAAGCCAAACTATCACAAAACTCTTGCTAAAATGATATAAATAAATATTATATCTGGCCCACTGTTTCAATAAAAACTTTTATAAATATCATAACTTTTCTTTTATATATTTTCAAAATGTCTGTTTAAAAATAACTAATGGCAGGATTCTCCAATAATTTAATATATGTACTGTATTTATTATTTTAGAAGCAGTTCTTGGATAAATATCTTTTTTAATGTGGTTCTTGGATTATTTATGTTTGGATAACTATTTAAAATCACTTATTTTATAAAGACATCAGGAAATTTAATTTAATAAAATTAGCTTTAATGTTTTCGTAAATGTACATAATATATATAATATAATATTATAAAAATATATTATACATATCAATATGCTAAGTAGTAATATATCCTATATATCTTACATCAATAGTAGGAAAATATGGGAATTTTATTTCCTCCATTTTTCTCGGAGCTTGATGAAACAGTTTTAAGACACTTGCATTACTTTTTTTGCCACTGATAAAGATGGTTCAAAAGCAGGCACTCAATACGACCAACCAGTATACAGCTTGAATGGATGAAGATGAAATAGCCATGGTACTGGTGCTTCAAACTTCAGCAGAGAATATTTCATCCTCCTATCTCCCACTTATTGCTATACCCCAGTATTTCCACATGGCTTCAGCAGTATCCATTTCCTTGGCTGTGGTATGGCCACATGGTGAGGTACAATTACAGTCATTCTGGATGCACATTAACAACATATCTACAATTAAATTCACAATGGAATTGGAACAAGAACAAAAATTGGTATTCTTGGATGTTCTTCTGACAAGTCTCCCTCAGGACAAAGTAAAAACAACAGTGTATAGGAAACCAACACACACTGGCAAGTACTTGGCATATACATCCAATCATATGAGAAGCACTAAACATGGAATTGTACTATTACTATTGTACCGGGTTTGAATATGAGTCGTTTGAAACACCGGTCTCTTAGGCAGAGAAGAACATACTTGGAGAGTATGTATGTCCAAACGATAGCTATAAAATATATAACTAGCGTTACATTTCCAGGACATAACTTCTTCTCGACTGTTGAATTCAACACCAAGTTCAAAGCACTTTTTTGTTTTGTATAAACACGGGTGCCAGTTATTTATGCAGAAGAATAAACAATGCACTTTGAACAATGGCCACTAATTCAATGCCTATACCCATAACTAGCTCAGCTATTTGTAATTCAATAATAAAATATTGTTTAACTTAAATAGTGGCAAAAGAATTGATAAAAGATTGGTAAAAGAATTGACCAACAAAATAAAGCTTAAGTTTAAAGACAATTTATTTAATTAACACTTAATATACTAATTCTAAATACACTTATAAATTTTAATGACATAACTCTGGTGTTTTATCTAATGATCACGTACATATTAATTCACACACTAACATATATAATAAAGCATTAAATAATATAAACACATATATTCAGAACACACAAATCAATAGTTCATTTTTTTATGTGCTATAGAGTTCATATTATTCGACTCTTGGAGGATTCACATGAATGTGATAGCTACTTTATAAATGAGAATAAGAAAATGTTTTACCTAGGATTTTAGAATGTGGATGCATCTTGCTGTTTGCTACTTTTGATGAAATGTGTCTAACCGGTTAGATTTGAAGTTTCTTGTGGAGATTTGATGCTTATTAGTTGGTATTATTCTTGGAGACAGTTAAACATTGGCGGAGATTCTTCAAGCTGTTACGCAGACCTTATTTTCACGGGCAGGTTTTGCTGTTTTACTGGACTTCAGGATAGAGACAGCCGTATGTTTTCCGTGGTTTTAACACTGCATTCTTGATTGATTTAATCTCAACTGCATGATCTAGATTATACTCTTAACTCTCTGAACAGAACTCAACTGAACTGAACTGATCGTCCGATAAAAATTTACTATTTATACGTAAGGCATGTTTTTGTTTTCATGTCCGCCAGCAATATCTGTTGTCAAAATTCCTTTCTTAATCCTTTAACTACGTGTTTTTGAGATCGTTTAATTAGTAGCCATGCAAACATGTTGTTTTTATAATTTTAATTAGTAGCCACCGCTGAATGTTTAATATTTTAACTTCCATTTATTTTTTAATATAATATTTATTTTCATGTGTTTTCTTTCTATAAGGTTTTAGCACGCACATATACATGCATTTATTATATATTTTATTAACAAGCTTACATTTACGAACATGTATAATTTATTCTAATAAACTAGAATGAAAAGAGATTTATATTTTAACTTTTAACTTATAATAATAAAAAACTCTTTAACTTTTTTTATGAAACTTTTAGTTTTTTCTACAGGAAAACCCCCCCCCCCCTTTTTAATTAATTAATTGTAAGTTTTATTTCAAGAACTCTTAAACTTTTAACTATTTATTTTAACGAATAATAATAAGAAGAAACTCTTTACTTCTTTTATAAACTTTTATTTCAAAACTCTTAAATTATTACTTTTACGTTTTCTTTTACGAAAGATTTTTATTTTAATAATTTTTTAAATAAAATTATTATGTACCAATATGATATTGGTACACTATGGAAGAGAACAAAAGAGGTTTGTTCAGAAACCAATGATTTGGAAAAAGAAAAGATTCACATAGAACAAATGCTTATGAAGAATGATTATCCATCAGCAGTCATCAAGAAAACCTTCAATAGTCAACACAAAGAGACACCAAAAGAGAAAACAATTCTTGGTACGATAGTGTATCCATACATACCAGGAATTGCCGACAAATTAAAGAAAATCTGCAGTCAGTATAACATTAGAACAGCTTTCCAAAGCCATATCACACTTTGAGGAATTTATACTTCTACTAAGCCTAAACTGGAATTGCTGAAGAACAAAAACTGCATCTATGAAATACTATGTGAATGTTGAAGGAAATACATTGGTGAGACCTGTCCCCGGTTGAACAGCGATTCAAAGAACACAAATTAATGGTTAAGAGAAAAAAAACAGATGTGTCTACCGTAGCAGATCATGTATGTACTAATGACCATATGTTTAATTGGGTAATTACAAAGATATGGGATAAAGAGGAAAAAAATGCATAGAAGAAAATTCAAGGAAGCTACTCATATGATAATGGTAAATAATCCTATATGACAACTCAGTGTGGCAATGCACAATGGTATGGAAGCCTCTAATTAATCTTGCTCTTAGGAAAAATATTAAACAAAAAAAAATTAAAGGACTCAGTAGGATTTGAACCAACCCTCATATATAAATATATCAAATTTCTACTATATGTTGCCTTTGACAGAATAGCCCAGTTTGCCTTGAATTCGACATTCAAGAATCTAAAGGTGCAAGTTCAATTTCTAAGCAAATATTGTCACTGTGTATATAGGTCAGCAACACCTGAAGAAGAGTGGAGCATACTACTACTCAATGTTGTGTAATTACTAATCTGTGTTGTCTATTTGTGTGTTATTACTAACAAGTTGTTTGTATTTGGAAAGTTTAAATAAAGTTTAAACTTTTCTATACATTCAACATTCACTCATAGATGATGGAAATAGTCCAACATATCACATCTAATTTATTAATAATATTTGTTATTCTAATTACATTTTTGATTAACTTTGTACAATTAATTTTATTCAGGAATAATATCTTAGCAATGAAGTATGATTATTGCTACTTGAAATAAATTTTTAACACCTATTTTCCATATTTTAAGTTAAGAATACATATCTATAATAACTTAAAAATAAGTGTAACAGTTGTAATTATATGTTGGAGTATTTCCATCTAATATTAATTATTATTAAATGTTATTAGAAAAATTCAAACTTTATTTAAATTTTTCAAATACATTCAGCTAGCAGTAATAGCATACAGATTAATATATAACACAATGTTTCAAATAGTATTAATCTCATATCTTGGCTAATGGCAATACTAGCAAGAGAATTGAATCTAGGACCTTCAGATTTGTGTATATTGAATGTTGGGAACTTTAGATTTGTGAATATTGAATTTAAACCTATATAATTAACTAGACTATTCTATCAAAGACTATTCTCCCTTTGACCGAATAGCTTATTTGGTTAGAACATTGTTCAGTATTCACAAATCTAAAGGTTCCAGATTTTATTCCCTTGCTAGGAAAATGACACCATTCAAAATACTATGTTATATACTAATCTGTGTGCTACTATTAATTAACACTTGAATGTATTTGAAAAGTTTAAATAAAGTTTGAAGTTTTCTAAAAACATTTAGTAATTAATATTAGATAATGCAAATAGTCTTACATATAATTATAACTACAATACCATCACGAACTTTTAGATAAGTGCTAAGGTTAATTAGATAAGTAAAATTATTTATTTTTAATATTAAATATTTAATAAATATACTAGTAAATGTAATTGATCATCAAGATTTATTTCTCCAACTGTAAAATATGTTATTGGGTCATATTTTCCCTAAGCATTAAAAGAGAGAGCTCTAAAAGAAGCATATTGATTTAATTTCTGAAGTACTATAGTGCACCGAATTTGACAGTTTTTTTTCTTTTATGATGCAAACATTTTTTTTCAAGAAAAAACTCATTTCACAAAATGATTGTTATAATTCTTATTGCTCATATAGTTAAATACAGTATTGGTTTGAAGAATATAAGGGTGATATTACCCATTTTCCTGCCATCTGCAATTAATTGATTTAAGAAATATTGAACCTATGTTTTCCATTCCTGAAAACAAGAGATGATTCTGCTTTAAAATTTTTTGCAGAGAATTTAAAATGTTTTTTCCACAATCTAGAAACATATTTCATATGTATAAAAAAAAAGATCAATCAAGATGTCAGTCAAAAATAATTATGAACACTAAAAAGAACAATCCCAGTTAAGTTTTGCTGAAAATGCAAAAACTGAAAAATTTAGATTTTTGCAAGATTGATGTTTAACTAAATATATCTACAGATATTACATCTGTTGCATTTATATTTTAATCATAGTTAAGCACTGTTGCAGCTATTAACAATCTGTATAGGTTGTACTGATAGTTAAACAGAAAAACTTAACAGAAGAGAAAAATGGCATTGTCATAGTTTTAACTGTCAAAGATTTAAATTATTAATAGATTCCAATATAACAGATTTAAGATGCTTATCAGGCAACAATTTTAGGGCAAGCAAATATACAAGAGTATAATGTAAATAATATCTCTTAATGAGATTAAAGATAATGTAAGAAATATTGTGGCATTGCTTTGTTTTTTTTTTTTTTAAAGATATGGAAGTAATTTAAAATGGCAAACCCAATTGTGCCATCCTAAGAAATCTGATGAATATATCTACAACCCCCCCAGAAAAATTAGAAAATTATTTTAATCCTAAATTGATTGGGCATATCACAAGACTGCATGTTTGGAGCAAACAACAAGTAAAAACTGAGAAAATGGCAGATTATGATTGATAAAGTCTTGTATTTGCAATAAGTACATGGAGGAAGCAGTTTTTGAATAGTTATTGATAGAAATATTAAAAAAAAAAAATTGTCAGCAGTTATTAGTAAATGAGAAAATAAATTGCAAGGAAGTAATATGGAAAGAATAGATATGAAGTGATCATAGACCAAGTTAAAGAATTGCAGATTATTTAAACATAGGGAGAAGACTATTCAGCAAAATAACAATAGTCACAAAGAAATATAGTAAAGATGTGAAAAAAAGTTGAAAAGTTTAACTAATGATGTTATGATAAAGATGGTTACACAATCTCTAAATGTAAATGGAAGGAAAAATGTTGAAACTGTAAATGCTTAGGTCATCTGGAAAAAATCTAAAAGAAAACACACAGGGCTGGAAATAAAAAAGTCTCAACTTAGTAAAGACTAACTTATTAATTGTTTTATATACATATATATGTGGTATTAAAAACTGATGAAAATAAATAGTAGCGCTGGATTTTTGATTATATTGTTTATAGATTAGAGTACCATTACAAATGCATATGGAATTTGAACAATGTTTAGGAGTTATGACAAGAGACATAAATGGAAATAAAAATTAAAATACTAGGGCAAGTAAAAAATTAATAAAACTGGAAAATAAAAAAAGTAATCATGTAAACATCATTGTACCAGATAATGATATAAATATTAAGCATTAAATTAAACCATGTTAAACAAATAAATGTTAAAAAAGGAAATTAAGTCAGAATATCCAAATCTATTTGAGGCAGACCAAAAAAATATTAAAACAAAACCAATGGAACTAACAATGTCAAGGAGATAGAACAACTAATTTGCTGCACATGAAGCTGCCATTCACTCTTGAAGATAAAATAAAATAAACTGTTAAGGTTCACAGAGGATGGAATGTTCATACCAATGGAAGTGTCTGAATCGGCTGCTGAGTGTAATGATTCCAAAACACAACAATCAATTATGCATGTGTGGAAACTATTGTGTGACAATAAGTATCCCTAAGAAAAATGCATATCCAGAGATAAATGTAGCTTTATTCTAAAACTTATTCTTTGCAAAATTAGATATAAGAGAAGTTTTTCACCAAATTCCCATGAATAAGAAGACATCTAAAATATGAATTATAACTGTACATATTGGCTTTTAAAATGTAATAAGTTCCTGTTCTGAATTATAACTGTTCCTATATATTCTAATCGAATATGGACAAGTGCTGGTTGACCATCTCTCAGTTATTTTTTGTAATCTAAGGGAGAATCTATTTACAGCAAGGGATGTATGTTGATGGGTATTAAAGTAGTACTCCTATGAGGCAAAAAAAGTTCTGAGATAATCTATGATGGCCTATCAGGATATGTCTGCTATCTAGAGATAAGTAGGGATATCAAAGAGAAAAGTCCACTATGTGAAGCTTGTCAAAGGAAACTTACATTTTGCACAGCCAAAAATTATTAAACTTCAGGGTAGAGTACATAATGATCTTTCAGGACTTTACAGAAGACTATTGTTGGATAAATTATCCACTGATAAAAATGAAGAAACTCTTAAAGGATGATGAGAAATCTTTTCATATAATCTTCTGGAAGCATTGATTACATATGATGGAACAGTAAACTAAAGGAATGAAGATGGTGAACTTAATGTCACCACTGTACCACCCATCTTGATTCAAATGACTTAGCATAAAAAAATGTCCAGCAACTGTAAGCCATGTATACAGTTTTATCCACTAGCATACAACACTGGTAATAATTGGAAAAGATCTATGAGAGCTATTGAAAGGAGGAAAGTACATCCTTGACTATCTTTAGTAATGCGTAAAAAAAGTTAAGAATAAATGTAGTTATTGATAAGGTATGGGTTAGGGATAGTTTGAGGAAAACATGGGTGTGGAGGAATAAGAATGATAAAGCAGTTTCTCCTGAAAATGTTGAAATTTCTGATTTATTGACAAAAATAGAAGAAATTTATATAAGAGAAAAAACAGTCAAAAATAAATAATGAGAATCCAGATATGGAATTGAATCAGTGATCGCAAGAATTCAGAGATTACCAAAACTCTCGACAATTATGTAACAATTGAAAAGAGTGGTTCAGTTACTGTAGTTATTTTCCATAGTCTATAATCTGGTAGAGATCTTGGTTATTAATTTGGTCAAAACATTTAACTCAATTAATCAAGCAGATCTATGGCATTGTTTGAAATTGGCTGGTGAACACCAAAGTTTATTTGTATTATACAACTTTTACATGATGGAAGTGTTATTATTGAAAAAGCTGACATTTGAAGTGAAAACTGATGTTAAACAAGAATGTGTATATGCTCCAATTCAATTTTTATGTTGAGAGAGCTCCAGAAAGGTAGAATGTGATTTAATGAAACAGAGATCAAAAGTGTGATACAGATTTGGTGATGAAATTTTTAATTTGAATCAATTAAAAGTGAAAACAAGAGCTTCCATTTGGATCTAGATTTACAACAGATTGATGATTGTGTTATTTTTGTCATTTCAAAAGATGATCTATAGAATATACTTAATGTTTGAATGCAACATATACTGTACCGGTAAAAATCACCATGCTTAATCACACACAGTAATCCGAATTCAAACCCAGTCCACGTCTAGGAATAAATTCCAAGATGCAAACTAAATTCAAACCCAAAACCCTGGCATGACCCACCGATGACAACATTACAACGGTACGGGGTTTTCCCTTTACTAGCTCATCGAAAAACACAGACTAAATTACCTACAATCAGCTAGTTCATAGATATCTTATAATCGGGATATTGGTACGGCTAATAATTTAATGTATATATTTAAGTTGTCGATACAGACAGCAGGATTGACTCGATTTCGAGAGTAATAATGCAAGAGAGACAAAATTAGGTTAGATAAATTTTTAATAAATTATTGAAAGCATTGAATAATATTATTTACAGGTACGGTAAAACTCTCATATGTATTTTATAATAAATTGCTGCTAGTCATCAATAATCGGTTTGTACTGATTAACAAACTCATGCCAATATTTATGTGTTTAAATGGTTGTACAGGTTGATATGAGAATCAGAGTAATTGGAGCACTTAAAATATTTAACTACTAGTTTATATTAAGTTGTTTTATTTAATAGATTCAAACCATTGTGTATACGGATAAATGGGAGGCGGTTTTATATAAAAATATAATATATAATACTGATGTACTGATGGTTGCAGGGATTAAGGTATACTACAAATAATAACTTGCGGTGCATTGACGGAATACCGGGCGGCTTGTACTTTGACAAGTCTTAATGCCCCCAAGTAGATCCGGGACACTACAACCAGCCGGGCTCATTTTCGAACCCCGGTGATCCAAGAGATTACCTGGAGAAGAATTTCTTTCTCTCCATGTGGTAGTAAAACGAGACGCCAACTTAGGCGAAGGTAAAGGCATTGCCACAGTAACATCGAGGAAGAGTGATCGGAAGTGGATTTTAAAACGAAATTATATAAAACCTTTTCTCTCCGTAACATTTTCTACGCAACAGTCCGATATAACTATTCAATAAAACATGGCGAAATCAAACGATCGCAAAAGTAATAATTAATTAATTTCACTCTGAAACCCATAACTCCCCAGATTGTTCGGAAGGTAATAATAGCAAAAATATTCACTTATTATTCTTACTCCGTAATAATATATAAAAAATTATAATAAAATTTTAGACTATTTTAAGTATTGAGATTTGGAGTATAGATTAAAATATTATAACGAAGTAAAAGAAACAACAAAAATATTTGAATATTTCTCAACTCAACATAAATGAAACAATTTTTAGTTCGATAAAAGGAAATTACTTTTAAAATGAATATAATAAATATTATGAGATAAACTTTACTGACTTTAATTAGAGTTGAGAAATATTATTATTGGCATCGTTTTGTTTGTAAAATAAGTAATAGTAAAATATAAATGTATTCACAAATGGATTATTAGTAGGCACAAATCTTAATAATGATTATCTAAAGACTAGAGCACAGAAATATTAGAGAAGGAAATTTACTGACAGGTTGTAGTGTAACATTTTCAAATGGAAAACAAGAAATTTACATGCAATTAATTAGGTTAACAGATTAAATATAAAATTATTACTGAGAGGAAAGTTAAAAAGTTCATGTAACAAAAGTTACCATTCTTTCTTCGTCCGGCTTTTCTTCTTGCGGTGATATGTATGAAGAACGTAGGCGCGCATTTTGAATTTCTTAGAAAGGCATGGTTAATTTAAATGTTGGAATTTGGAAGACTGGAAGCACGGAAAACATTACAGATCAGCGGTATGAAAGATTTAAATTGGCAGAACAGGGATCAGCTTCTTGGACTTAGCCCATCATGATTGCAGTTTACCGGGCAACTTCTTAATAACGGTTGAAGTGATTTCTCTGGAACAACTACTTTGCTGTAGCTTGAGACGATCTAAGCACAGCCAAGTCAAAAGTTAGAGTCTATCTTATATTTAAGATGGCTACGGTTGACCTTTCTGCCTAGTTTTTGTTCATAACTCCGCCTCCTTTGATTTCGGCCTCCAGCAATATCTAATTTGACTATACAATAGCATTTGCCTTTCTTGATAAGAGTTCTACGTTCCTCATTTATTTTTAAATTTAATACATGATTCTAAATTGACAAAACAATTACATCGGAATTCGTGAATACAAAAATATACATTCATTATCTTAATTTATCGAAGTACAAATTAATCATTCTATACCTTTTGTACAAGTAGGATTTTGATTAAAAATACTGATCAAAGGAATGTGACTTTTGATCAGCATTTTTAAATGACTTTGTATAATTTGCAAAATTAAAATTTAAAGAAAATATACACGCAATTGAAACTTTTAAATTGAGCTAATCTAAATCCACAAACCACACACACACGAATATTATTTATCATGCTTTGTGACATTTATACTCATACTCTTTACATTAAATTCTTTTTAAACAAACACAAAATAAATAACTTAAAATCTATGTGGCCTGGAATAGAAAAAGTCTCATTGCGGGTAAATAGTGGTTTAGAATTACCGTTCTTAAATGACAATCATGAAACTAAGATCGATTCTTCGATCTGTCTGTTTCAATACAGAGTTTTTCTTAATAATTAATGTTGAGTTCATAAGTCATTAATGGAAGAAAGCTCCCCAGCAATATTTACCTTGGATTGTTACAACTTGAGGATGTAAACCAATTTAAATATTTGATTGTTCTATCAGTAGAAAGGTGGATTTTGATGTTGAGATGCAGCATAGATTTCAAAGTGCTGCTGTTACTTTTAATAATTTAGAAGGTAGGATATTTTATCACAAGAAAATAACCACTGCAACTAAATTAGCTATATATAGGACTATTATTTTACCTAATTTATTGTAAAGAAATGAGTTACTCTATTGACACAACATAAAGATGTTAGAAAATTTTCATTTAAGGATTTTCCACAAAATTTTAAAAATACAATGACATCATAAAGGCAGTCAATATAGTCTTTATCTTGCTGGTTGGAATGTTATAAAGTCTACTATTGTAAAATCATGTCTTCAGTGGATTGGATATAGTAAAATGAATGAATAATACAAGGCTTTCTTAAAGGGTCTTTTAAGATAAATTTATCTCAAAGTCATTCTAAAAAAGTGCAATATTGTTTCATTGGGAAGATATAGATGACAGAAAATAGAATACATTGAGGTTTAAATATTTTGGAAAGAAAAGTCTTATGCAGAATAAATTAAAAGGCAGGAAAATATTAAACAGAATAGAAAAGGGATGAGCATTGTTTTTCTGTGGATGTATTTATGGTTAACAAATTGCTTTGTATAGTCATCATAAAACTCATCTCTTCATTTTTTTTCTTTTTATATTTTCTTGGAATTGTAGTGATCATGTTTGTTAATGAATGGTTGCTGATAATGTTGTTAATCCTGCTACTTATAATTCAGAAATAAACTACATTATTTTAATATGACTTTAATTTACTTAAATAGTATTTTTAATTTAATCTTGGAATACACACAATATTTAAAAATATAATAAATACAGTACTATTAATAAATAAATTAAAGGAAAAATACATTTCATTAATATAAATTAATAATTTTAATTGTCTTGGAAACCATATGTTTTATTTTTTACTTAGTCTTATAACTCTTAATTCTATGATCATCATGTGGTACATCAAATAGCTAAATGGAAGACAAAGAAATTTCTGAATTTTAAATCCTGATTCTTACAAAAGCTTACATTGAAGTGATAGCTGAAGGAATGGATCATTGAGTAAGCTAACTTCATAATGAATAAGAATTTTTCAGAGACTTTTTAATTTTTAAAAAGTTTACTTCACAATTGTTAAATAGGGCAAAACAAATACTGCATTTTAATATGAAAGTTGAAGAGGGGGAATGTTAATCAATACAGTAAACTATCATTGTGATTAATATATTATAAAGGTAAGAATAAATATTTTAAATAGTTTATTAATAAAATAAATTTATACAATGTACAGAAAGTATTTATATAATCATATAATAGGAAGGGGTATATTTGTATTGTTGGAATTTAAAAATTTGCAAGCCTGGAAGAGTTTAAGAACTAGTAGTTTTAATTTAAAGATTTTCTATCCATATAAATACACACATGCGCAAACACACACTGTTAAAAAAAGAAATTCACTGATTTTAATTTTTTTAGATTAGTCAAACTCTGCATTTTAGTAGTAAATAGATGAATACAGGAAATAAAATTTTTGGTCAAAATAACTTTAATGGAAAAAAATATTGTTATTCATTTTTATAAGTGCAAAAATTCTGAGCAAATACATTTTATTTATGTTAACATAATATTATTTTGAAATATTGTCGAGATTTGTTGTTAGAAGTATCACAATACTATAATAATAGTATTATGATACTTTTAACAGCAAATCTTGACAATAGTGAGTAATCTGTAAAGTAAAACTTTACAATAGATAAAATATGCAAGCAAAATAATTTGTAAAATAAGTAACAGTTTTTGAAGATAAGAACTCAAGTTTTTATTAAAAAATCAGACATTTCAATTCAAAATTATTTCAGTAAAGCCAACATAATAAAAGTTTATATTCTCAGAATATTTGGATTTTTTTATACTTATAACTAATGTTTCTATTTTACATAATTGCCAAAGAAAATTTACACTGTGTTGTGGAAATATATATAATGTATATATCTTTCTTATCAAATACACCTGGGTCTCGTTTTACATGATAGATAGGTTCCTCAGAAAACGCGCAAACGAAATCGCGCAAAAATAGACGTAACTTACATGAAAAAGGGGGGTGGGGGATGCGGTCTGTGATTTTTCAAAATTCGTGTAAAAGCAAAGCACTAAAATAAAATTACTTTAAAATTCACGCAAAAAAAAAAATGAGGAAATAAAATATGACTAATAAAAAATTTCAAATGTGAAAAAAATTGATACAAGACAAACTTTTTTTAACTATAATATTTAATTTTATTCAAAATAATATATTTTTATGCATAATTTACAGTACAGTAATTTACATTTTTTTATACACGTTTTAATTATTATAGCTATTTGCCGAAAAACACGTTCGTTTGCAAACAACTAGCGCCAATTTCACACTCATGTTGTGTCAATGGTTTTCTGGTGACAACGTAATTAATAATTAATCTTTGAGACAATGATTTTATTAATTGTTTATGAAACTAACAACTAAAAATTAAATTCTTATTTTTGTCTTTAATTTTCAATTCCGTTTAAAAATCAAATTTCACATGACATTAATTTCAAGTCACCGTAAGTAATTTTTAAATTGTTAATTACAATTAAAAATCAGATTTTAATTTTTAATTGTCAAATTTAATTGTGCCCACTGCTATTACTGACCTTTTAAAAATTAACTTGTGGACACTAAATGATTAATAATTGATTACGTTTCTTTTTTAAAAAGCAAAAACAGAATGTGATTTAAAATGCAAAATTAACACGCACAATGTTTGAACAAATTTACATTATAATCTTGTAAAATTTAATGTGTGTATACATAAAATGTGGAAATCATGATTTTAATTTCATTATTGCATAAAATCTTACTATTATAAAGCACTGAAAATATTGAAATTACTAAAATGAAAGTCGAATTCCAATAATGTGCTATTACTTTCAATATAACATAAGTGCACGAAATTTATTATTTAAAGTAATAGCGCATTATCGGAGTTCGACTTCTGGTGAAACATGGATCGTGTAACTTCAAAATCGTGTTAAATAAGTCCGCGTGAAAAGAGACCCAGGTATAATTAAACAAGTAAAATCTAACTTTGAAGAAATAATTTTAGAAATTTATTGGCAATAAAATTCTACCAGCAGCAAAATAAAAAAAGGAAAACAATTCTTAGTGAAGGAATATAGATAATGCAAAAAATTTAAACATTATGAAACATACTACTACTGTGAAAAATGGAAAAAAAAAAACAACAACAACTAAGTTTTTAAATAATTGTTTCAATAATTATTCTAATAATTTTTTTGTTGTATGCATATATAAATGTTTTCAATATTTAGTAATGTTTTGTATAATATGGAGAATCGTATTTTGTATTTGAAGTAATTATTCAATTCTCTCATGAACATTTGCTAAATAAATTAACCAAATAATGTCATGAAAAAAACCTTATTTGGTGATTATGTTCATCATCAGTAATGTTTAATTAGCAGTAGTTTTTTGGTTGATTTTTATGAATAAATGTCTAATGCATAATATTTTTTTATTATTTAATATATTTAGTATTTGTCATTTTTATCTATTTGCTAGTAGTATATTTTTTGTTAAAGATAATGGTATAATATTGACTAATATACTTATTATTGGCATCCTAAAAGAAAATTCATATGACCAGTATTTTCATTATTGACAATCATTTTGTCAAATTTAAAGTATTTTAACACATAAAAGATTTGCTATAATATTGCCAGAAATAAATAGATATAAATAATATACTTTGCAGATTCATCCTTGTATGATTTTGATTATGAATATACCGATGTTTCGGCTTAATTACACAAGTCATTAATTGGGTGATGAATAGGATATTATAAAGATGGTTGTAGAGATGCTGTAAGCATTAGTTTATAATAGTGTTAAAGTTCCACCAATAGAAAAAAACAACGACAGGTATATAAAATTAAAAAATAAAAGTCAAAAAATCTTCAGAATAATGTTTTTAAAAAAATTCTTCCAAATAGGAGGAAGTTTGTATATGTCATCAAACTTATAGATATAATTTGGTCTTTTTAGTATCTCAATGGCTTCACTGATCTTACATTTGACACATGCAAATTTCCTCCTATTTGGAAGAATTTTTTATCTGAAGATTTTCTATTTGGGAGAATTTTTTGAAAATCATATTACTCTGAAGATTTTCTATCTTTTATTTTTCAATTTTATATATTTGCCTTTTTTTTTCTTTCTATTAGTGGAACTTTAACATTATTATAAACCAATGTTTATAAAAGTTCCTTTACAATCATATTTATAATATTCTATTCATCTCCTAGTATATTCATAATCATCATACACTGATGAACCCGTAAAGTATATAATTTATATCTGTAACCCAAAATCTTTGTATCAAATAAATAGATATTTCTTTAACAAAAAAATCAGAATATAATTAGTACATTGAATGGAAATTAATATTGGTGTCTAAACATTTTATATAATTTTTATTTGTTAGCATGAATTCACATATATTTATTACCCTTTAAAACTTTTTTAATTTAATTTTTTCAAAATGACGTCATAAAATTAATGACTAGAAATAAAGATTTAAGTATAAATTTTTCAGGTTGATATTTGGTCACTTGGTATTATGGTAATTGAAATGGTTGATGGTGAACCACCCTTTTTTAATGAACCACCTTTGCAAGCTATGCGAAGAATCAGGGATATGCCACCTCCAAAATTGAAGAATACTCACAGAGTAAGTGTTTTTTTTTTTATACTTTTGTATGAGTTTTTTTGAGTATGTGTGTGCCTGTGTATGTATGTATAAATTATGTAATTGGGGAATGGCTAGTAAGGATCATATTATTAAGAAAGTCACCCCCCATGTTCATTTTCATAAATATTTTCTTCTGATATGATAATCAATTGCATAATACAATCATTGTTTTAGGTAATTAAAGAAATTTTATTGGCAGTTACTATTAAAAATTTTATATCTTTGAAAATAGAATGGATTTTTAAGAAAGAATAAACATTGCTTGCGGAATCAGTTTTAGCTACCCATTCATGTACAGTGATTTTTTAAAAGTTAACATCTATTTCATTTACAAATCCATTTTGCATTTTGAATAAGGATAAAAATATGTTTGTATTCATACATGTGATCACTTATGAAATGCAGAATTTTACTTGATCATTTTATGAGAAATTGGATCTTATCAATACTTATCTTTTCTCTTTTACTTTTGTTGTACTTTTTTCTGGCACAGTTAGGTTTTTTTTTTTTTTTTGTATGTGTGTGTTTATGTATGTTAGATGTTGTATATGTAATTAAGTTTGTACAGAAAAGATACATTAAATCCTTAAATAAATCTTTATATTGCTTCTCAAGCTCTATATTTTATTTTTCAGCTAAGTGGGTAATGCCAAATGTTTCTTTTAATCTAGTTACTAATAATACAATCATTGCCAGAAAATTACGATTTTTTTTTTTTTTGTAAATCTACCTGACCAGCTTGAAAATTCAAATTGGCAATTTTAATGTTCAGCCCTTGTTGGTTGATAAGCTTGAGCAATGGCTGTGTCTTAAAATGAACATTAAGTTATTTTTTAATTATAACTTTATTAAACATATTAACATGGGTACATACAGGTTGTTTTTTTTTATAGCAATTTTTTTTTGTGCAAACGGAGTCTTGATGATAGTTAATATATATTTTTGTGCAAAACTTCAGTAACATAGGTTTCACAGAGCTAGTTACTTTCTAATAATATTGACCCAAAATTGTCCCCTACCCTGTCAAAAAAAAAAAAAAGAGGCTTTTATTAGTATTATGCAATAGCATTATACTGCAAAGAATGTTCATTCAAATGATAAAA
Source organism: Epiperipatus broadwayi (assembly GCA_028023455.1). Classification (NCBI taxonomy): domain Eukaryota; kingdom Metazoa; phylum Onychophora; class Udeonychophora; order Euonychophora; family Peripatidae; genus Epiperipatus; species Epiperipatus broadwayi. The sequence goes on from JAQFVV010012529.1 coordinate 3,372,372, forward strand.
AATAATCATATTAGAAACAGTATATTGGGGAAAAAGGATAATAAAGGTAAATTTTCAGTTTTTTTTTCTAAGTACAAAAACAGAGACTTTGCAAACTTTGCTTGATATGAATTTTCAAAAATTGAAGATAGAACAGCATTAATTTTTTGAATATAATGTTGAAGCCTTAAATACTAATAAAATGATGCAAGTCCCATGGCACATCCAACATTTAATATTATTAGCCTTTCATCTTCTAGAGGACTAGTTTCTTTAAGAGCAGCTTTGCAATTTTAAATATTTTCTTAGTTACAAAGACTTTTCAAGTTTTGAAAGTTTATATCAAGCCCAGTTCAGAACAATCCATATATTTATATTTAGAAAAAAATCCAAATATTTATCTTTATCATTTTTTGTCAACATTACTATTACTAATATAATTACTATTTTTGGTAGGAATATTAATTTTCAACTTTTTGATATTTGTGGTGAGTATTGAGATTTCTAAATGGGATTGCCCATATGTACAATAATTTAATGGATAAATTCTTGTCCTATTTGTAATACCTAGTAATCAATTTTCATTGTATTAGTTCATGCAAAATTACAACTAATGACCTCCAGTGATTCAATGAGTCACCATCATTTTCTCAATGCCAAGGGCTTTGCATACTTTACAAATTCTCATATTAAATGTACACACAAAAAAGAGAGAAAACATTGGATTCAGAATTACTGTGCTTAATTAAAGAATGTAAATATGGCTGCACAAACAATCTCTTTGTCACAGTATAGAAATGACCAACAGTGACTTATTAAACTCATAATGAACTTTGCATGTGAAAAAAAACTAAGAGAAGAAAAAAGATTGTTTGTACTGAATTCAATACTTTTTAATTTTCTTCACTACCATTTTAACTGATAAAGATGAAGTAGATTTTGATAGGATATCATAATTTTTAAAATCTTGTAATCTTTTTGCATTGCTTTTAATATGAATTCAAAATCTAATAAATAAAAATCCAATCCAGATACATATAAATGCATATTTCTCAGAACTGGAAATATATATTCAAGTGTGTAAAAATTGAATATTTTTGAATTCATGTTAAAAACAATGCAAAAGATTAAAATATTTTAAAAAATAGGACATATCAAAAACTAGTTTTAGAGAAACTAAGCCAGCAAGAGGTACTTTTGTTTTCCAGTATTCCCAACTATTGCCTGTCATTGGTCTGAGTTCACTGTCTGATTTTCATTAACAAAAAAAAAAAAAAACCAAAATGTAATAAATACTGCTGAAGTGTTTGTATAATTTTATTTTTAAATATTTTTTCACTATTTCTGCCAATATTATTAATTTATTTTTTATTTTATAAGAAATGACTTATTATTGAAGCCATAATTGTAAGCATATATTATTCATAAAAACTCTCCTTATATTATTTTAATCAATCATTGGAAATGTGTATAATTTCAGGTGATTATTAAAATTCATAGTAATGTTTTTCATAAATATATTGATTATGTTAGTTTGAGAAAGATGTATCACTATGGATAACTTAATTATTATTTTTAAGAAATTGCAACCAGGCTGCATCCTTGAAAAGTTTTTTTTTTTTTAAAAAAAAAAAGTGATGAGATATTGAAACAGTAGTCATTATATAGCAATCATTATATGGGATGGACAAAATAATTCAAACATCTGTGATATTTTCATTGACATAATGAAACCTACTATCATTTGCTTTAAAACTGTTTGTATTCTTTGCAGAATAGAATAATATAAAATTTAGTGCTTAAAGTTTTTGGGTAGATAACTATGGAGACTCAATCTTTCGTTATTTCAGAATGGTCCGCAAAAAGTTGGCAGTATTAAAATAGATAATTGGGGAGGCTATGAGAAATAAGTAATATTATCATGTTATGTTCCTCCAGCCAATACTTGATTTAAATCACTGTATAGTAGAACATTTCATTTTGAAACGTGAATTTTGCTGGAAATGTTGTTTATAATTTGTGATGAATTTTGTTTCTTAAAATGTTGAATATCTGACAGGAAAAGTATTATGATCTATTGTCCTACGTATGATAGTTTCATCATCATAGAAGGCAGTCTTCCTTTTTTACCAACATACTGTGGCTTTTATATAGTGAATCATCTATAAGCATTCTGCTTGTGAAGCTTAAATATTGTAGTGTTTAAAATTATATTGTTTCCTGTTGTGACGTATTCCAATGTGGTTTTGTGGTTTACAAATATTCCTAATATTTGTTGGTCACTTTATTCATTGATTTTCAATTTCATTTGGTTTTGTAAGTTTTGTTCTTTTTATATTTAGTGAATGCAGTCTTCACTTTTGAAAATATTAAATTTAAACCAATAAACAATTTATAGAGTTTGTGTTATAATATTTCAGTTATTTAGAAGCTCATAATTTTGCCTTTTTAAATTCAAACAAGTCTCTTGTCAGTTTTTGTAAAATAAGGGAAAATGTTATGCTGGTAAATATTTTAATTTCCATGCTACATGACTTCAAAAATGTTTGTCAATGTGCTATATAATCTTAGTATTCTAACTAATCTCTTTAAATTTCATTATTTATATCCATCTTCTAAATGAAAGATATAGACAAGAAAATAAATTTTCTAAATCCGCTTCCAAATAATAATACTTTTTATTTTCTATTTATCAATAGATAACAAAAGTAACAAGTAATATTGGAATTTATTTACTGAATATTAGCAATAACATCTAGATTTTACTTGAATTTTTTTTTTGTCTGTGTATCATTTTTAAAAACTATATTTATGCAAAACATGATTAATTTTAGCACTGAGATGACTGACCAGATATTTAAGTACATAAGAGAATTAGAAAGCATGTTAATAATTACTAAATGTAATTTTTTTTGAAGTTAAAATTTAAGTAAGTATGTGAAATTTCATGTATTCCCTTCCCCTGCCAAAAAAACAAAAAACAAAACAACAACAAACAAACAAAAATAAAACAGTTATGAGATAATCATAACTGAAACGATTGAGGTTTGTGACTGGATATTTAATTAGAAAGGGCTAGCAAAACATGAAGTTATCATTATTTAATGAAAATTTTCTTTTTTGAAAAGTGTAGAAATTATATAATTGATGTGTTTTAATTTTCTGTGAATAATCTAAGATATAAACAAGATAGGGAAAGGGCTATTTTTTTAAGTTTTTAAATAATTATTGAAAATTATTTGACAACTGAGTTGTTAAGTTCAGAATTTATTAATAGATTAGATAATTATCATATATATATATATTATATTATATAAAAATTAATATTAAATTTAGAATGTACACACATTTATGTAATTTGATTTATTTTAGGATTGGGAGAAATATTTTATAATTTAGTTATAAAAATTAAGATTGTATTTTAAAAAAAATAATATTATAATTTAGAAATTTAGGCAATATATAATTGATTCTTGATTATTAGATAGTATCAGTTATGCGGAAATTCAAATATTAGAAGGTTTTAAAAAATATAATTTTTATTTTAATAATAATGATGATGATGATGTAATTAAAAATTATAAAAATGTGTATTAACTAATAATAAGATTTAATAATTAGTCAAGAAAATGAAGTGTTAATTCAATAATATAATAAATATAGCTTTACTTCTCACTATATGTAAAATATATAATTGTTAATTAGAGAAGATATTAATTAGTATTAAAGTTTATCGGCTTAACGTTTTCGAGGATCCATGCCTCATATTCATAGCCTTCATAAAATGTATAATAAAATATGCAAATACAAATATTCAAATAAGCTAGTATTAAGTAGCCCATTTCTTCGAGATCTCGAAGCAAGTATCCTTTCTATTAATGGCATGGATGTTTCCATTGATGTAAAATGCCTCCTTTATTTTTCTTTTGTGATCATTTGATTCTGAGCACAATATTATGGGATTGGCGGGTGTGAAGTTGTGTCCAGATTGTTTAGCATGCTCCAAGAATACAGAGGACGTGTTGCTGTTTTTCTGAGCTCTGTTAAATGTGTAAATATGTTGGCCCAGTCTAGTATTGATTGTAGCTTTCGTTTCACCATAATATATAGCACGGCATCCAGCCTGAGGGCAGGCAATAGAGTACACCACGTGAGGGGTGAACGATCGATCAATGTGGTCTTTAGAGTTGTTAAGCAATCTATTAGAATTAGGTGGAGTTCTAACTGCTATGTTAAATTTATCGTTTAATGCTTTCATTAGTTTGTTAGATATTTTAGGAATGTAGGGGATTGTTATTCTAGGTAGATTGGTGCGAGGTACATTATTGTTTATTGTATTATTAAATTTTATGATGGATGGCCCATGGGCCTTCCTATCAGTGGTGTTTTATCTAGCATATATTTAAATAAATACGAGCTATCGATCCTTCCAAAATATCACAATATCAACCAAGACTTTACATATATTCGTTATGTAGACGATATCTTTATCATAACCTCTAAAGATAATACTTTAAATATACTACGTGATTTACAAAACTTAACCAAACTTTCATTCACCATCACATATGAAAATAATAAAGAACTTAAATATCTCGACCTCTCTTTATCGAGAAATCGCCACTTAATAGATTACAAAATGATTGTTAAACCATTTGAAATTCGCACCTGTATCCACCCTAACTCTAACTCACCTGCATCGCATAAATTTGCTGGCCTTAATGCATTTTTGTTTAGAAACTTTTATTTATGTAAATATGAAGCAGACAGGAAAGAAAACATAAACAACTATATTAAAGATCTATTAGCAGCAGGGTTCAAATTCAAATCTATTAAAAATAAAATCATAAAATTTAATAATACAATAAACAATAATGTACCTCGCACCAATCTACCTAGAATAACAATCCCCTACATTCCTAAAACATCTAACAAACTAATGAAAGCATTAAACGATAAATTTAACATAGCAGTTAGAACTCCACCTAATTCTAATAGATTGCTTAACAACTCTAAAGACCACATTGATCGATCGTTCACCTCTCACGTGGTGTACTCTATTGCCTGCCCTCAGGCTGGATGCCGTGCTATATATTATGGTGAAACGAAAGCTACAATCAGTACTAGACTGGGCCAACATATTTACACATTTAACAGAGCTCAGAAAAACAGCAACACGTCCTCTGTATTCTTGGAGCATGCTAAACAATCTGGATACAACTTCACACCCGTCAATCCCATAATATTGTGCTCAGAATCAAATGATCACAAAAGAAAAATAAAGGAGGCATTTTACATCAATGGAAACATCCATGCCATTAATAGAAAGGATACTTGCTTTGAGATCTCGAAGAAATGGGCTACTTAATACTAGCTTATTTGAATATTTCAATAATATAAGTAAATTTTCACTTGAAAAATAAAATTGTGTTTAAACATATTTATATCAAAGCCCTTATGACTAATGTCTTGTGTATCTGTAGAAATTTAGATCTGGATTTTATTTTACATTGCTAAAGATTTTCTAGCAGGCTTAGGTTTTTTTTTTTTTTCCAGGTAGATCATCATCATCATCAACCATTATCAATCCACTGCAGGATGAAGGTCTCTCCAAGTTTAATCCATCTTCTCCGATCTTTAGCTTCTCTTCTCCACAACACCCCTGCACATTTTCTTATTTCATCCATCCATCCATCTCACATGTGGTCTCTTTCTGGGTCTTTTACAATCTCTTGGGAATCCACTTTAAAATTTTAATTGTCCATCTATTATCATCTCTTCTAGCAATATGTCCAGCCCAACTCCATTTCAATCTTTTAATTTTTTCAATAAGGTCAGTAACACCTGTTTGTTGTCTTACCCATACATTGCGTTTTCAATCTCTTCTTGTTACTCCCAACATACATCTCTCCATACTCCTTTGAGTGGTCTGAAGTCTCTGTATTGCTCTTCTATTAAGTGTCCAAGTCTCAGATCCATAAGTAAGAACTGGTAAAACACATTTGTTAAAAACCATCCTTTTCAAACACATAGGCATATTTCCTTTTAGTATCAAGTTATTTCTACCAAAAGCACTCCAACCAAGTTTAATTCTATGATTAATTTCCTCCATTATGTTTCCATCTGTATTAATAATCTGACCAAGGTATTTGTAACTGTTAACTTCTTCTAATTCTTCATAATCAATCTTTATTTTCATATTTTGAGCAAATCGATTAAACATTACTTTAGTCTTTTTAACATTTATCTTTAGTCCTACTTTTCTACTTTCATCTGCTAAACTCCTGCAACATTTCCTGCAGCTCTGAAGCATTATTTGCAAAAACAACTACATCATCTGCGAAATCTAAATGACTTAAATACTCTCCATTTACTTTCACTCCTTTAGTTTCCCATTTTAATCCACAAAATACTTCTTGCAGCACTGCTGTAAAGAGTTTTGGAGATATGGAGTCACCTTGGCTTACATCTTTTTCAATGTTGATTTTTCCAGTAGCATTATGTAATCTAATTGTTGCTGTTGCATTTTTATAAATATTCTTTAAAATATGACAATATCCTGGATCTATACCTTGATGATCCAATGCTTTAATCACTGAAGAAATGTGTATAGAATCGAATGCCTTTTCATAAGCTACAAATCCAAAACATAATGACAACTCATATTCATTTGTCCTTTCTATGACTTCTCTCAATACCTGGATATGATCTATTGTACTAAAACCACTTTTAAATCCAGCTTGTTCTCTTGGTTGGTGGAAATCCAAAGTTCTCTGTAGACGAGTTGTAATTATCTTGGTAAAAATTTTATATAAAACTGATAAAAGGCTGATAGGTCTGTAATTTCTAATATCTTCTTTATCATCTTTTTTAAATATTAATATTATTACTGCATTCTTCCAATCTTCCGGTACATCTTTATCATTTAGACATTTGATATATAACTTTGCTAAGATTGTTTCTATTTCTTCACCTGCTTCTTTTAATATATCAATTATAATTCCATCATTTCCTGGAGCCTTTCCTTTCTTCATACACTTAATTGTATGTCTTACTTCTTCATTTAAAATTCTGGGCAATTCGGAAGATGTAATAGATATAGGAGGTACTTGTTCTTTATTACTATATAATTCTTGATAAAAATCTTCTACCAATTTTATGATGTCATCTCTCTTTTTAGTAATAATTTCATCTTTTTTTCTTATTGCAGATATAAATTTCCTACCAATACCAAAATGTTGTTTAACATTTTTGAGACTTTTATTTTCTTCTACAGCTTTCCTTGCTATTTCACAGTTATACTTTCTTATATCAATTTCAACTCTTTTCCGTACCATTTTACAAAATTCGAGATATTCAATTCTTTTTAATACATCATTTTTGTATATCTTCATATTCCTTCTTTTCTTCATAAATTCTCTAGTCTCAGTAGAAATTTTATTAGTCAATTGCTGCTTTTTTCTACCAGCTATGTTTGTTGCAGTTTTTAAAAGTGTATCAGTTATTTTCATATTAATTTCATTCAAATCTGAATCATGTTCAAAATCTCCTAACACTTGAAACCTATTTGTAAGTTCCAATTTAAATTCTTTATAATGTTTCTGAAGATTAGGAATATCAACTGTAAATATTGTTTTTCTTAATAATTTTTGTCTCTCTAGTTTTACATTAACATGTAACTTACACCTTTCTAATTGATGATCACTTCCTGTGTTAAATTTATTAAGAACATTACAATCTTGAAATATGTATTTTCTGTTAGTCAAAATATAATCCAATTCTGTTGTACCTTCATTTGGATGCTTCCATGTCCATTTCCTTTTAACATTTTTCTCAAAAAATGAATTCATAATATAAAGTTTTTCTTTTTCTGCAAACTCCACAAGTCTATGACCTCTCTCATTTCTATTACCATAACCAAAATTACCTACAGCAATTTCATCTTTCATTTGTCTACCAATTCTAGCATTAAAGTCTCCCATAACAATTTTAAAATGTTGTTTACTCTGATCAAAAGCCTTTTGTACATCCATATAAAAGTCTTCTACTACTTCATCACTATGAGAACTTGTTGGGGCATAAACCTGAATTATCTGCATTTGGTATCTGCTATTAAGTTGTATAACTAATCTTGCCACTCTGTCCGATACACCATCAATCTCCGCAATATTGTTCTTACACTTTTTATTTATAATGAATCCTACTCCACTTGTATTTCCAATATGTGTGCCTTTATAATAGAGTATATGTCCACTTTTTAAATCAATTGTTTCTTCTCCTTTTCTTTTAACTTCACAAAGTCCAATAATGTCCCATTTAATATAAGACAGTTCTTCTTCTAATTCTTGCAATCTTCCTTCACTTGAAAGTGATCTGCAGTTGTAAGTACCTAAATAAAAAGTCATCATCAAATGGCAGCCTGGGTCCGCAATCAGGGGATTCTTAGCACCCTCCGCCTTCGGCCACCAACCGCTGCCTTGGTTGGTGACTTTACAGCCTCCTGGGAATAAGGGCAATGCTTTATTTTTGTCTGTCATAATTGTATATATGTATTGGAAAAATATTTATCATTTACACAAACATTCATTCTGCCATATCAGGCACTGAGAAGAAAGACCATGGTGTTTCTTGATCTTAAACTCAGAGGTAAAAAGCCAATAAACTCACCACGCTGGCTAATGCATGTTGGTGAGCAGCCCAACCATGTTCGTATACTATATGAATAATCACATAGTAATAACAGCTGCAATGACAAGAACGTATATCCAGATAATGATTCGGTTACCGATTGATAAATGAATATATTGCTATTGATTAATCTGGTTAAGTATTGTTTTTCTTACTGTTTTTCTTATTTAAAAAGGCCTCCAATGAGCTAATTAAGTCTGTTTTTTCTTCAACTTATATAAAAATTCATGGTGTGTGTGTATTGGTATTTAAAAACTTGTTTATGCAGTACTAGTGTTGTTTCTTGTATAATTCAGAAATTTCAGAGAAAGAAAGCTTTTATTCTTTGTTGAATAATATTGCATCTATGCCATTAAAAGACAGATTTAAAAATTTTTTCATTAGAGACTGATAACGCAATTCGTATAGTGTGTTGTTATTGAATCTTTACACAATATATGAATTAACAAAATTGGATTCAGAATAGTGGCATCTTATGGGGTATATTATAGTTAGGAATCAGAATGTAAAAAAGTTATTGTCACATAAATATTTAAGATGTTCTGCAAAGCTTGTTAAGAGTTTATTTGCGAGCTCTTTATATAACAATTACTATGCCAAATTTTAACTGGATTTTCAAGCTTGTAATGCTATTGTTATTATGAATTGCTATAATGGAAAATCTCTTTTTGTGTTTATTAAAAATAAAATTTCATTTGGATTTCTGATAATAACTGTATTATTAATGACTTGATTAAAAATAAACCTATGTCATTCTTTGTTTGGCAGATGTGGAGTGAGCATCAGAAACAATATAGAGATTTAAAAACAGCAGTTCAACAATTGTTGATGAAGTAAAATTACAAAGATGTACTCATTAGCTGATTGTTGTCACCTTTTTTTTTGATGCATTGAAAGTCAGGTATGGACTTGATAATGATATAGTCCGGTAATAATTTTCTTTTTATATGATAACAATGATATTTGAAATAGTTGGAAAAAGTATTTTGTTTATTTTGAATAGTGATACAAAATTCAGGGAATTTTTTTAATGATGTATCATCATTTGACTCATATATTTGAATTTGGATAGAAATATTTAGCATAATGAAGTTAAACAGTTCTTTGTAATCCTAAAAAATGGAAAAGATGCAGATCCCAGTGAGATATATAGAGAAAGTTTTAAAGTTATATAGTGAAAAAAATTAATCAAATGGTTAATTAGATGGAAATTAATAAAAAGTTTGCACATGTGAAATGACAGAATTGGTCCATGATCTATGGACTTTAGCTTCGAAATAGAATTTTTTTTATGAATATATGGATCTACAAAATTGTAATACCTGATCTGAAGTATATTTCTATTGCTCTAATATAGAAAAGACTGTAAGATTGCCATGAAATGTAATTGTTGCTTCCAATACTAGTAACCAGAGACTCAATATGATTTTAGAAGATTTTGTAAGTATTATAAATGTAATTTTTATTACCAGACTAATGCAAGAAAAATGTCTTAAGCAAAAATGAGATTAATAGATTGCTTTTATTGATTTTATCAAGGCATTTGATTCAATTAATTGAAAAAATTTGTAGCAGTGCTTGAAATTAACTAGTTATCTGCTAAAGTTTATTTATATTATATGGCTTCTACATGATTTAAGATGAAATATTATTAGCAGAAAATGTGAAGTATTTGAAACAAAAATTCATGTTAACAGGAATGTGTTTATGACAGGAATTAAAAAGTAAAACAAGAACTTAATTCTTGCCATTTAAAGGATGATTAGCAACTACAACACAGACTATTAATATATTGCTGCTAAATTTAATAAGTTAAAAGTTGAAATATTTTATTACATTGTTATAAAATCCTTTTTTGATAGATTGAATATGAGAAGTGAATGAATAGTAATGGACTTCCTAAAAACTATTTTATCAGGAACTTGAGCATGACTTTTATTATAGAAATAAATTCTATTTACATTATAAAATGGATCTCAACAAAATGCAATCTTAATTGCTTTCACTGAGAAGATATAGCTGATGAATAGCATATATTAAAAAGCTACAATTAGGAAATATTGCTTTAAGAGACATATGATATTGAGTTATGAAAATATATATTTATTTAAATTAGATTTTGTTTAGGCACAAAAAGTACAAGAAAAAAGTAAGTTAAATAAAAGTGTATAATAAAAAAAAAAAAGTCACTTGATTCAGATTTTAATGAATCATTAAGTTTTAAATTAAAAAACAGCTTCACAAAATGTCTAGTAAACAGACCTTAGGCCCAGTGTAGGACTTAAATAGAAACTCATAGATTAGAAAAGTATAATTGTCACAGCTAATCTTATTTATTAACTTTTTTTTTTCTTTTTCTGAAGTTATATTGGCCGCATTCCTTTCAAATAGTTGATTATGAAAGAGTGAATGAGTGGAAAATGTTAATGTAGCTTTAATTAAAAATTATGCTTTGATGACTTATTTAATCTAGTGACCAAACATTAGATGTTTCCATGGATGTTATAATGTGAACAGAAATTGACATCATTATGTGTATATTTATATGACGGCTTATTAATAGGTTAAACACCATACATAAATATTTTTGATTGCAAATATATTTATTCTCTAAAATCGGCAAACTGTAATTATAATATATTCGTATATATATATATCATACTATCATTTCTGTTGTGGAGTTCATTTGATGATGACAAGTTATACTTAAAATATATGTATAATGAGAAAGAGAATAGCTTGAAAGTTTCTGTATTGGGATATAATTTTCATCACACACATTTCAAAATGAGCATGCTGATAAAATCTGAAATTAAACTATTATTAAATCTTTTTTCAACTACTCTACCAATGCCACTCTATGATATTTAATTACAGTATAGTTTTATAATTAAATCTTTATAATGACTTGTAATTTTTGTTATTATATTATAAGCATTTGCTTTTTCACATTTATCTATATAATTACATTTATCAGTCTTAATAAGGATCTTTAGATGACTGTAAAGTACAAAAGTCCTGTAATTAAAGTGTCTGATTTGTTAAAAGTTCTACTCATTATTGTGTATGTTAGAATAAGTATAATGATAAATGCAGATCCATTTCAACATAAAGTAAGTTTATTTTCTTTGTAATATTTTTTAATTATAGTTCATTATCTTATGTAGAAATTCTTAAGCATAAGTTACTCTGGTACATCTATTTTTCTAAAAAAATTTGATAATGATCAGTGAATTAATAGTTAATAAAGCACAAGATATCTGCTTATTCATTTGGGAAGGTTTTTTTTTATTTTATTAAAGTCTAAATACAATTCATTTTTTTGCTTATACCATCAATTCAGATGCTGCAATTCTTGTAAACACACACACAATCTACCTGTGTCTGTCCATCCGTCCACACACATGCAGTACATATATATATGTATATTTATCTATAATACAATTTAGTTGATAAATTATATATAAGACATCAATAAAATTAATTAATAAACAAAAATAGTGAAGTAGTAAATTGGAAGAGAAAAAGAGAACACATTTATGTATGTTTAAGACTGTGCCCAAATCTAGATTGGCATATATTTGAATGTTTACTTGATCATCATCATTTCTCTCAAAAAAATAAAGTGTACTATTCCTCTTTATTGTTCTTACATAATGAAAATTTACAGTTATGAAAGGCAAAAGACATAATGACTACCTGATATTTTTTAAATCCATACCTATTTACTAATACCTAATATTACTGTTTATCAGAATATTTTTTCTACTAAAGTATTTGTATATATTTAATGCTTTTTGACTCAATATATTACTGTGTACTATAGTATTAAATTTTTTTGCCATAGAGTTAGTGCTCTTTCAGTATTGCTTAATAATTATCATATGAAACCTTAATGGTTTTAAGAGCTCATATAATACTAGCATGAATCTTTTTATTATTATTATTTATAAGTGATTTGATGATTTGAACTTATTGAAAAAACTAAATCAATTATTATTTTTTATCACATAAACGAATCATTCTATAGTTTTTTCAGAATTGGAAAAAATTCTCCTATCACTAACTTTGAGCTCTGGGGTCATTTAAAATGAAATTGTAGTTTCCTAATTAAAATTGAAAATGTAAGTGCATTGCTGTTATATTCATATAATGTAACTGAGTATGTGAAACTTAAGTTAGTATGCGATTAAGAAAAAGTCTATCGCTCTACACATAACTACAATACATGTAAAGTTTATGTATTTGTAATTTGATATATATAAAAAAAAAATTAATTATTATTATTATTTTTTTTTATCCCAAATTAGATTTTATTGAATTTGTGGATTTTGAGTGAGCTAATATTGTGGACCATGTGACCTTCTGTAATTGAATAATTTTTAACTTGAGATTTTTTAAAATTTTTTGTTTTTTAAATTCTTAAAGTTGATTTAAAACAATCTGGTTATATATTTCTTAAGATGTGCAAAAGAAAAATATATTGATATTTAAATATTTCAGTTAGAAAAAAAATATATAAAAGAACTAGAAAAACTTTACTAATAACAGTTGGAATTTTTTACAGGTATCACCTCGATTACAAGGATTCTTGGAAAAGATGTTAGTTCGAGATCCGGCGCAGCGAGCAACGGCTATTGATCTTTTACAACACCCATTTTTGCGCCAGGCTGGACCTTGCAGCTTGTTGGTACCTCTTATGAGAAGTTTTCGCCACAGTCCTTGTTAATAACGCAGCCTATTTTTTTTTGTATATTTATTTTATTTGGTTTTATCTACTAAACAAACAAAATGCAAAAATTAAAAAAAAAGTCTTTGTATAAAATGCAGATTACATTGTACAGTTATATATTAAGTAGAAATTGATGATATAAAATTTTATTTTGGGGTTGATTGGTCTATGCAAAACTATATATCTATATATAAGTATGTGTATGTAATGTAATACATGTGTATTATATATTGTTATATATATACACATATATCTACACAATTACATAAACATTTTATTCAATTCATATTAGTTGAGCTATTATTATATAGAACTCTATTTACTTATCAATATTTATTGAATTTTCAAACAGAGTTTATTTGTAATGTATATATAATATATATTTTTGCCCTATATTCCTATTTTATGATATTCAGAGTTGGAAATGTGACATATAACAAACAATATATATATAGATGCATATATATATTTATTGTATGTTTATATATATTTTGTATATATATATATATTTCCAATTTTAATAGTTTTCAGGCAGCATTATTTGAATAAGAACATTTCTCTCTTCTCTATGCACAAATATGAGATATTTAAAATGGAATTCAATTTAGAGAATGTTACTTATTTTGAATTATATATCCTGTATATAATTTTATTACTTTTATTTCTATATCTCTCTTCCTTCCAATTAATACATATATATATATTTTAAATTGTGGCTTGAAAAATAAACTGATAAAATTTTAATAATGAATAATTTTTTTAAAACGAATTGGTAGCCTTAAAAATCTATATTAAACAATTATTATTAATGCAGTGAATGAAAGACAGAAAGAAAAAAAATTATGGGTTATCCTGGTGATTGTTATATGGATAATTAAAGTGCATATTGTTATTAAAAATATGTGATCATTAATGAAGTTTGTCAAATGAGGAAGATTTTTTTTTACTTTTTAAAATTATATCATAAACATGTTCTTTTATATATGCATGTGTTGATTTCATCATTAAGCAATAAATTTTTAATAAATTTTTATTGTTTGTTAAAATTGTAATCATGTTTTTCTTATATCAGTAATTCTGAAAAAAATGTACAGGTTTGTGTATGTGTTTATATATTTATTTTATATAAAAATATATTAATAGTTAGCATATTCCAGTTCATGCCCATATCCTGAAATTTGAAACTGATTTAGATAGAAATGAATTTTTAGTATTTTTTTAAAGTGGCTAGGGAATAAAATAAGGATGAAATCTGTTAGAATTCTCATTTACTAGTCACTGATGAAAACTCTGCAATGATGTTTTTAAAAGGGTTTTTTTTTAATGTTAGAAACTCACATACATACACATATTTTCAATTTTTAAATATTTTTAATTTGCATGTCCTTATCTCAAACTCCAGTTTATTGTAATTATGCACAGACACAAAAACTCAGACACGATTTCTAACTATGCATACATTTCATGAACAACCTTTGCTCATTAGATGAGACTAGAGGTATTAATCATTTGGATTTTCACTCTCATACTGACAATTTGATATTTTTACATTAAACTTCTTTCATGAGGTAGGGACTGATTTTTATCACTTTTAATAATTTGTATAATGGTATTAATTAATCACAACTTTGGAGAGATATTTTCAAATTTTTAATCAGCGTACAGTCATATCAAAATCCTTCACATTTACACTTGTGTATAAATGTACATATGTATATACATAAACATGTAATATTTAAATTCTGACTTTATCCACTGTTTTTAATTTTCTAAAATAAAAGTTGTCATTTCAAATTTATATTCAAATTTTAACATTTTTTGTTTTTTTATTAAAAATGTTTATTATTCATATATATTTTTGTCTATATAAAATCTTAAATTATTGAATTTTTTCAATAATAACAACAAAAATAGTTAAGCTTACATTGAAAGAACTAGGGAATAGAAGATAATAAAATAGAAAAACAAAGATTAATTTTTATAATTTAATATCTGATAATGGTTTTTTTTTTGTTGAGTCCATAAATCATATATAGGCACACACAAGCATAGATTTTTAATGTATCTATGTATATAGGATTTTTTAATTGCTACTCAGAAGTATATGAGCATGAAAATTATAAGAGGGAGATAATATTCGGATTTTACATGTTTTCCATGTTATTGCTATGCGTTAGCTTATACATCAGTTCTTCTCATATGCTTTCTGAATCTAACCTATATGTTGACATAATGATATGGATCTTTATACCAATCTGAATACACACTAATGGCAAAACAAACATTACATCTCTATCATTCAAAAGAAAAAGTAATATTTTATAAAAGTTAATGACTTGTATCTTCATTATAACAGCTAATATGGTTCCAAATGACTAAGAAAATCAATATTGCTTTTTAATAATGGCCTATTATATTTCATTAATATATTTTTTAGGTAGTTTAAATTAGTCAATTGCATAATCATGTAATTTTTTATAGTTTCTCAGATATTGAAAATATGTAAGGTATAAGTTGAGTTTGCAATTTAAATTTTTATTTTTTATATGTAAATACAAATTATAGTATTAACATTTTTTTTTTATTCTTTTATTAATTTCAAGGATTATTGGATAAAATTAAATTTCTTGTTTTTTTAATGCAGGGGAAATTTTTTGAATTTTTCTTTTTTTAATGGAATATATATGAGAGAGCTCTATGTGTTATTCTTTTTTATAACAAATTTGCTTTACTCTGCTTTTAATATAATAATATATTTCTAATTTGAAATCATTTAAATAATTTAAGAAAAGAAATGTTACGAGAACTGTTTGTCAAAAAATATATATATACTTTAGTAAGAGATGTTTGGATATGAAGCTTTTTTATAATAAAGTATAGTATAAGCATATCATGATAGTATTTAACAAGTCGTTATATAAGGGGAAACATTTTTTTTGTTAAAAATTAATAAATAATGTACAAACTTTGAGTCATCAATTATATATAGTCTAGAATACTTGACAATCAAATCATGTTTATAATGTAATCAATAAGTATTATTATTTTTATGTTTTTTTATTAAACAATTATTTCTAATAAAAATCCTCAAAATATTTGTGATCATCATTAACTGTGTGTCTCCCCACCCCCATTTTTTCTCTCTTCATATATTCACTTCTCTCTTTTTGCTTTTATTTCATTTTTCTTTTCTCTTTCCCCACATCTTACCTTTTCACCGCCAAGTTCATGTTTACTTGTTAGGCATATTTTTATTGTAATATTAATTATGAACCATTAATGATAATTGTAAAAATATTTTAATCTGGAGAATCATTTTTCTAAAAATGGATGTGGTTTTAATAAAAAAAAAAAGTCTTTATTATAAACTTCTGTTATATATTGAAATTTTATTTGTTTTTGAAAATCTAATTTAAAATTTATTATATATATTTAGTTGAAGTTTTATGATTAGAATAAAGTGGTATAAATATTATTTTAACATATTCCAACATATACTTGTGATTTATTTACTTTTATGTAATGATTTGAAAATAAATCTCACATCAGGAGTTTCTGGAATTTTGTTTCATATATATTTATTATTACTAAAAATTAAATAAAAAAATAAGCATTGCAAAATTATTTTTTATTAAATAAATTGATGCTTTTTGCTTCTGAATTTAATATGCATGGTTTTATCATTTTAGAAATATATATCTACCAGAAGAATGTAGAAACTTTGTAGTTTATGATAAGCAACTAAATATTAGAGAAATTCTTTATTATTATTTTAATATTTAAAAGAAATACCATGAATTATATAGGTTAATAAGTTAGTGTAATGAAATAGTATACAATCTCTTTTATAGATTTAGATATTTTACTTCATTTAAACTTCATTACCTATTTTATCATGTATATTAATATTAACTACTTAATTGTGGACACTGTCATCTATTAACAGAAAGTGATTACTAGATACAGAATAGGTGTATCTTTAGTAAGTAATACATTCCATTAAAATTTTATTTTAGTATTGTACTATATCTTGATAATATTAAAATAGATTTTTTAAATTAAACAGTTTGTATGCATTCAATACAGTAAATGAGGATTTAATGTTTAAACTTTATTATACATGATTGTTTAATTAAAATCTAAAACAATTTGAACTATTAATTTATCATTTATGGTTTGAATGCTAAATACTGTTATCCGTAAGCATATTAAATAACTTAGCTGTCATATCAGCAGTTTTTTAAATACTACAGCATTTTTGAAAACTGATAGCTATCCTATATAAATCCCATTTATTATAAAAAATAAAATCTGCATTTGTTTTTTTAAATAAAAGTTTTTTTTATATTTTTTAAAACAACTATTTAAAATGTAATAAATGAAATGAAAATATTTTAATTAAAAATAATAATTTCTACTTGTTAAAATGAATCATTTTAAATATGTTATCAAGCTTTAATGAATGAAATTGCCAGTATATTTTAGTTTTAAATCAGCCTATGTTAAAAATAATTTCAAATTGAGGATTTTTTTTTTTTTTAAGACAACTGATAATTTATACATGTAATAAATTGTAATTTTATGATTTATTCAGACATTTAAAGTTATTTGTCTTAAAAATTGAATAATGCTAGAAGACATTTCAAAAACCTTTAAAAATTAAATTTGAAAGGAAAGTTTACTTGTTTATATATATATGTATAGTAAATTTACATTTATTATTAAATTTACTTATTGCTTAATGAAGTTATTTTTGTATATTTATCATTGAGTATGAAGGAATATATATATTTTTCTATATTTTTTTATTCATCTTCTATAACATTTTAAATTATGAAATAAAGCATTTGATTAAGTATATTTGTTGTTAATAAAAATTTTAACACCCTGGTATTTCACAGATTGAAGATATAAACACACAATCTATTTTTCTCTCTTTTTTTTTACTGACTTATGTATATATATACACATACACATACTGGCAGAATAGATTTGATAAATATTTGGATACTGTTATAAAAAGTAATATTTCAAATTTATTATTTCAAATATATTCTTCATTATGTTTTTTGCTTCAGATTATAAATTTTTTTTGTTGTCAAGAATAAATAATTTTAAGTTTTTATTTTTAAAAAAGGTTATTTAAGGAAAAGAAAATTATTTTAATCATTGAAATATTTTTTAATGTATCAAGAATGGGCAATAATATTAAATTTTATTCAAACTATTATTTTGACAACAATTTATTTTTATATGGAAATTTTTTAGTTGACTTCTTTGTTTTTTAGTTAAGTGGTAATTATCTAATCTATTGATGCTGTCCATCCTATATTAATACTGTCTTTTTTGATATTACTGTATAAAGTTAACTGCTTATAAGAAGTTGTTTTTAATTTTATTTTTTCTTCCATCATATTAGAATTATTAATTATTTTTTTTGAAAATATTGAATGACTAAAATAATAGATTTATCCTCTTTTACTGTTTGAAAAGTGGTTCATCTTTTATACGAAAATATGAAATAATAAGTGATTTATCTCATGCATATTTATAAGTAGAGGGGTTAAATATATTGAAAGAATAGTTTTTATAATTATTCTTTTTTGTCTATTGATTTTTTTTTTTTAAGATTAAAAAATGTCTGTAGTTGTTATTTAAAAATTAAGTTATGTTTTGTGTTATTACTTACAGTCACTTTGAAAAACTATATGCATTTGAGAGCATCTCTTTATACACAAACATTAATTCTAACAATTATTAAATAAAATTGCTGTACATAATTTTCAGCATGTATACCATTGCTAATAATTCAGTGCAATACTTTAAATTAATTTTCATAGAAGTGTATAATTTAAATTTTGATGTTTTCCAATTTTTTATTATTTGTGATTGTTAAGACAGTTTAAATTATACAATTTTTAAATCTGTATATAAAGTTTTCTCAAAGATTGCTATTACTGACTTGTGAATGAAGACAATGTTTAAAAATTTTTTTTTCTTGAATTGTAGGTTCTATAAATTTTTGAAATCAGTAAATATTTTTGTGAATTCCTTGCATTAACATACTTTATTAAATAATTGCAGAGGTAATTTAATAAACTATAATTGCACTGCAGATTGTAAAATATATACATATATTAATGACTGCTGTTATTAGTATAAGTATTTTATTCAGTATATAAATTAGAAGCTAATTGTATATGTGCATATCTGTATTTGTGTGGGTTAGTACACTTGTATTTAAAGAACTAACGTGATAAAACAATTTTGATTTAGAATTTAAATTGTTACTTCATGAATGCATATTTTTTTAAAAATATACTTAAAAAAATTTTGTAACATAAGTAATATCAATGTGAAGTTTTTTTTTTTTATAAAAAAATATTGTTCAAATTTGATATGCACATTTTTTTTTTAATCTTTTAAAAACTTTCAATTTGTGATTACATGACAGAGTAAAAATGTCTGCCAGAAGATAGGTATATGATTTTAATATTTTTTTTATTAGATAATTTTTTTAAATATTCATTTTTGTATTACTATATTCCATTTATTTTTTTTTAATTGTTGATGAAACATTAAGAAAAAATTTCACAGACAAAAATTATTTCAAATTCCTTTGTACCAATTCTTCTGACTACTATATAATATTGAGCAAAACGTTTTTTAAATAATATATATATATTTACTGTTTGTATATGTATATAACAATGCTAAAGAATACAATAGTTTTATTAACTTGCTATTTAATATATTTTTTAGAAAGTAAAATACTTCTAGGAGTTATTTATTTATATAAATATATACACACAGATTGGATGAGGGGATATCTTTTGGGTACTGATATAGTATACATACTACATTTGATTTTTTTTTAGCTTCTGCTTTTATCCATTGCATGGAGCTACTGAATATATATATACTGGAATAGTAATAAATTGAACATTTTTGGGGAAAATTGCATTCTTATAAAAATAAAACATACTAAAGTACAAATTCATTGTAAATTTTATATATTTTCTGGGAAATGTTTTTATTAATTTATCCTTCAAATTTTTTAAATTTTCTTGTTTTTTAAAATGGGGGGGGGGGGGGATAAATAAGGTCAATTGTTGGATTTTATGAAATTCTTTAAGAAAGAATCAAATCCATTGTAATTGACATATATTTTTTTTTTTATCCAAGAAAACATGTTATTTAATTAATACCTAGTACAATAAAATAATGATTTGGGTTAGTAACCATAAATTAAAACAAAAGAAGAATAAAATGACATCAATTTTTTATTTAATTTTTATTTTGATTACCTGTGATAAACAAGAGATAAAGTTCTGAAAAAAGATTAGAAAGATGCTTTTTGTTCACCACTATTTTATTGCCAAGACAGTATATGTTTATCTATGTAAAACTGTAATAATTCAGGGTATGTGATTATCATCTTTAGAATTTTGGTTCAGCCCATGAATGATTGGTTATTTATTCCAGTCACCAGATCTATGGAATGCTTTTTTTGGTGGTTACCAATCATTTAGCTATTGTTTTATTTCAGGAAAATGTTTAATTTTGCAAGGATAAACTAACTACATGCATAAATATTCAGTAAACTGAATATTTTATTATCATACAAATACAAATTTTTATTTTAAGATTACTTTGTAAAAACTTAAAAAAACAACAATTATTTTATGTTGTGAGAAAGTGTTATCGTTTTCAGTCATGAATTAGCTGTAAAAGCTGTTAAAATTTTTGCAAATTATTTACATCTTTAGATTACTTTATAAAAAATTATTACAAAAAAAAAAAGAAAAAACTTATTTAAATATAGATAAATGTTGTAAAAATATAAATCTCTTCCATTCTTGATGTATTTATTTTTAGATTACTTTATTATAAAAATCTAGATTCCATTTTTTTTTTTTTTAAATATACGTCAATGTCAGAAATATGCTAAAACTTTAATTTATTGATTGTTTATCACAGTATGACTTCAGAAGCTCTGCACAGCATTTAAAAGTAAAAACAATGGAAATTGGATTATAGTATACCAACTGCATTAGTACTTTTGTTTATAGGCATAATTTCAACTCAAAAATCAGCACGTTTCTATAAAAGATTATCATATTTAGCAATAGATAATATACTTCCAGTAGATTAATATACAAACTATTTTCCTACTAAGTAAAAGAAAAAAGTCCATATAAATATAAGGAACATAATTCAATTTTTTATATAATGCATTTTAGAAATTGAAATAATTTTTCATTTATTTATGGTAGGTTTTTTTTATTACTTTATTTAGTAAATTAAAATTTGTTAATAAAATATATATATATATATTATTGTCTATTGAATTTTATTATTTTCTTTCCATCACAAAGTTTGTGAGGCAGATTTTTCAGCTGCTTTGATGATTTTTAAATTTTTCTTTAAGATCTCTGTTTTAAAGAATCCATATATTTTAAAGATTATAAAATTTAAAATGACACTTAATGAACACAATTGAAAATCATCACCCAAACAATATGATAAGAACACAATATATTAGGAAGACAAAATTTTAAATGATTATAAGTTCAAATGTAAAGAGCTATAAAAACTTAGCTTATGGAGCCTCATTTTAGAATAAACCTTATGTATTGAAGGTAATTTTAAAAAATGAATATGTACTATTGTGGAAAATTTGTTGTAATTTCTACTGAAAATTTTACAAGTGTTTTCTACCATACTCTGCTAAAAAGTTTTAGGAGGGGAGCAATATTTTCTTTTATGTGTGTGTTAAGAAAAAGTTTGAATAATTGATAATGAGAACAAAAATAACATGATTTCTGACCACTTGCTTTTATTTTTGATAGACAAAATCTTTCAGTAAGTAATTCTATTACATTTATATTATAATAATCAGGCACCTAAATATTTTTTTTCAAATTAAATATTAAATGTATCTTAAAAATTGTATAACCAATAATTAATGCTAATACTTTCTGAAACAATATATTTTGTTAAATGTTGTCAATACATTTTAATTTTTAAAATATAGTAATTCAATTATTAAAAAAAATATTTTTGTTTGATCAGAAAGTATTTTTATTATTACAATAGCAGATATGTAAAATTAGTTCAATATAGCAAACTATACATATATATATATATTAGGGTATTCCTTTTATTAAAATTCTATACATTAAATGGCTGATAAATTTGATCTCTTCACACAATATATATATATTTGTTGTTGCCGTTACAAAGCTGCACCTATTTTTAACAAACAATTGTAATTGTTTAATAACAAATTTTAATTTCTTAATGCAAAGAAATTAACTATATTTTTTTCAGTTATTAAAGTAAATTTGCGAGTTCATCAACTATTTTTTCAATAGTCTACACCCCCCATATAGTTTATGGTTAATGATATTCAATAGTGAACACATTCGCTTTTCTGTTAATCTATTGTAACCATTATAGATTACTACATTATATACACACAAATATACCTATTAATTTAAATTGGGGAAAAAAAAAGTCATTTTGAAATATTTTTTTAAAATATAAATTTACAAAGACCTAAAAATATTTTATATATATATAATTTTTAATTTTTTGAAAGTTTTAATATTAAAAAAAAAGTATTTTTTTTTCCAGATTTTTTCTGTAGTATTAATGTTTTAGTGAGTTAATTATATGTATTTTTTATTAAAATGAATTTGTTTTGGATTTTTATGTTCATGGACTGTTTTTCAATAGTATACATGCAATTTTCCCTCATTGGTTGTATTGAATACTCGAGATATTGGACTTTTATTATATTAAATGAGTTATATTAATGTTTATATATATCCGTGTGTGTATGTATATGCATATTTTTAAATTATAAAAATTGCCACCAGAAATATTTTTTAAAATTTAAATTATAAAACACTAAAAAACGTTTTGACGAAATAATTACTGACTTAAATATAAATTGTGCTAAGAAATTTGTATTCCTTTTTAATATTTTTTTTTTCCAGTTTTTTTCCTTTTCTATTATAGATGACTTCTATGTGAAAAGCCAATTTATAAAATTCATAATCAAAGCAGTTACTGTTATGCATTCTATTTTATTTTATTGTTATTTGTGTGTTGGTAAAATGTAAGGTGAGTTATTGATCACCATTAATTATAAAAGACAAAAAACAGTTATAGCTGTTTTGATAGAATTCAGTTTTCATCTTCCTCATTTGATAATCATATCGACTCTTTAAAAGTTTTTTTTTTTTACTGAAATGTAATTTGAATAAATGAAATAACATATTTGCAATAAAAAGCCTTTATTTCTCATCTCTGTTGTTTAGTTTCTTCTATCTTTTGCTTATTCAAGAATATAAAAATATATTGGAGCGAAAAAAAGTTGTATTAATTTATTAAATTGAGAAATATAGTATAACAAATGAAAATATTAAAAAAAGGTAACATCATAATTTTGATATTTCTGAGTTTATTTTCAAATCATATGTATACTGTCTATAAAATAATAATTAAAAGGTTATATTCAATTATGTGCGTTTCTGAGAAGTGAAAAAAAGTGCATGCCTAATTAAACAAATTACTGATTGTATATATGCATTTTATGTTCTGTACCTGAAGACCAATAGAGTACTATAATCAAATGATTACAATAGTTTGGCATTGCTTGCTACCCTTTTAATACAAGTTAAAGCTATGTCATAAACTTTCATGATCTTTTCCAATATGGATTGGTCAAAACATGTTTATCCATCTAACATGAGCTGGAACTCACAAACCGTACTTCAAACCCAAAATTTAGGTCAGGGACCAGCCTGGATTTGAACCCACTCTCTAAGCCCCAGACCTAACACCTAATGAATAACATAATACTGATGGCACATGAGAATTAATTTTAATCCGACCCACTAGAAAAGCGGAGAAGACAATGAAACATCTATTAACTATGACTAAACTAAAAAAAATATATAAGCATGGCTGTACTTTTGGAAGTGGAGAAAAGAGGAATTCGAACTACTCAGACAAGTTGGATAATAAAAATTAGTTTAATATAGTGACAAATTGTTTACATACATTTATGACTTAATTGTATACATTAGTATATGTGTGAATGAGCAAGTGGTAGATGATTACATAGTGTCATTCATGCTATTATTTCTCATATGCTCTTTATTAGCTAAATGATATATTATAAGTAAGCACACATCTTTGATGGGTCCAATATTAAGATGCCAATTGTTTATTAAAAGGATTACATAATATTGCCATTAACGCTTTGATTTACAGTTCTGAAACATGGTGACTAACATCACTTCGGGGAGCGTTCTGAGATTCATTACAGATATAATACAAACTATGTTCACACCATTACGGTTGTGAAAATAAATAAAATACATGTGAAAACATATTTGATTATATGACAAAAATACTTAATGAAACTTCTTTTAATTAGCGCTGGTAAGAGGAACGCTTATTTTTCCCCAAGGCATATAGATATTCTTAAATACAAAAGTAAGTTACGATGGTGGGATTGTATAAGACTGAAATAAATTTAATTAATAAAACTAGAATTAGTTGGCATTTATATATATTTTTAAGCAGAGCACAATTTTAATTTTAGAACATTAAAACTGGACCATGAAGCAAACGAAATAATAAATTTGCGGTGCTGACATAATTAGCTAAGAAATAACAGGAAAAGTCGTGCTTCTGGATGAGAGACAAAGTGGATAGGCATGCCATGGACATCGCTGACATGCAGGCCATTGGATAGGCATAGCATGTGCCAGACTTAGGGAATCACCACCAGAGGCCTTTTTATATGAAGAAAGTGGATATGCATAGTGTGTGCCAAACTTATGTGGATCACCGCCAGAGACCTTTTTATACGAAATAAATGTGGTTCTGGATAGCTCAACTATCTACGGAATGAGATGAGAAGAAATCTATGGGTTCGAACTTGTCGCAAACCCCAGATTAGAAGACTAGAAGCATGTAATATATATATATATATACGAAGATAGGCCAAATGTCAGTAACGTAGTACGGGTAAATGTCACTAACGACATTGAATAAGATTTACTGTTTTAAAAATAAATGACCCTAGGTTGAATACCATAATTTAGACAAATAATATGCTATGCAGTTATATATGTAGAAAGAGATTTCCCTAATATGTTAAGATTTTATTTAGTAAAATAAACATTAAGATTTACCCCCTTTTCTTTTCTGATATTTAAAATAATTCAATCCCACCTTCGTGGATTTTATAACAACAGAATATTTAAGCATATACTATTTTAAGAGTATAAAAAAAATAAAATAACTAGCAGTTATATATAAAAAACAATAAGTCACTCAGAATTGAATAAATACTATTTTACAAGATTTCAGAGCATTAATTAGCTTGAGTTCTGGATTCACCCCAGGTAGAAAATCCAGAGTTAAACAAATTTTTAAACTAGAACAAACAATGTTGACTCATAAAACAATCTGGCGAGCATATTAATTAACTATACATTATATTTTAAGGGAACGTTAATAACCTAATTCATGAAGGTTTACTTAAAAAGAAGAAAGAAAAGATTTTAGAAATTCAACTCGTCAGATTGCTTAAAATTGGCATATTAATAATAAAAGCATATATATAAAATCAAGTAATAAATAACTAAATAAATGACCGCACCAAAATTAAAGAAAGTTAGAGCATATGAGAAAGAATTAAATTTATAGAAATCATTTGAGAGCAATTACATATTAGAAAAGTTACAAAATTAAATTATACATTAGGAGAAATTGATAGAGTTTGAGATTAGTTAGACAAGTTTTACTTGCAGCTTGAAAATTTACTTTGCACTATTTTAAGAGTCCGTATTTTAAAGTGCTCATGCATGCCAATTGGTTTTTAAATAACAGCAAGCTTTTATTCAGCTTTCCACAATTCTCCAGTCGGGCTCTTCATTCTATGGGAGCATGATATAACAGCAGCGGAAGACGACCCCTCACGGGTCAGAAAGGTGACGAGCTTTCTATGCTTACATTTCAACACAGCTTGGATTCAGTTAACTGTACAGTTCTCTCAAAAGTAGCTAATCTATTGGTGATTTTCTATCGGGCCATTTTATACTCTGCTAAGTATTTCTGGAATGCTTTTAACTACTTGGTTTTAGGCTTAAAATCTAATCTCTGATCTAAAATCTTAAGTTTCCTTTGTTCATTATTTTTGAAAGATGCAACGTAAGATAATGTTCAAAAATAAATTCAAATCTATTTCCAGATTAGAAATAGATTTGACAAAATGTTTATGACAAACGAAAATCTTTAATCTTAATCCCCAGACAATTTGGTTGCATCTTCCATCTTGGATTTTATAAAATATATATTTTAATAGGAAAAAAAAAATACTTTAAAAAGAAAAAGTTGTATAAATGACATAATAATATATTTTTTAAAAAAATCAATATTTTGTTAGTATTTTGCTCCTATATATATTTGAGCCGCACCTATGTACTTTAATAAAAAGAACTAATAGTTAATAAAAAAAAAAAATTAATAATAATTTTAAAATGTTATTGAAACGTTAAAAGTTTATAACTTATACGCGCATCTCAAATATATACATAAAATATACATACACGACAAAAGGAATGGGATGGGATATAGGGTTTGAATGCAGGTTAGTAGGTGGAAACATGAAACTCAATCTTAAGCTAAGATTGACTGCTTCACATATATATCTTAGTTGAATGCTCTACAAATATTGAAATAATTATTTAATTACTGGTGATACTATGGCTAACTTGGTTTCATTAATGAACTAAGTACAGTATATTGTTAGTATTTTTTGAAAGATTATAATTAAATCCTTTGCTTTCTGTACAAATCATTATTAGTTGCAAAATATAATTATATTTGAATACAAGTATAATTTATATACTTGGAGTTTAGATGTAATTAATTATAGGGAATTTGAACAAGGACTTTCAAGCTCCCTTTGGCTATCCACTCTATCTCATACAAGCAAAATATATGACCACATATCTCCAATATACCTATTTCATACTGAACCAGCACTCATCAGTTGGTCCAGATTATCTCTCACACATGGTTGTAATTAGTGCTCGGGGTATATTAAGATAGAAAATCTTGGTAGACTACAATCTACTCCACCCTTCAACCCTGCAGTCATCCATACCATTGAAAATCTGATATGGAACATTCAAATCCCTTGTTGATGCCAATATTACTGGTATGAAAATAGTATTGGCATCAATAAGAGATTTAGAAATTTCATTATTAGATTTTCAAGGGTATGGATGGCTGAAAAGTTGGAGGGTATAGTAGATTGAAGCCTGCCCTTTAAAGTTTTGCTATCTTAATATAAACCGAGCACTGATTACATATATTGAAGCTATATATATATATATGCACACATATGTATGCTTCATGTCAACTTATAAATAAACAATTCTTAACCGATTTATAATTTAATTTATGGGAAATTTATTTAGTAAAAATTTACTAAAAACATTTTATTCATTATAGGCATGTGTGTTGTGCATAGTGGTGGTGGGGGTCAGAAAGAGAACCGAGATTAAATAAATAACCTTCTAATTCTAGAAAATTCTAAGATACAATTAATTTAAAATTTGGGTAATTAAATTCCTGAACATTTTAATTAGTAAAGGCAGATTAATTATAGAACATAAGTACATTTAAAATTGTTTTGAGATCCAAGCGGCCATCTCGAATTAAAAAAAAAAAAAAATTATAACAAGTATAATTTAAAACATATATTCTGTTCGATTATAGAAATATAAAAGTATATACATTTTTAGAACCAACAAATATGAAAGAATATAATAAAGCCGATAAAATAATTATTACTTCAAAAAAAAAAAAATAGATTTTTAACATATAAACATCTTTATTTTTACATTGATTCACAAATTCTAAATTTTGAAAGTTAAATGTTAAAATGACAATTTCATAGACAGCTTCATCACAAGTTTCAAAATGCTGAAAAAAATGATATGTAATATGTCTTTACCTGAGGTAATTTTTCTATGAAAAAATTACAAAAACTGTGATTGTTAACTTCCATTCTTACTAGCTGACCTATATGTTCTTTCATATCAGAGTATATTCTAGAAATGTTTGGTTGTCCTTCCATGTAGGTATCTGTTAGAAATATATTTGGTTTTTAGTGGGGAGGGAGGAATAACACGAATAATTTACAAGATGTTGAGGACTTCAATAAATTGTAATGTATATTATTATATATTACTTTATTATATTATATTAGTG
The DNA here is from genome assembly GCA_028023455.1 of Epiperipatus broadwayi. NCBI lineage: Eukaryota > Metazoa > Onychophora > Udeonychophora > Euonychophora > Peripatidae > Epiperipatus > Epiperipatus broadwayi. The sequence continues at coordinate 3,401,077 of JAQFVV010012529.1, forward strand.
AAAAATGGGGTGCGACCTAAAATGTGTATTTTTTTCAAGTAAATAAAGTGTATTCAAAAAAATAAGTATCAAACAAAAATTTATTGAAGATAAAATGAACAAAAAAAAAAAAAATCAAACATCAAAATAAACGAATTTATTATTAGCATTGATTATATATGTGTGTGGGAGATGAAATATGAGAGTTGATGGCTGAGGGTATATGATGAGTCTGGATGTGCATGTTTTTATATCATTCAAATGTATTGTCTAAAATTCTATCATATATACATATATTGTTTTCTACATACATACATATATATATATCAAATTCTATCTTATATATAGTTTTCTACATATTGTAACTGATTAAATCTGTCAATGCTGATGATCAATCTGATCTGATCAAAAATCTAAAAAAAATCTAATTTAATCTAATCTAGCTCAATCGGGTCGCCATTATGTAATAAACCACCATAAAGCACTAATAATCTCTACTAAAACCTAATTTGTTTAAGCTATATGTAAAATGAAAGAATAATGAGATTATCTGCTCCAGACATCAACAAATCTATCATGATTACAAAGTAAATTGCAATGAGCAGTGAAATTGTATATCATTGCCGTAAACAATAATATATGATTAAGCTAACTATTTGATTAGTAATTTAATGAAAATCAAATCAATAACTAAAGCAGATTCCAATATACTTTATTAATCTATTGTTATTATAATAATTCAAACCTATTTAATATTTAATGATACTGTATTTTATCTAAACAGATGAGCTTCTAAATAACTATAATCGCATTTTTACAAAACATTTTTAAATATATACGCTATTTAAATGTTGAAACAAAATAATCCTTTGCTCAAATGTATATCTAGTTTAATAAAACGCTAAATAGAAAGTATAAACATTTCATTCATATCTTTCAATAAAGCGATACATAATTATTTCTACTTTAATATTTAATTAACAATATTCTATTGAAATCAACTAGTTTTTATATTCTTCTGGAAAACACTTTGAAAACTTATGCATTCCTTTAAATGTTTAAACAAATTAGTCTATGTCTACTTTAATAAGATGCTATAACGTAATGTATAAATAATTTATTCGTATCTTCCAATAAAATGATACATAATTATTGCTTCGTTTATATTTTAAAATAGAATACTCCACGAGAATTTATTATCAACAAATCTATTAGATAATTTCTAACTCTACAATGCCCGATCACATTATATAAAAGATATATTAAGTTTTCATTGGATGTTTATTAACTTATAATTATTATTATTATTTATTGGAATCTTCAAATAATCGAATATAAATTGGTTTTGGTAACAATTAAACTATATAATTATAATTGACATTTATTCCAATTCAAAGATAATATTCAATTAAACCAGTCAATGAAATCTGTACTCTTCATTTTAGAAAAGTTTAAAAAAGTATTTAAGACAAGTTATTCTAAACCAATGATAAAATACGATCTATTCAGATTTTTATGACGGGACTAGACAAGCAAAGAAATAATCAATTCTAAGCTAATGATATTAACTAAAATAAAACAATGTATAATATTCGAATGCAGAAATTTATATAAAATTTATGTGAATAAAATTTAAAAAAATGATAATATGCAAAACATACCATATTTTATATTCTAGTTCACTTAAAAAGTTGAGTTTGAATTTTGAACCGAATTTTAAAATAAAATCCTCATGCAATCCAAATAAAAAAGAAATGAAACGAGTCGTAGCATTTAAATCAACTCAATTTATTGGATTATAAAAAAAAAAATTGGTAAAATTAATAACAAAATACAATAGAAAAATAATTATATTTCTAATTGATTGAATTAATAAAAAAAATGATAAAATTTCTGTGGGTAACTCTAAACTGTGTTGCAAAACTAATGACACGTATATAAAAAAAATGAATGGGAGGAGAGATTTTGAATATGTTAATGAAAAATTTTCTAGATAACAGATGCCAAATATATGCAATTAAATAAAATGGATCTCTATTTGTTCATTAACATAATAATTGAACAAACATAAAATAAAACTATATTTAAACTTCTTTTCTGTCAGATATTTCAAGTTAAAATTTAAAACATACAAAATTCAAAACTTAATATTTAAAAAAACATCGGTTGCATTAGAGTTTAAACAAAGGCAAAACTCCCCATACAGTAGTGCCACCCTGTGCCAAACAGAGTAATCAATGGATGCCAGAAGGCTTGTGCATAAAATCCCTATCTAGTGCCTACTCATCCAATATCCCCAGACTAGTTTCTGGCTTGTGGCCATCATCAGTGAGGAGCCTTGGATCTGAGAGCATTGCACCTAGATCTTAGGATCTAATGCAACCCTCCAGCAGACACCTTTTAACTCTACTTTACTACAAAACTATGAGAATGAAATTGAAAACATTGTTAATATCTTCAATCTAAGCTCAATAGCTTATATAGTCATATGGGTCTGAACTCAATTCAGCACCCATACATTTTGGTGTCTTTGGCTCTTAAACAACCATAGCCACCACTATCCTTTAACACCAATCCTGCCTAATAGGATAGTGGTGGCTATGGTTGTTTAAGAGCCAAAGACACCAAAATGTATGGATGCTGAATTGAGTTCAGACCCATATGACTATATAAGCTATTGAGCTTAGATTGAAGATATTAACAATGTTTTCAATTTCATTCTCATAGTTTTGTAGTAAAGTAGAGTTAAATGCTGGAGGGTTGCATTAGATCCTAAGATCTAGGTGCAGTGCTCTCAGATCCAAGGCTCCTCACTGATGATGGCCACAAGCCAGAAACTAGTCTGGGGATATTGGATGAGTAGGCACTAGATAGGGATTTTACGCACAAGCCTTCTGGTATCCATTGATTAGTCTGTTTGGCACAGGGTGGCACTACTGTATGGGGAGTTTTGCCTTTGTTTACAACAAATTATGTGCTAGTATAGATGGTGATCATGTGATGTTTGATGGTTTAATACGAGTTTAAATAATCTGTAAATGAATCTCACTGAATCCTTCATTTTGTAAACCCTATTAAATCTAAATGTACACTATCTATGATCTAAAATAAAATGTAAATTATTCTTTTGAAAAATATATGAAAATATTCACACATATGCATAAAAAATCATACCCTAAGTAAAAGTCCGTTTTCATTATCCATTGATTCATTGTACCTTTTTTTTTATTGTCAGTCCTGAGATGTAGAGATGAGTTTATTTCAGAGAAACGATAAGTTGAACTTTCAATGTTTCCTTTCATTGGCAATAATGTTCAGATAGAATAATCCGTGAACTTTAATAACAGTTTTTTTTTCTTTTTCATTTTTAAAGAGAGTGGAATTTAACTAGCCTTTTTATAATATAAATTAATCCAGTCAATCCTGAATATTTTTTTAGCTTGTAATATAGTATCCATCCAATACAATGTTAGTTATATTCGGATTTTTAAACTTGGAATCTCTTTGTTTTTAAAAAAATAGCCGATTTCATACAACACCTTTTTTTCTTTTTTAAATAGGTTTCCCTTCTCACATTTTTGCTGTTGTCCTCTCTGGAACTCCTTCACCAACTTCCATTCGAATGAATGGGCAGACAATTTAAGTTTCTTTTCTTCCATATTTTTATAGTTTAACAGTTTCAAAATTATTGAAGAATTCTTTTATTTAAAAGAACACTGAAACATGTCTTCTTGGCAATGACAAAAAAAGATGAGAACTCCCTCTTACAGTCCTTTCTGGCTATTTATACCATACTATTTCTGACATTATGGCTGTCATAACAACTGTTGATATTCACCCAAAGCTCGATCGCAAACGATATGTTCCAGTGTTTTCCTGCTTTGTTTTGCAAGTGCGATGTAAGTTTAGAGAAAAATGAATACATTGAAATGAAATCTAAGTTTGATTTGATTTTTACTTTATTTTTAAACCAAAATAAAGAATTAATATTACAACCTTGTTATCTTTTATAAATATAAATAATTTACATATGTTTTTTAATATTTTTAAAAAAAATTAATTTACAAACAAAAATATCTGACATAAAAACATTCAATTATATGTAATAATGTTACTATGGTAACTGCAGTAACAGAAATAAAAATATGAAATAATACTGATCCTATTCAAGTAAACTTTTATATCATACTAAATTATTTCCAAAATTTATTTATTTGCCTATATGTTTTTCTTGAGTTTGATTATAACGAATTTAGTATTTTGAAGCTAGAATTAGCAGTAAACAATACTATTTAAAAAGCTTTAGGCTGCTATGGTTATCAATTTAAACTTATATTTTCAAGATCCCCCATTATCCATTTATCAAGTAAAAGAAAAACCAAACGATCAATAAACTTCTTTATTTTTTTATTATTAAATACTTTGATGATTAATCTAAATATTCACAATATATATAAAATTCTATGGTATATATATTATTTTCTACACTTATATATATAAAAAAGGGAATAAAAAGTAGGTCACTAAACTAATTCAAATAAAAGTTTTTATATCATTCAAATGTAATCTATCGTATATATATTTCTACATATATTTAATTATATAAAACAATAATAATAATAAAAAAAAATAAAACTAATTCAATACTCACAGAATCCTGGCTAAACATTAGCATCAGTTTCAAATTTGAGTCCAGTTATGAAGGCATCAGATGTAGATAAAAATGACATTCTTTTTTCTTTTTGATATAATTCTTTTTTTTGACTGTTGTTTCTAATTTTTTTTTATTATATAAGTTTCTAGAAAAAGAGTGCTCATAAACGCACATCTGTGATTAGATGTAAATATCAAGCTGTAAACAAATGCAATTCGATGTAAAAAATGATTAACAGTTATTAAATAATAATAAAAAAAAATTAAAAATTGTATTTTACAAAAACCATCATAAAAAATCCAAATTTCGTCTTAGAAAAAAAAGTAATACCTCAAATAAATGAGAAAAAGATAGTGGATCGAATGGTCTAAGACCTATAAGTGTACTATTTACCAATTCTGTGCAAACTCAGTTGAAAGTAAATTTTTGAACAGGTATTCTTAAGGGCTCTTTGGACTCAAGGAGTTTATTAAGTAAAAAAAAGTCTCTTTGAATTTTATATTTACGAGAATGTTTTCAATATTTTACCTTGCAGTAAAAGGTGCTAATGTATGTTAATTACTACCAAAGATGCAGTAGACAAAAGGCATTAGGAATTTGAAAAACTTTACTAATTAATAAAATAGATACAAGATTAACTTGTCATTAAAATAATCAAAATTGTTATCAGCAAAATATGTTTTAATTAAAATTTAAAAATAAATGTATATGGCTTTAAATTTAATATTATAAATTTATATGTGAAAATATTAAGTGTTTAAAAAACTTTAGTAATATTGTAAATTAAATCAAATATGATATGTGATTTTCTATGTGAGCAAAGAAATAAATAAGTTTATTAAATCTTCAATTTTGAAGTTTGTTTTAAAATAAATGACCAATCAGGATTAAGAGATTGTTAATGTTTATATCACTGCTTAATAAAAAAAAAAAGCAGACAATTTAAAAAAAAAACAAACAGATAAAATAACTAGAAGTGACAGTGATCATTAATTATCGTGAAGTTTTTAAATATATTTAAAGTTTGATTTTGAAATTTCAGAAACATAATAAATATTGCGAATATGTATAAGTAAAATATAGAATAGTATAAAAATACCATACTTCATCAAGAGAAAGGTTTTGACTTCTGTTGTTCATTCACTTTGAGATAAATACATTGCTTAAAACAAAATTTCTACCATGATTACAAGAAAAATGCTTCTTTTAAATCCCATACTGGAATATAGATGGGCTAAAATTTTTGGAAAGATACTCATAACTATTGATGTCTGTTTTACTTATTTTAAAAAGTACTTAAAATTAATCAATTATTTGATTAATAATAGACCCGATTTAAATCTTAAAAAATTATTAATTAATGAAATATTTTGTAAAAACAAAGAAAACGCTGCTTGTTATAATAAACAAAACTATTTAAATAAGAAGAATTAAGCATATTTTATAGAATTAAGATAATGATGTTATAAATAGTAAAAAAACGTTATTAAAATACAATTGAATTGATATATGAAAACCATATAATAAGTATCTAGTATCATACAAGTAAAATATTTAAATTGGAAGAAAAAAACTTATAATTCTTTAAAGATTTTAAATGATTGATAAACTTTTCCTATGATGAAGTATAGAATGAAGGATAAGTGAAGAACTATATGAACAAATTAATCAATGAAAATTGCTCATATATAAATTGAAATATATTATAAATGTCTAGAATTATATGATTAGATTTATTAAATATAATTCATGAACAAAAATTTAATTTTGGTATAAATAAATATGTTCTTATAATGAATAGTATAACTTTCCAATGAAAGATTTAAAAGGAAAACGTTCAAAACAATAATTCACAAAAAGAATTTGTAAACAATAATCTTAGTGAATGAGCACAGATTAAAAATTAACCTTATGAAATTCCAAGATTATTAACTTTTAGTTCTATATAGTGCTACAAAACATTAAACAACATTTATATATATACAAGTTTTTGTTATGGAAAATTTTATATTTACTTTCATTGTGATTAGGGAAGAAGTAGATAGGAAATTAAAGTAGTTTCTTTCAGTGAAACTCTTGATATTCTTTGGTTGTCAAAGGAATTAATACATGTCAATAATATTAATGTGTTTAGATTTCAAATGTAAGAAAGAAGAGAACTATGGATGTATTTATTGAAAAAAAAAAAGAATTCATTTGGTTTATATTAATGGTAATATTTGTTATCATTTGGATTCATAAAAAAAAAAATTTTTTTTTAAGGTAAAATATAGAATTAAGATAAAATTAGTTTTTTTAAAAAAGATATTTTAACTTTCTATTTATATTATGACTATGTTGAAGATATTAAAAGTAATAGAGTATGATATATTATAACGGTCCAAAATGAAGTGGAAGAAGCGTGTCTTTATGTATCTTTATTTAATCTATATCTGAAATATAAAAATAATAAAAGCCACTGCCAGTAATTGACACACAAACAATATTTATTTATGCACATATATAATCATTTTAAATTTGAGGAATAACATTTATTATTTAGCCATGCATTTGCATAGAGTCAACAGCCTAAAAAGGACTATGATTATGGAGCTGCAAGGGCTCCGAAAGCACTAAGTCCATAAAATAGAAGCTTACTAATAATAAACTTAAAGTTTCACCTCAGCTATTAATTTTAGCTTTTCAGTAATATTAACTTTTAATTTAAATTATTATTTTAAGATTTTAAATCATTCACACAGATGAAATTTATATTTATTTTAAGATTGTCGAGTATGAATAAACTACATAGATTTGCATTAGAAAAGAAAATATTCTATCCTTATTTAACCTTAGGCCAAAAGTTCGCAGTTAAACCAACGTCAATCCATCTGATATATTGATGTATTCAATGTAACATGAATACGGCAACACAAAAATCATACTATCAGGAATGTACCTCTGAACAGCAGGGTTAAGAGAAGAAATTGTTTCTCACCCAGAACAGGAATGTGACGTCTGTCAGGCAAGAAAAACAATAAAAAAGAAAACTCCATAGGAAGGGACTGCGGTCCTTTTTGCCAACTTACGATCCCATCCATAGGCAAAACAGGAGTTTGTGGCATATACAGCGATTCTGCATGTAGCGAATCTCATACTACATCTACTAATTATACCAATATATCCAATCCATTGACCCAATTCAACTACGGAATGAATAACCCAAGATTACCCTCCCCTAATATAACTTTACAAATCTATATAGCCATTCACGCCCGACTTAAATTTAACATTTATATAAATTTGCACAGATGGATTTATAAAAGTTTGTTTTTTAATGTTGAGCATAGATCGATTACATAGATTACATGCTCAAAAACATTTCAAAACAAACATAAATGATCAAAATATAAAGTCATTGAGGTAATTGCAGAGGGAATTCACAAGAAACCCAATAGCATTCATCATAAGATGCCACATTAACACCAATAACTAAAAAGACATCCGAATAAATACATTTTAGATATTCAACATAAGATATCATTATTTATCGAATGACTATATATTTTAATCAAATATGAAAGCAAAAACATAATTAAATGTGAACGAATCTATGCAAGCTTCTATGCCCAACTTAAATTTAATGCATTTAGTAATTTATACAATATTAATAAATTAAAAAAAAAAAAAGAAATTAAAATGGAAAAATTTTTTTTTTAGCAAACTTAAATGTATAAACTTTAAACATTAATTATCAATTTGAAATCTGAAAGTCAGATAAGAGTTCATTTTAAAACTTAGGTTCTGAATATTTAAAGCTTGAATGAAAGTTCTTAATTATTTTTAAATTTTAAAATTGTTCAGTTCAATAGCTTACAGTAGAAGAGTCAATGGTTCTTGGTGCCAATTCCCTTGATGTCCCCATTGGAAGATCGGTCTGATATTCTGGAGGTGGCCTTAGCTGGTTCCATTCTGATATCAGTCATTTCATCTTTAAAATAGAGAGAGAAGGTGATATGTGCGTCCTATCACAACTCTCAAAAACAATCAAGCTGCCACTGTCAAACTGTTTTAATCTGAATTGTTTTCCTTTTATAATGATCCTCCGGATTCAATGAACAAAAGATGTCGCTGTTTCATTTTTTCATTATGGTCTGGGCCTTTATTGCTGCTTCTATATTGGACAAGCTAATTCTTTTCATTCTCTTATCTATATCTTTCCTCTGACTTTTTAATTATATAAGAGCCCAAAGGGCTAGTTTGCTTTTCAATTAATTTATAAAACAATCATTTCCATTTACTGAGATTATATATAAATCTTTTTACAAAAATCTTTTATCTTTACATCTTGTACTTTTTTATAAAAAAGTACGTTCAAATACTTTTTTTATTCATTTATTTAAAAAAAGAAATAATTTTTAAAGTTTTGCATCTGTGCGAATATATATACGTATACATGTTTAACAACTCTTAATTTTTTTAGCTTTTAGTTTTTAATAAATTTATTTTTATTTGCAAACTTAAAGTTTTTTATTTTAAATTAATGTAATGGCATATTTATATACCGTTACATATCAGTAAACTTCCTCAAAAAACAAAAACATTAAAAAAAAAGAATTTACTTAGTGTTAGTAATTACGTTACACAAATTGATTATATATGGAAATTTCAAAAAGGACAAAACTTTTTTTTTAAAAGACAAAACAGTAATTACTCACAAATATAATGATAAAAAAAATTATTGACTGTTTATTCTTTACTACCAGCTAAATTTCTGCCCCCTCCCTTCCAAGTTTCTTTTCTTCTACTTTTAAGTATTAATTAGACACGTCAAAATGGTTGGATTTTGAACAAGACTTTTTTTAAAAAAATTGATTTATATTAATTATTATGTTTTATTCCTCGCATTTATTTTTACATATGCACAATTTTTCTTACTGGCAGTATCTTTAAAACAAAATTCAAAGTATAACTTTACGTTAATACAAAAAAATATATACTAATTTCAGAAACATATTACTGGCTTAATTCATTTTTAAAATTCTCAGGGTATTGATGGTTTATTAAAAATTGCCCCACGTTGGGCGTCAATTATAACAGTCCAAAATGAAGTGGAAGAAGCGTGTCTTTATGTATCTTTATTTAATCTATATCTGAAATATAAAAATAATAAAAGCCACTGCCAGTAATTGACACACAAACAATATTTATTTACACACATATATAATCATTTTAAATTTGAGGAATAACATTTATTATTTAGCTTTTAATATTAACTTTTAATTTAAATTATTATTTTAAGATTTTAAATCATCCACACAGATGAAATTTATATTTATTTTAAGATTGTTGAGTATGAATAAACTACATAGATTTGCATTAGAAAAGAAAATATTCTATCCTTATTCAACCTTAGGCCAAAACTTCACAGTTAAACCAATGTCAATCCATTTGATATATCGATGCATTCAATGTAACATGAATATGACAACACAAAAATCATACTGTCAGGAATGTACCTCTGAACAGCAGGGTTAAGAGAATAAATTGTTTCTCGTCCAGAACAGGAATGTGACATCTGTCAGGCAAGAACAATAAAAAAGAAAACTCCATAGGAAGGGACTGCAGTCCTTATTGCCGACTTACGATCCCATCCATAGGCAAAACAGGAGTGTGCGGTGTATACAGCGCTTCTGCACGTAGCGAATCTCATACTACATCTACTAATTACACCAATATATCCAATCCATTGACCCAATTCAACTACAAAACGAATAACCCAAGATTACCCTCCCCTAATATAACTTTACAAATCTATATAGCCATTCACGCTCGACTTAAATTATATCAATGTATTCAATGTAATATGAATATGACAGCACAAATATAGGTTAAGAAAAGAAATTGACTCTCATCCAGATAGGAATACTATATCTATCTGACGAGAAGGGCAATAAAAAAAACTCCATAGGAAGGGACTGTGGTCATTTTTTGCCGACTTACAATCGCATTTCATAGTCAAAAGGAGGTGTGCGGCATATACTGCAATTCTGCCCTTAGTGAATCGCGTACTACATCTAATAATTACACCAATATATCCAATCCATTGACCTAATTCAACTACAGAATGAATAACCTAAGATTACCCTCCCCTAATAAAACTTCACAAATCTATATAGCCATTCATGCCCGACTTAAATTTAACATTTATATAATTTAGTTTAATGAAAAACAGAAATCATAATAAAAACCTTAAAGAACAAAAAAAAAATAGAAATGATTTTACAAAAGAAATACATCAAATAAAATTACTTATTAATAAATTAAGTTGGTCAGATAGGATTCTATTGCAATTATTTTAAATACGGAACAAGTTTTAGAATTAAAGTTTTTATTGTTTAGTATACTGGAGTTTTAGAAATATAGTTAAAGCTTATTAGAGTTCATAAAGTTCTTACAGTTTTTAAAAGGTTCATCTTTATCCGTTGCTTGAAATTTTGAACGCGAATTCACATGCTGTCGTGAAGAGATTTCTATCCAGTTAGCCGTTTTATTTATTCAACCGGATGTCTTACTTTAGCTGGTCCTCAATGTAGAAAACGATGTCATTTCTCTTTTTTTTAGCAGAACTGAAGGAATTGAAGAGTGCGTCTTTTCAATCCCTTCTCCTTCAACTCTGCACTAACACATATCACCACTGCTATCACACCTCTCCAAAAACAATCAAGCTACCACTATCAGGAAACTTTTAATCTGAATTGTTTTTCTTTTATAATGATCCTCTGGATTCAACGAACAAAAGACATCACTGTTCCATTTTTTCATTATGGTCCGGGCCTTTATTGCTGCTTCTATATTGGACAAGCTAATTCTTTTTATTCTCTTATCTATATCTTTCCTCTGACTTTTTAATTATATAAGAACCCGAAGGGCTAGTTTGCTTTTCAATTAATTTATAAAACAATCATTTCCATTTACTGAGATTGTATATAAATCTTTTTACTAAAATCTTTTATCTTTACATCTTGTACTTTTTTATAAAAAAGTATGTTCAAATACTTTTTTTTTATTCATTTATTTAAAAAAAGAAATAATTTTTAAAGTTTTGCATCTGTGCGAATATATATATACGTATACACGTTTAACAACTCTTAATTTTTTTAGCTTTTAGTTTTTAATAAATTTATTTTTATTTGCGAACTTAAAGTTTTTTATTTTAAATTAATGTAACGGCATATTTATATACTGTTACAATATATCTGTATTTAGTATTGTATTTTGTAATTAAAGAAATATTGCTCATAAAAAAGTATAAATTATAGTATTCAATAATACATTGAAGAATGTTGTTATTCCTAAAGAAAGCTTAATATGATCTCATAATTTAATATAATAAAATATTTTGTAATATAACATTTATTATGTTATTGATATTTGTTTTGTATTATTAGTTGCTTTCATAGAAGTTCATATTCACGATTAAGGATGTATTGGGCCCTCATTTTATTTATATTGGAAATGATATTTTATAGTGATAGTATTTCTTACTGGAAAAGTATATTAGTTATAATAGTGTCAAGAAAAATTTTGTTTAATCTTGATGCGATTAATAGTGTATAATTGGTTAACTCTGGTAAGAGGCCAATGGTTTAGTAAGGTAAGTAACCAATAATATTCTTGTAAATATTATAGACTAATAAGCCAGGATGGAAAAAAAGGTTATTTCATATCAATGTTAATAAAGGCCTTTAGGTTACATCTATCTTAATTAATTGATTCATTAAACCTCATTGGATAACACACACTTAATTATTTTATGAAACTATGCATCAGGATGGATAAATCATTTGCATTTTATTATTCTTATAAAAGATTAGATCTTGTGCCTTCAAAATTGGAAGAAAAGAGAATCATATAAGTCATAATGTTCATGTACAAAGCAAATGGCCAGTTCTGTAAATAGTTATGTAATTTAAATAATACCATGAAATGAAATCAAATAAAAATAATCATTTGAGCATAAAATGTTTTAATGATATTGGTAAATACATGGAATAAAACTATTTTTTTAAGTTTATAATTTATATTTAATATATTTCATTTAAATAATAAATATAATTTGAGTGAAGAACTATATTTAAAAAAGATGAATATACAAGAAGAATCAAAACAATGATATCTTAAGTATTGATGTAAGATATAATGTAAATGTGTTTGATAATATATTAAGGAATTGTATTTAAGAAAATATTAATGATATAAAACATTTTTTAACATGATATTTAATGAAGGTATTTGCAAGATAAGAATTATTAATTTTAATTTCTTTAATTTTATTTCTATTTAAAAATTACAATTATTTGATAAAGATAATATTTAAAGTAAAAATTAATAAAATGTCATAAATTGTTATATTTTTTAAAGTAAAGTTATTGTCTAGTACCATTATTTTTCCTCTTGAATCTTATTATCATATCATCAATTTTGAAACAATAGCACACAATCTTGTTTAAATAAATATTGTTTATATTATCCTACTTCTGATTAGAATCTATAAATTTTACTTGATTTTAATGGCTTATGATCATGTACATTAAAAACATATAATAATGTAGTTATACTTAAAGAATTTAATATATGGAAAGCAAGATTATAAATGTACATTTTGGTAATTGTTTAAAAGAGCAAGAATAGTCTAATGGATCCAACATTTAAAAGAAAATATATGTTTTAGTGTCAGTAAAATTATATTATAAATAATAATTTAAATTTTATTAAATTTTAAAAGGGAATATATTAATAAAATTATTATTTTCATTTCTTTGTATTTATTTGTTGATATGGGATGGAGTTGAATGTTATGAATATTATTTCAGGAATAAACAATAGTAGTATGATTAGAAATTATAGATTGCTTGATGAAATCCCCCCCAAAAAGAATTATTCACTATGCTTGTTATTATTATTATAGAAAGTTCAATAGTAAGGATAATCAAGTTAATTGGAATTCTGTGAGTTTTTATTTAATCTTATGAATAATTAATGAATGTAATATAATTAAAAATATTAAGATTATTGTTATTATAATATTATAGGTAATGGAATCTTAATAAAATTCCCCTTATTATTTCACTATCTGGGTTAGAATTATTCTAATTGTAAATAAATAGTAAACCCTGAGAATTTACTAAAGTATTTTTACATTTAAATGTAAATTTAATTTTAAAGTTATTAAAAGGATAAGGAATATTTAAGGAAGTTAAACATTATTCCAAGATAATAGATAAATTATTGTTAGTAATGTTAGTCATTAATTTATTATAAAGTTTTTGAAATAATTAATAATATACCATAATATGATCTTTTGCAATATTCAATGCCATTGAAGAAGACTTTGTATGAATCCAATGATAAAGCTCATTACTTTTGTAACTAACAGTAGGTCTCATGATTGTTTTAATATCATAGGATTGTAATTATATTATAAAGTTTTATAAGATTTTATATTATTAAAACAATGTGAGCTAGATCTCTTTGTTGACTATTATTGATGGTCATTGAATAAATAACTTTTTGGAAGGTTACAATATATAATTGTCTGTTTATTCAATACCTTTAATAAATTTTTGTCTTTAAATTATGATATGATTTTTTTAATCTATAAATTATTTCAGAGCTTAGATTCTCCAATGTCTTTACAATAACTCTGGCACAATTGGACTCATTTATTCTTAGTTTACATCCACTAATTTTTTCAATCAATTCAAAACTTTTTGTTAACTCATTACATAGTCAATTTTTATTTATTTATATATAATTCCAAATGATTAGGATCATTTGCTTCAGAGTTTAAAAATCATCCATAAATAGAAAAAAAAATATTATGAGGGACCATTTAAAATTTTCATAATTTATTTAAATAAAATTTTTAAAAATTCTATCTTGAATACAAAATATACAAAGTAAATAAATTAAAATACTTGCATTATAAAAAAACTATTTATGTAAATACCTAAAAATTAATAACCTTAATTGAGTTGTTTCTATTTTGTCTTTTTATTAATTTTTTTTTGATTTCAAAAAAGTTTCCTTTAATATAATATGCAATAAAATAAAAACTTTTTAAAAATTGAGTTAGGATGAGTTAGAAGACATCTTTAATCAGCTAATCTAAAGCTTGCAATATATTCTATTTAGATATTGGTGGAAAAATAATATTTTTATTTTTGATTATATAAAAATAGATATACAGTATGCACATATTGTTTATATATATTAAAATTGGTTATTATTATTTACATTTAATATTTATTTACATTTTCAAAGCATATGAAACTTAGAAGTTACCTAAATTTATAAGGAGATGATGAAATGGTATAAAATATATCAATAAATTATTTTAAATCCATAAAATCTTAGGAATCAAGGATATCAGATTATCAATACAAATATATAACTTCTATATTTTTATTCTTAATAATAAAAGAAAAATGGATCAGTTTTTTTATTCATAAACTTTTAAATTTAAAAAGTGTTTAATGTTATTTTAAAATTGGAAGTTATTTTTTCCCTCTCTCTTTTAGTAGGTATTGAACACAAATGTCTGTATCAAAACAAATAAATTTGTAATTAAATAAATAAAACTAAACAAAACAAAGTATTTAAGAAACAAGATTTTATTATTGCTTTATAATATTGTTAAATTCGTTTACTTTTACAATTGCAAAAATTTGCAAGTCATATATACAGTGTATATATATATAGGGCCTGCAACTATTCATGATGTAAATATTGGAATGGGAACAAAATAAAAGTTGCCTACTAATATTTTCTTTTAAAATTTAAATAAAATATATTGATTGCTAAAAAAAATACTTAATTTTTATAAAAAAGATATTGGCTTAAATTTAGAGATAAATAAAAAACATATACATATAGAGTGAATCAATTTTCTAAATTAAAATATAAAATAGTTTTATCTTATATATATATATATATATAATTAGAAAACAAACAATACTATAATAATTTCATTTACCAATTCAAGAATATAATTGGTTATTAAGAAAAAAAAATTGAAATCTCATGTTTAAATATTCATATTTAAAACATACATGAAGAGTATCATGGTAAATGAAAATGTATTTTTTTGTAATGTAAAATGAATTTTTAGATTACAAATTTTAGATTGCAATTCTTCTTGCAGCATAAAATTGTAAAATTTCTACTTGTTTTTTGTTAATAATATATTATTTTTTAAACAATTTCTTTTTTTCATTATGTAAAAATTATAATAAATATTGTTTAATTTTAAAATAAATGCAAGATGCTTAGTGCGTCTTGAAGTTTATTAAGTTCTTAATCAAAAGACAGGTGAAAGTAACCATAACTTAAATACTATGGCTAAATGATAATACTTAATCATTGATGGAAGAAGCTTATAATCCTTTATATATTACCTCAATATTTAGTGTCATACTATGATTTTTCTCTTTAAGAAAAATATCACTACATAATACAACAGTAATATCTAGAGGACATTTTTGCATCAACTATCTTTTTTACTCTTGTATTTCTATGTTTTTTATTATATTTCATGAGATGTAATACAATCATATATTTGCAACTTAATACAACAATTGCTTTTTTTTCTTTTAGAATCTTTGATCTACAAAAAAGTATTCTTAAAGAATATAGAATTGCCTACATGAGAGTATATGCATCAGAATATACTTTCATTAGCAGATTTAATATTAAATATTTTTACTTTGTAAATAAATAATAAAGTTAGTCCAAATGATGAATAAAAATTAGAATTATTAGTAAATTTTTGTATTCAGATTGGAAAATCAAGTCTTTTTTTTTTTGCTTCCTTAAAAAAACAAGTTTAATTTAATGAAAGAACTAAACAAAGTTCCTCATTAACATACATTTTGAATAGTTGCAATAAATAATAAAGCATTCTGGAGATTACAAACATAGCCAAGAAGATCATTAACCTAATATTTTAATAATTTTTTAAGAACTTATACAAAAAGTAAACAGAATTATATAATATTCCATACAACTAATACATGTTTCAACTTATGTAAAATATAAAACCTAAGTTAAAAAAAAAAATTCTGCACAACAGTCGAACATTTAAAAGAATTTAATTCAAAATATATTAAGACACATTTTACATTTTGAAAAATACTAAAAAGTGGAAGTAAAAAATTATTATCAAGAAATTATTATAAATTTAAAAAAAAAACCCTTTTTAACAAAATAAATGTTTTAGTGAAGATTAAAAAAATATAAATGATCTTAAGGCTGGAGAAGAAAATGAATTATAGAGGAAGTGAATGAAATAAAAAGAAGATAATTTGGAAGATATTATGGGATTGATATCTATATTTAGTACTGTATTTAAATTTATTACTATTACAGTTTTAAGAATTCTAATATATTTTTAATTATTTTGATCTGTTGTTATTATTTTTAATGACTTATGATTAAGACTAATCAGCAGGTTTGATTAAATCTTATCTTAACATTTGATACTTGAGCTACATATTTATACATTAATAATATATATGCAAAATTTTTCTGCCCAATTAATTCACATTTTCTTTTGATAATTGAAAGGAATTGAAAAGTGTACATGCTGCTTTCATCAAATTTAAAGTATTTACTTGTTTTGCCATAAGTTATATAATTTTATTCTTAAATGCTCCAACAAATTGTTATAATGCTAGACATATAGCAAGGCACACATATCTTAAATAATATATATTTTTTTTTTTACTTCTCAACTTCAACATTCATCAAGAGAATTATTGGAATTATAAATATTTCTAATCAAAGTTCAACATATCATATAGAAAATATAAGATACAACACAATAAACAATAAAAAAAAATTAAATATTAAATACTGCAGGAACTAGCACACAATTTTGGTAATGACAGTTATTATTATTATTTTTTATTTTATAATTTCAGGAATAATGGAGAAGTAACCAACAAATCTTACATGATTATCTTCTAAAAAAATTACTGTTAAGCAAATTTATATTTAACAATATTACTTGAAAAACAACTAACCTTTAACTTATTAACAGCAAAAGTTTTAACAAAGTTACGTTCTGCTATTTGCAATGAATTCATTTTTAAAGTACAAGCATATTGATCTAACACACAGACAATTCACAATACATGGCATATAATCTCATTGTACTTTTTAGTACCTTACATGATTAAACTATTATAAACATTTTATAAATAACAGACTAACAAAAAAAAATCAAATTCAGGATATAGCACTTAAAATAAACTATCACAGATTTTGTTATTACTATAAAAGACCAACAGATATCGTTCTTACAAACATCAATTGTTCTACAGTGTCATAACATTGAGATCTTGGATATGTATGATTAATAAAACTTGAATCAAAATAACTTTATCAAAAAGCTACCTTCATTCAAGTTATATATATATAATATTTTATTAAACAAACAAATGTAAATATAAAATAAATATTGATACTCTACCATTAAGTCAATAGTGAGAATAACCAATATGAATGCTTATTAATCAACTAATTATAGACATTCAAATAGAATAATGGCAAGCCTTCTTAACAGCTTCCTCAACAATGCACTCTCTGTTTCAAAATTATACCATTTTTTTAATAAACAATTTTTATATGTAAATACAGGGATTTGAATCCAGAATGACCACACACATGTAAAAAAGATATATGATCCTCAATATATGTATTTTGTGCAGAACCAGCACTCATCAGTTGGGAAAGATCATAATTTTCCACATGTATACAATCAGGGTTCGATTTATATTAAGATGTCAATTCATCAAACGTTAATGGACAGGCTTCAATTTTTTTACCCTTACAACATCCAACATTATATAGACAAAATAAATTATTTAATTTATAGCTTAAAATCTATTGGACCACAAATAATATTATGCAATCATGTAAAATGTTAAATGCAAGCACAATATTTAATGAATGGTGATATACCACCATTAATAGCAAGATCATCACTATTTATAGCAGATCAAATAGTAACAATGTAACAACAATGCAGCTATTTATTTAAAAAGCAAGTGTTAAGGTTGGCTATTCTCATTGCTGATTTAATTGTATTAAACAATAATTTATTACTAACATTACAAATCAGAAAATTTAGATTTTTTTAATTAGAGCAACTCTACTTTTAATCTACGTTTAAAAGATTGAATAAATATTTTTTGTATGGGAATTACAAGTTTGTACATAATAATAATAGTTTAATATTGGAATTAATAAAGAGAATTTATTATTAGCATTATTAATATATAATTCTAAATTTTTGAGTAATTTTAATCATCCAGTTAAATTAAGTTCTGCTGTTTCAAAAAATGAGTTCTGGAATATTAAGTACTTCAAACATTTAGTAAATTTATTTTATTCCCTAAAAAAGTAGGTATAAATTTTTTTTAGTAGATATTTATTCCATTTTATTATATTTAGTGTATAAATAGTTGATTATTGCTGTATTTATTAATAATCAGAATATAGTATATATTCATTAATTTTAAGGCATTCAATAAAATCTTGGCAATACTGCACTAAGGATGGCATTGCTTCTGCAATAATATCATTTACACTATAAATAGCACAACTTTAAGAAAAAAATAATTGTTGTTTACTTTTCCCACTTTAAAAAAAAATTAGTCTTTCTATTTGTTTTTGGAATAATGTTTTAATACAATAAAAAATAAATAATAATGCATATAAAAATATACAGTATTAACTAACAAATAATAAAAATGGTAGTTACAATTGTAATATCATTTATATGCAATTACTATTAATAAAAAATAATGAAATTGGGCAATATAATTTAACAAAATCAGTAGAAAACTTAAAAGAGTGTAAAAGAATATTTCAGTATTCTTGGTATCTAAGAGAGAAGTTTAATCTACATTTTTATATTCCATTTTTCTATCATTCATGCTACGATGAACAGCATAACCAATAATCACTACCAGAACAATAACAGCAAATGTGCTACCCATTGCAATTGGAACTGTGTCATCACGGAATCGCCTCTTTGATAGAAGATCATGAGCACAGATATTTTCTGAAAAAAAAAAAAGAAGCTATTATATATTTTTACAAAAAGCATTATAAAGAAACAGTAGCTTTCTTTCTCCACATTTTTCATAAATGTATACATCCAGTTCAACTATCATCAAAAATGGAAAGAAATTTAATCTTTTTTGCTATTATTTTATATACTTATAATGTAAATCATCTAATATAAAATATCTTTATATAACAGCAATAATTCTATGTTATTATAACATTAATACAAAAGAGTTTTTTTGGCAAATATTTCACGCTCTTCTCAATGTGATTGTAAACTATTTTAAAGCAGCAATTTACATTGCATATGTAGTGACATCTGTTATTTTTTATATAAAATTAATTAAAAACAATAATAATAAAAAATAAAAACAATCCAAATACAAATGTAATTTATAAATGTAGAATTTATCATTTAAACAACATATAATAATTATGCAAAATGAAAAAAAAAAGTTTTATGTCTATATAAATTTCCACTTCTTTTTAATTTTTGTAAATAAGTAAAAAAATTATATATTGACATATAGAGTATATTTTGTATAATTGTTATATGTTGTTTAATTGATAAATTTTACTTTTGTAAATTAGTATTTGCATTATTCCCTCCCCTCTCCTCATTATTATTGATTCTAATTGACTTGTATAAAAGCAATAGATGTCAATACATATGAAATGTAAATTGAATCTTTGACTGCCTTGTTATGCTGATGTGGTTGACTTTTGCTCTGCAAGATAAGTTAAAGTTTTATATATTTTTAATAACATCTAGATAAACCTTTCTGTTGCTGGAGAATATTTGTTTAGAGAGTGGATGAGAAAAGAGAGTTGGAATGCAGAGAGATAGATTTAATTGGATTTGGAAAGTTTAAAAAAAAATATTGGTAACATTTGGAAAGTGATCTGATATGTTGGCATTTTAAATATAAAAGAAAAAAAAATACTTTTTTTGTGTTTATTGTAATGAGGCCTTAAAACTAAGACATACATAATATTAGTTGTATTTTAGGAGGTTTTCTATTAAAAATGTATTCAATTTAAGTAAGAGAGTAGTTTATTTGAGAAAGAGGATAATATTGAGGTGTGAGTTTAGTGAAGCATATGTTTATCAATCACCATTTAAAATTTTTTTTTCCCTTTTGTACAAAGAGGTAAATTTAAATATAGAGTAGGGAAATTGGAAAAATAAGGAAATATGGATTGCATTTGTATCCTACAATGCATGTATAATGGTCAAAAGGAAATTAGGCATACTTTGGTAGAGTGTATGCTATGTGATAAGGTTTTCTATCTGAAGTGCTTAAATAAGATTAGGAAAGATATAAAATGTATGGCTGTGTAAATCATGTGTAAATGTGATAAAATAGATGAAAAAATGGTTTTTAAGTATAGATAATTTAAAAACAAAGTCAGGAGAAATGGAGGAAATTGTAAACAATTTTCTCCATTTCTCCTGACTTTATGAATGGAGTATATATTTAGAGGAGCAATAAAGAGATATGAATGACAAAATAAGTAATGCAATGAGGATAGTTAAAAAATAAATAAGATAGAGGCAAAGGTAAAGGATGTAGAAGTAAAATTAAAACCATTAGATATAAAATGTGATCAGGTCAAGAAATTAATGAATAGAAACAATAAGGACAAAGCAGATAAGGAAGTTTCAGAAGGTGGAAGAGAATATTACAAATGAAGTAGGGGAAGTAAACTATGAGTGATAGGGGTCTCATTAATCATAGGATGTGGAGATGTAATTCAAGGGAAAATAGAAATAGGTAGGTAAGAATTAAGTGTGCTTGAAGCTAGAATTAGGGATATTGCAGATAAGGTAAAAAAGGGAAGTAGAGATGTTTATGTTATAGTGGGACAAATAATTTGTCAAAGCCATTAGAAAGTAATGAATCGAACAAAGAATTGATTAGTAGTTTGAATAAGATTAAAGAAAGATTAGGAGTAATTGAATTACTATCAAGACTCAACAGTAGATATATGGTAGCTGGGGTATGTTCTATAAATGAGAGGATGAAAAAATTATGCAACAGAAATAATATTATGTTTGTGAATGTGTGGGACATTTTTTTATTAGTAAGAGGAGTTGTACAATAAAGATGGGTTGCACATAAAAAAACAAGAAAAGAAGCATTAGGAAGTTTGATTTATGAAAAATATTAAAGTTAAAAAAAGTTATAAGGGGAATAGGGTTTTAAACTACAGTATTATCAAAAAGGTTAAAAATAAATGGGATGTAAGAAGTAAACAAAGAATAGCTGATCCAAATATGAATGTAGAGGTGGAGAAGGAATGAGTCTGTAAAACTAATGATAAACAAACTTATTACAGATGTACTGGAGAAGAAAGAGTGAAATTTATAAAAGGATGGTAAGAAAGGAAAAAGCCAATAAACATCCCATGACCACTATTTCTTATGCTTGCTTATAACAGTTATTAAAACAGGCAAGACTCTCTATATGTATTGCCACTCAGTGCAAGCCAGAGTAATCAGTGATGTCAGAAGGCTTGTGCATAAAATCCCCATTTAGTGCCTACTCATCCAATATCTCCAGCCTAGTTTCTAGTTTGTGGCCTTCATCAGTGAGGAGCCTTGGATCTGAGAGCACTGCACCTAAATCTTAGAATCTAATGCAACCCTCCAGTAGCCACCTTTTATTTCTACCTAACTATAAAACTTATGACTTAAATTGAAAACACCATATTATTTTTAATCCAAGCTCATTAGCTTATATAGTCATATATGTCTGAACTTAGTTCAGTACATATACATTTTGGTGACTTTGGTTCTTTAGTAACCATAGCCACCACTACCCTATTAGGCAGTGCTCTCAGATCCAAGGGGAAGGCCACAAGCCAGAAACTAGTCTGGGGATATTGGATGATTAGGCACTAGATGGGGATTTTTTTCACAAGCCTTCTGACATCCATTGATTACTCTGGTGTGCACTGAGTGGCAATACATATAGAGAGTTTTGCTTGTTTTAATAACAGTTATAAGCAAGCATAAGAAATGGTGATCATGTGTTACAAATGTTTTTTTGTTACAAAGTGCTTCTCATAGATTGTGAATAGTCTAGAATATTCATTTCTTTTCATTCTAAAAATCATTATTACATAAATAAAAAGATATTCTTTAAAGTTTAAAAACTCAGATAATTGGCTTAAAAACTAATCCTGCCTAATAGGATAGTGGTGGCTATGGCTATTAAAGAACCAAAGTCACCAAAATGTATAGATACTGAACTGTGTTCAGACCTATATGACTATATAAGCTAATGAGCTTGGATTGAAAATATTATGGTGTTTTCAATTTAAGTCTCATAGTTTTGTAGTTAAGTCAAGATAAAAGGTTGCTGCTGGAGGGTTGCCTTAGAGCTTAAGATCTAGGTGCAGTGCCTCAGATCCAAGGCTCATCACTGACAAAGGTCCCACCTAGAAACTAATCTAGGGATATTGGATGAGTAGGCACTAGAGAGGGATTTTATGCACAAGCCTTCTGGCATCCATTGATTACTCTGGCTTGCATTGAGTGGCAACACATATAGAGAGATTTGCTTTTTTTAAGAAGGAAGAAATGATTAGAATTGAATATTGTAATGGGCAAGATGGCAGGAGACCAGAAAAGTGATTAGAATTAAACAAAGTAGTTAAAAACGAGAATAGAGAGAGCTTTTGAATTTTTTTTTATCAGATAGTGAATTTGCACATTGGAAATTTATCAAATATTTATGAGGAGAAATATACAAGGTCTAGAAATAATATATATCACACAATAGATTATGTATTAATAGAGAAAAAGAAAATGAATAAAGTATGAAAAATTAAAATGTTTGATAATGAAGAGAGAGTATGGAATAATGATCATAATTTTTTTATAATAGAAATGGTTAGTAATGTGATGAAAAATAATAATAAAAATAGAAAGGAGAAAGATGTGAATAAAGAGTGAATGAAAAGAATAAGTTAGAAGAATATAAAATAAAAATAGAAGAAATCATAGAAGAGTTTGTTGGGGATGAATATAAAGACTCGCATAGTGAGGTAGAAACAGTGGTAAATAGAGTTTTAGGAACAAAAGTAATAGAAAAGTGAAAATTAGTAAAAAATGTAAAAAAGAAAAAAGCATGCAGAGAATATAAATGTACTATTAAAAACAAAGAAAGTGAAAAAGATGTTAAAATTAAATGGGAAAAGTATTTTTAAAAAAAAAGTTGGCTAAAATACATAATTACAGAGAGAGAATGAAATTAAATAGTAAATTATTGAAAAATATTAATAAAAGTGGAAGAAATGGGAGTAAACATTTTTGGAAATATATTAAAAGAAAGAATATAGGGGGAAGAGAAATAATATTACTAAATGATGAGGAAAAAGAGTGTAGCTCTAGAAAAGAATTAAGAGACACATTTAAATAAGTATGTAATAGATATAGAAAAGATATTAGATGTGAAAGACAGAGAGTGATAACAATTATCAAAGCACATAGTAATGGAAATATTAGTTTAAAAAAAATGAATTGAATGAGATAGGAAAGAAGTTGAAAAGTGGAAAGGCAAGAGGTTTAGGGATGGGCAACAGAGATTGAAAAATAGGGCAAAATTAAATCTATTATCATGTATAAGATTAAGATTATTATTTAAAGGAAAGAGTAAGAACTATAGAAATATAAACAAATTATAGACCGATAGTGGTAACGTCGATGTTATATAAAGGTTTTGCATATATGATGGCTAAAAGGTGGCAAAATGGATGGAAGAATATAGTGGGAGAAATGTAAAGAGGTTTTAGAATAGATAGGTGTATAAGAGATAGTGTATATGTAGTCACACAATTTATAGATATGAGTAGGAATACAGGTAGGCAGTTATATATGGTCTTTATAATGAACTAAGTACATTTAAAAGAATTATTTAATTGGTTTTAAATGGGTTTAAACATCTTTTAACATAATTTTTAATTTATATTTTTAATATTACATGAGCAGACCAGCCCTTCAAGCAGAGGGGAGAATACCATTGATAGCAGAGTCATCAACGTTGCCCACAGTCAGATCAAGCTATGCAAAACATAACACGATCACATTTCCAGACCATGGACCATATTATTACTCAGGAATTAATAAAAATTTGAATATCAGCAATGTCAGAAATAGAGCTTTATTCTATGGACCTTGAACTCCTAAATCCACACCATTCTATCACTGCACTAAATCAAGTTGTGCATAGAAATAGATAATTTACACTTATGAAAAATCCCCAATACTACTCTTTCTTCAGTAATAAGGTCATCTGTACTGTGATACTAACACTGTCTTTTTTTTAAAGCTATAAAGGTATAAAAATATCTAATTACTTTTAGTTATTTATTGCATGACTAAATTTTGGTATTTGTAAAAAGAGATAAGAGGCCAAAGAAAAAAGAAAAGATAAATAAGAAAGAAATATTATTAAAACAAATTAATAAAAAATTGAGGTAAACAAAAGTAAATGTAGAAAAAAAAGTAAAATTTTAGATAGTTAAAAAAAAAGATTTTATAGATCAATCATAACTTAATAAAACAAGTTTAAATAATAACATAAATAAAAAATCTCATAATAAGAATAGTGTTAATAATTATTTCAAAGAGAGGAAAACGTATACACATAAAACACACAATTTTTTATTTTTGGCTTGTATTTGCATTTTAAAGAGTATACATTTTTCAGATTATATACCACACACATACACATCTATGATTACCTGGATTAAAATCTAAAGAAGGTGGAATACTGTAAAGTCTGATTTTGATTTTGGTGAAGTGTACTGACACTTTGTGCTTAGGATTGTTAGAAACCAATGGAATAGGAGCTTCTTCTTGACACACATAAGAAGTATTTACTAGATTTGTAAATAAGGAAGTATTGGAAGATGCTACATAGCTACCCTCTGAAAAGAAAAATTGTTTTCTAATTAACATTATGAACATTTAGGATATTTTAATTAATAATAGCTGGCATTTATTAATTCTTTATTCTAATTGTAACGAAACACAATATCAACATTTTATTATTACATATTTTTAATTTTTAATAATTAGATGTGTATGTGTGTGATGGGTTAAAATATTTAAAATTATTTAATTTGATTAGAAGTCTAATTAAAATGATTAGAAAACAAATTAAATATATATATAAGAATAAAAAGGTAAGTTTTATATATAGGAAAAAAACAAAAAAAATTTTTTTTATTTAATTAGTAAAATTTTTTCAAAAAGACTAAATTAAAAAATGAAATTAGAAGATAATATAAAAATACAGCTTAGAAAAAAAAAAAAGAATATATATATATATACTTAAAAAAATGAAAATATTTTTATTACATTGGTTTACAGGTAATATCTAAATTTTTTAAAAAAAATTTTCCAGACATTTGAAAATATATTTATATTTTATTTAAAAAAAAAAATTCCTTAAAAAAGACCACTTAAATGTTTAAAACATCTGAATAGTTTTACAATTGATTTGTTTGGTTCAATAAAAAATAAAGTTTTTTTTTTAAAAAAAAACCAAGAACTGCAGATTAGTGCTTTATTTCTTAATTATATGAAGTAAACCAAGTATAATAAAAAAGTATATGATAAACAACGGTTTTTTTTGAGTATAAATTTTAACATAAAAAAATTAATATTTAAAATTTTAGTTTGCTAAAAAATTTAAAATGATTAAATTATTCAATTTTCAGGCACAATTGCATTTTTAATTTGATTAATTTTTTATAAATACTGGTAAAATATGAAAATCAATTTTTTTCCAATTTTCAGAAATATAATATGTTGACAATAAAATTATATAATTTTTCCATTGGGAGATAAATTTATGTAATTTGATGCTGCATTAAATTGATTTTGGAAATAACAATTGAAGGTTTTTTAAAAAAAATATGGTTTTTTGAATATAATTTTAAATAATAAGTTTTACATACAGATATTTTTATAATGCTTACATCAATTAATTCACTTCACATTATTATCTAATAAAAACAAACACTTCTTTGATAAGTGAAGAAAAGTTTATTCAATAATATTTTAAAGATTTTTAATTATTCTTATGTTTTTATCTGAACTTATTTCTTCAAAAATCATATATATGTTTGAATATTTTGCATTATTATTTTATTTATTTTTTTATTTTTTTATAAAATTAAATTTGAAGTTGATTGTCTAGATTGAAAAGTATCAAAACACTACAGATGAAATATTAAAATAAAATCTTTTCTGAAAATACTGCAATTTCGTGCCAAAGCAATTGACTTTATTCTCAAAAATACAATTATCATTATTTATGGATTTTTATTTGCTGGCATTTGAGTAAAAGTAATACCATGATCATTATTTCTGTGCTGCAGTAATTAATATTTTGCAAATGGAATTTAATGTACTAAATCATTAAAATATATCTTTAAACACTCATACTACTAAAATGTTATTTGATCTTGATTATTAGAGAAAAAATAGAGTTAATAGTTCATATTTAAATGTGACAATCTTAAGTCTTATTTAATGAAAATGTTTAAGATTTGATTTTGAAAAAATATTTATTATGTCCTTATAAATGATGAGAGTATTCCCCCTCCCTTTTTAAATTGTAAATTATTTTTAAATTATTCTTTAATTCTAGAGGACATAAAAATATTTTGCTATAATGAGTTATTTAATTATTTCTTTAATTGTAAAATTAATTTGGTTTAATGACTAAGGTCATTAATATCTATATCAGAGATATTTATTTGGAGGAATATTGCCTCATTTAAAATCATTCTAATAATATGTGAGTGAATCCGTGCCCTGTATACCTGGATGCGTTTTTAACAGATATGCTACAATATATATCTGATGATGAAGAGTGTAAATCATATCATCTGAATTATATATATCAGATACAAGAGTCATTCCATTACTATATATATTGTAATGGGATGCAGTAATTGGAGGTGGTCAAGTTTTGGTGAACCTGGGATGATAGAACATATCACCATCACTCCACAAATAATTAAAATCTAAAATTAATTATTAAAGTAATGATATTTAAAGTAAGATGTTATTAAAAATGTTAAGTAATGTTTAACCTCCAGAATATATAATTAATATTATATATTAAAAGCCCATGAGATAGAAATCTCTCTGAGAGATTAACCAGTTACTCCTTAGAGCAACCATGATTAATTATACATTGACCAGCATTATAAAATAAAAAGTAATATCATCATGAATGATCAGCAATCAAAATAAATCAACAGTCAATCTTGTGACTGGATTTGAAAAATAAAAATGTAAATCAACAGTCAATTGGGTGACTGGATTGGAAATGAGTTTTTTATAGACCAGGCCAACTATTTAGCCTTTGCCAGATTGGGGAAATTATTTAAACATATATTTGGATGCACCAACTTAAGTGCCCATTCATAAGAAATACATAAAAATTAGAAACAATAATACTAGGACAATAAAACATGCTGATCATCATCAATGGTCTGGCTACTTAGTACCATTAATCTGCAGGCCAACTATAAATTTAAATTCTAATAGACTAAACTAAATAAAATGTAGTGCATGGACTTTGAAGAATATTTTCTTTGCACCAACCCAGGAATCATTCTCCTCCTCTGGATGTCCATATATTAAATGTACATCCTCAGTCATATATTCACTGTTATACATGAATATAGCTCAGAGAACATAAACTCTATTGCTGTTATAGTGACCAAGAGATGATGAAACACAATTTACAATTAAATACAAGTTTATTAATAACAATATAACAAAAATATTAAGGTCTTTAAAATATGGATCTACAATTAGAAGCCTTCTAATTTTGATTAACATTCAATAAAAAAATTATCACATTTGTGATTTACAAAATTACAAGACACAATTCAAGTTATTACTATGGTTTACATATATGTTCTATATAGATTTATTTAAAACCCAATAAGCATACAAACTTGTGGCTTAATATAAAATGAACATGTTTGAATTTATCAAAATAATAAAATTATTAAAAATATATTTCATAATTAATTCTATTTGAAAACTATATATAAAATTCACACATACATGTGTATGATATGAATTATTATTATTAATTAGATTCTTTTTTTTCAGTCAATAAAAGTATTTTATTTTTCCTTTTTTTAAAAAAAATAAAATCAATTTTTTGACAGGTAACTCAAAAGTTTTTTTTATGACAAGTTACTCTCAATTAATTAATTACATCTTTAAATTAATCTAAAAAAAGATTTTTGAAGTCTTCTTTTTCTTTTTTCAAAATAAATTGTCCATGAATCAATCATTACTATTAGATTTTAATTAAATTCAAGCAAAAATTATTTACTTGTTATCTTTTAAAATATATAGATTTTTAAATGACATTTTTACCAAAGAAATTACTTAAAGTTTCATTCTCATTACATATAATGCCAATCAACCATTGTATATACATTTATCTGTGTTTCTCTTTGTGAGGTGGTCTTGATGAGATAGGTATAGTCCAGAATTGACTTAATCAGGTAGGTGTAATTCAGGTAAAATGTTGGCATTTAATCAGTTCCCTTGTGTATAAGATTTGATGAACTTCAGGCCAGAAAACTACTTTGTCCACATTTAAGGCTTTAGAGACAGAGAAATGGGTATTCCTTCTAAATTCCAAACTTCAGTATAGTGAAGAAAGCAGCTGCCTCTTCCTGACTTGACTTCAGCTACATCTTCATGGGAGCTATCTGTATAGTTCTGGAAACCATCTCTACAGTTAGTTATTTTTATTGCCAACTGCTCAAAATATTATTACTCCACTCTGACCACAAACTAAAAACCAGACGGCAACTGATCAGTTTGGCTACTGTTTCTCAAAATATTAAACCAGACTACTTTGCAGCTGGCCAATTTTTACAAAAACTACAAGCCAAACTGAACTGATATTTTTTATCAATCCTTTTATACAATCATCTGAGGTGACAACAACAATAATTTAAAAACTGTTTTTTTTTATCTCTCTTGACTGGAAACAATTTTAATCCCTCTAAAAACATTTTCTTATCAAAGATTTTTAAAAATCGATAAAAGAAATGTATACAAGCATTATTTCAAAAATAAATCAGGCATGTTTTTAAATTTCAAAATCAGAATATTAATTTATTTATCATACCTTTTTAAGTATTTACTTTTATCATAAAATATTATTTTAAATTCAGAACAATTTAATTCTTTATAGTGTTTATCATTCCCAGTGAAATGTAGAAAATATCTATAAAATTTATGCCTGTGTTTATTTCTACTTTTTTCTTTCAATTTATATATATATATATATATATGTTATACTTAATGTTTTCACGGTTATATGATGTAGATAAATTATAAGTTTTTGGGATGTACCGTGTCTTATTTTCCATTGAGCACCGATATTTCGACGGAATAGCAACCGCCATTTTCAAGGTTAACTTTTGAAAGAAAAACCGTTAGATCTTAACAAATAACGTGACTGTGTGCGAGGTGAGAAATGAGATTCCAGTTCAGCATTCACAATATGAGGCTTATCAAAATGTTTATTTTCCTCAGTATTTTTACCTGTTAATTTTAAGTTAATATTGGATAAAAAGAGAGGTTTCCACATAGCTGGAATACGTTGTGCTTCATCAGTTCTATTTAAACTAGTAGGTCTCTTTAATATTTCAATTGACTCTCTCATGGTTCTTAAATCATATCTTTCCAAATTAGCAAGTAGTTTTGTATTGTCAAAATTAGGTTTGTGACCAGTTTCTAAATAATGGGAAGTAAAAACTGATGTGCTAATTTTTTGTTGAAAAGCATTTTTATGTTCCTTAATTCTGACATTAATTCGTCTATTAGACCTGACCCACGTATTTTTTGAGCACTTGAAACACGAATTTCATAAACTCCCTGGCGTTCCAAAGTCATTCGCCTTAGTGTTTCAGAATCACCAATTTTTTTTGCCAGTAGAAAAGTGGTTCTCATATTAAAACAAGATAGTCTTCTACTGATTTTATCAGTAACCCTCTAATGTAAGGCAAAATTACTTCGATAGAATTGATAATTCCTCTTTTAATAGAGTAATTTTGCCTTACATTAGGGGGGGGTTATTGATAAAATCAGTAGAAGACTATCTTGTTTTTAATATAAAGACCACTTTTTCTACTGGCAAAAAAAAAATTGGTGATTTTTTATATAAACCTAAAGACTAAATACTTTTGGAACACCAAGGAGTTTATGAAATTCCGTGTTTCCAGTGCTCATTAGGCTATGTGGGTCAGTCTAATAGACGAATTAATGTCAGAATTAAGGAACATAAAAATGCTTTTCAACAAAAAATTAGCACATCAGTTTTTACTTCCTATTATTTAGAAACTGGTCACAAACCTAATTTTGACAATACGCTCTTCCTTGCTAATTTGGAAAGATATGATTTAAGAACCATGAGAGAGTCAATTGAAATATTAAAGAGACCTACTAGTTTAAATAGAACTGATGAAGCACAACGTATTCCAGCTATGTGGAAACCTCTCTTTTTATCCAATATTAACTTAAAATTAACAGGTAAAAATACTGAGGAAAATAAACATTTTGATAAGCCTCATATTGTGAATGCTGAACTGGAATCTCATTTCTCATCTTGCACACAGTCATGTTATTTGTTAAGATCTAACGGTTTTTCTTTCAAAAGTTAACCTTAAAAATGGCGGTTGCTATTCCATCGAAATATCGGTGCTCAATGGAAAATAAGACACAGTACATCCCAAAAATCTATCTATCTATCTATCTATCTATCTATCTATCTACCTACCTACCTACCCACCTACCTACCTACCTACCTACCTACCTACCCACCTCACCTACCTACCTACCTACCTACCTACCTACCTACCTACCTTACCCACCACTCACCCACCTACCTACCTACCTACCACCTCACCCACCTACCTACCCACCTCACCTACCTACCTACCTCACTTACCTACCTACCTACCTACCACCACCTACCTACCTACCTACCTACCTACCTACCTACCTACCTACCTACCACTTACCTACCTACCTACCTACCTACCTACCTACCTACCTACCTACCTACCTACCTACCTACCTACCTACCTACCTACCTACCTACCTACCTACCTACCTACCTACCTACCTACCTACCTACCTACCTACCTACCTACCTACCTACCTACCTACCTACCTACCTACCTACCTACCTACCTACCTACCTACCTACCTACCTACCTACCTACCTACCTACCTACCTACCTACCTACCTACCTATCTATCTATCTATCTATCTATCTATCTATCTATCTATCTATCTATCTATCTATCTATCTATCTATCTATCTATCTATCTATCTATCTATCTATCTATCTATCTATCTATCTATCTATATTGTGCCCTTTTCTATAGGTCAGAAATAGTCCATCACAGTAAATTACTAAAAATTTTAAATTTCAGAATATGTTCTCTTGATGTGTTGATTATATTTTGTTAATAATGTCTTAAAGTACAATTTAAAGCTAAAAAAAATACATAATGCTTAAAAATTATAATGAATTGCTTAAGAACAGTTAAATAAAGTTAAAAATATTATTTCATATGGTTGCAAGAGCTGGCCATAATAAATAACTCAGCTATAAATATTTAAAAGTATGTTTAAAAAGTTCGATTTTAATAGTTTTAAACTTATAGTTAAGTAAATGTTATATTTAAATTTATAAATCATATTTAATAATCAGAATTAATATCGTATATTTTAAAAATAAGTTTTATGGTAGTGAAAGTTATATTTAATTCTATATTTTCCAATTTGTTCTTCCAAATTTTTTATAATTGTATTACTTTATTTAATACAATAAGTGTAGCAATTTATTTATTCTCAGACAGAAAAAAATCAGATAGTCTGTCTTAGTTATATTAGTCATGTGACCTGTATAATAATTACACATGCTTGCTAATATTTATTAGTAAAGTTCAAAATATTGTAAAATTACATTATAGGAATTTGAGTAGAATTGTTTACCTATCATAAAGCAAATATTAAATATTAAGTTAATTATC